>JAHLJT010004567.1:186050928-186515928 GCA_031308135.1 Acheta domesticus
AAATTTGTTTTGGCAAAGTGGCTTCGCCAGCTTAACATTAAGCTAGCAAAGCCACCAATTTTTGGAAAAACCGTTGGAGCAAAAAAAAATTGACTTTTGGATATTTGGAAAGCACAAAAATAGCACAAAATTCAGCGTATAAAGAAAATGTGTTTTTTGAAAATGGCTTTGCCAGCTTAACGGACGTCGAAATTTCGTCGATCCATGGATAAAGAAAATTGTCGATTTTCGACGGAATCTCGAATCCGCTGAAAATCAGTAACCCAGCCCGCAATCGCATGGCGAGTTCTCTGGTGAAATCCCTTTTTCAAAGAGATTGTTTGTTTTCCAGATATTTGCGAAAAAACCGAACAGGCCACTTTCGGTCATTTTTTAAAATTTGTCTCAGGGCTCATTTCTCGTAAAGATGCGGTAAATAATAGAATTTTTCAGAACTATATTGAAGTTTAATATTGTATTTTACTTCCTGCATATGAATAGTTTGCATAATTTTGCAGAAATGTGCATTTGCAGCCCATTCTTCCGGGCAAGCCAAAAACTCGAAATTTCGTCGCCGAAAATCGACGAAAATCGAAATTTCGTCGACTTCGAAATAGATCAACGAAAATTGTCGATTTTCAGCGGAATCTCGAATCCGCTGAAATCAATACCCCAGCCCGGAATCGAATGGCGAGTTCGCTGGTGAAATCCGTTTTTCAAACAGATTGTTAGAAAAATGAACCGGCCTCTTTTCATCATTTTTTTTAATTATCTCAGAGCTCATTTCTCATAAAAATGCCTTAAATTAAGCATATTTCAACCCTATATTAAAGTTTAAAATTGGATTTTACTTCCTGAATAGAAATAGTTTGCATAAGGTTGCCGGAAAATGCATTTTCCGCCCATACTTTCGGGCAAGCCAAAAACGTAAAATTTCGTCGATCGAAGTCGATATTCGTCGGAATCTCGAACCCGCTGAAAATCAATACCCAAGTCGCTAGTATTTTATTTCTAATGTTATTTATCAAAAAACAACAAACTTTTATTTACCGTCATTAAATTTCAGCTAACTAACACTCGTCTAAATTTTCATTACAAGTTCATTTTTCAAAGAACAAAACACGAAAAGAAAAACCTTTTTTAAGCGGCCACTATATTTAACATAAAGAATACAAAGACATTTTGCATCAATTGATCCCTTATCAAGAAACAAAACTAATGAACAAAAACTTAATTCAGCGGTCATTAAATTTCAGCTAACGAATTCTCAGCTATATTTTTATAATAAGATTTTTAATAAAGAAACAAAACACGAAAAGAAAAACCTCTATTAAGCAGCCCCTATATTTAACATAACGAATAAAACGGTATTTTGCTTCTAATATACTCTTATGAAGAAAACAAAAACCTTTAATCAGCGGTCATTAAATTTCAGCTAACAAAATCTCGGCTAAATTTTCATAATAATATTTTTTCAAAGGAAGAAAACACGAAAAGAAAAACCTCTATTAAGTGGTCATCACGTTTTTCATCACGAAAAAAAGGTATTTTGCTTCTAATGTTCTTATCAGAAAAACAAAACCTTAAATTTCAGCTAACAAATACTCGGATCAATTTTCATAATAAGTTCTTTTATCAAAACAAGAAAACACGAAAATTAAGCGGTCATCACATTTTTCATAACGAAACAAATATGTTTTTTTTTCTAATGTTATCTTATCAAGAAAACAAAACTTAAGAACAAAAACCTTTATTATCGGTCATTAAATTTCAGCTAACTCTCGTCTAAATTTTCATTACAATTTCATTTTTCAAAGAGACAAAATACGAAAAGAAAAACCTTTTTTAAGCGGCCACTATATTGAACAAAACGAAAACAAAGAAATTTCGCTTCCTTGGTTCTCTAATCAAGAAAATTTTTCTTTGCTATTCATAATAAGTTATTTTGTCAAAGGAAGATAACACGAAAGGAAAATCCTTAATAAGCGGTCATCACATTTTTCATTACGAAAAAAAAGTATTTTGCTTCCAATGTTCTCTTATCAAAAAAACAAAACCTTAATTCGGCGGTCATAAAATTTCAGCTAACAAATTCTCGGCCAAATTTTCATAATAGTTTTTTATCAAAGGAAAGAAACACGAAAAGAAAAACCTCTATTAAGCGGCCACTATATTTAACATAACGAATACAACGGAATTTTGCTTCTAATGTTTACTTATAAAGAAAAATCTATAAACAAATACCTGTATTCAGCGGTCATTAAATTTCAGCTAACGAATTCGCAGCTAAATGTTCATAATAAGTTATTTATTAAAGAAAAAAACAGGAAAAGAAAAACCTCTATTAGGCGGCCTCCATATTTAACGTTTAGAATACACAGGTATTTTGCTTCTAAAAATCTTTTCTTACAACCAAATTTAAAAACATGAACTTTTATTCAGCGGTCATTAAATTTCGGTTAACAAAATCTCGGGTAAATTTTCGTAAGTTCATTTACTACAGGAAAGAAACACGAAAAGAAAAACCTCACAAAGCGGTCATCACATTTTTCATAGCGGAAAAAAGGTACTTTGCTTCTAATATTCACTTATCAAGAAAAACAAAACCTTTATTCTGCGGTCATTAAATGTCAACTAACGAATTCCATGCTAAAAATTCATGATAATTTTTTAATGAAAAAATCAAACACGAAAAGAAAAACCTCTCTTTTGCGGCCACCATATTTAACATAACGAATACAACGGTATTTTGCTTCTAATGTTGTCTCATAAAGACAACAAAAACTACGAACAAAAACCTTTATTAAGCAGTCATTATATTTCAGCTAACGGATTCGCAGAAAAATTTTCAGAATAAGTTTTTTATTAAAGAAAGAAAACAGAAAAAGAACAATCTCATTTAGGCGGTCACCGTTTTTAACGTTTAGAATACAAAAGTATTTGGTTTCTATTGTTATCTTATCAGAAACAAAACTTAAGAACAAAAATCTTCATTCAGCGGACATTTAATTTCAGCTAACAAATTCTCGGCTAAAGTTTCCTAATAAGTTCTTTTATCAAAGGAAGAAAACACAAAGAGAAAAATCTCCTTTATGGGGACATCGCAATTTTTATAACGAAAACAAAGATATATTGTTTCTTATGTTTTCTTATAAAGAATACAAATCTCAAATACAAAGACCTTTATTCAGCTGTCAATAAATATCAGCTAACAAAATTTCGGTTAAAAGGATAAAATGAAGGAAACACGAAAAGAAAACCTCAATTAAGCGGTCATCGCATATTTCATAACAAAAACAATGAAATGTTGTTTCTAATGTTTTCTTATGAAGAAAAGAAAATTTAAAAACAAAACCTTTTTTCAGCGGTCATAATTTTCAGATACGAATTCTCTGCGAAATTTTAATGATAGTTTTTTTCGGAGAATACAAACACGAAAAGAAAAACCTCTATTAAGCGGACTCCATATATAACATAACGAATACTACGGTATTTTGCTTCTAATGTTCTCTTATGAAGAAAAGAAAAACTATGAACAAAAACCTTTATTCTGCGGTCATTAAATTCAGCTTAAAAAATATCGGCTAAATTTTCTGAAAATGATATTTGATCAAAGGAAGAAAACACGAAAAGAAAAACCTGAATTAATCGGTTATCACATTTTTCATAACGAAAACAAGGTATTTTGTTTCTAATGTTATCTTATCAAGAAAAGGAAATTTAAAAACAAAAAAAATTATTCAGCGGTCATTAAATTTGAGTTAACAAAATCTCGGCTAAATTTTCATAATAAATTATTTTATTAAAGGAAGAAAACATGAAAAGAAAAACCTCTATTATGCGATCAACACACTTTTCATATCGAAAAAATAGGTCATTAATTTTCAGATAACGAATTCTCGGCTAAAATTTCATGATAGTTTTTTTATCAAAGGAAACAAACACAAAAAGAAAAAACCTCTATTAAGCGGCCCACTATATTTAACATAACGTATACAACTGTATTTTGCAATCTGCTAAATCTTGGATAAATTTACATAATAAATTATTTTATTTAAGGAAGAAAACACGAAAAGAAAAACCTCTATTAAGCGGTCATTACATTTTTCATAGCAAAACTAGTGGTGCTTGCAACGCACATACTTTCTCGCTCTGCTTCTATACAGTCCTTACTGCTATTCCACTACTTCATAAACCAGCAAAAGTGTATTCTACCTGCAAAACGTTTTCCTTACCGAGACCCGAAATCCGAAAGTTAAGGAACCGGCACTTATACCACTACGCCACACCAACACAGCATGGGTCGAACAGAACCATGAAAGAATCGAACCGACCTATAAAATGGTAAATGCATAATAAAGGAATAATTGATACGATGATACATACGCTTTACAAATCCAAGAAGAGACAAAAAATTGTTAAAAGTTACAAATTTGAACAAATATATACAGACAGTTCCAGTACATTTATTGTAATTATCAATATTTGTTATTCAAGTGGTTTCACATGGTTTTAAATAAAGTTTAAAGAATTCTCAATTATTTCCTATGACAACAGAGAATTTTGATAAATAATATTCTGCGACCAGGACACGAACCGCCGAAACGTCCCTCGGAAGGCCTGTACCCATTCTCGCTGATTAACCGCTGCGACCACAATGGATATGCATGAAATACACTTATAAAACAGTAACAGAGTATGATGGTTTCATTTCTCGCATTAGAAAACAAAAATATCCAGAGTATGTAAAAAAATGTCTTTTATGAGCTCAGGGAAGGTATCTGGAAACATCATCATTCATAATAGAAAAACAAGTTCAATTTAGAGATTAGAAAACTAAAATCTCCAATAAAGTCTCTGACATTCTATAGCACCACTATTTTTTGTAACTTAAGCAACAAGTTTTATCCATTTTTTCATTACCTGAACCATCCTATAAGAGTTTTTTCTGGCGAAAATTCCCCGTTTTCCGGCGCACGATTACATAAGTTTCTCTTATTACGAAGTATTCGTAGGGCGAGAAAGTAACAATAATTTCGGAACCGTTAGGGATACGTAAGTTCATCGCATGCGTTCTGATTATATTGTAATACAATTTAACGCTAAATTACTCATAATTTTACTTAAATTGGTTCGTACAGATATATACTAGACCACGAATGATTTGACATGTCATACGCTTCAGAAACCGAATAACAGAGTTGAAAAATTGCTTAAAGATGCTGTTTGGAAAACACAGGCAAGACCAGTCTATTTATCTGTATTGATTGTATTCGTGAGTAGAAGTACTTCACATGATTTTCAATAAAGTATCTACAATCTTCAATGTTATTTCCTGCAACATCACATTCATCAAATTAAAATCTCCATCTGGGGATCGAACTCGGCATCTTCCGAACCGAAGATCTTAACCCCAAGACGCTTTAACCAGCTGCGTCACGGGAGTGACATGCGGACTACCTACTTATATTTTAGGTAAAACGTAATTGTATCAGTTCTATCATTACGAAGCCGGTACTTGTCAATATGCGAAAAACCTGTTTTTCAAACATGACCAAGAAAAGCAGCGGTGAACGGCTTACTCCGAATAATTTCTCCGATGATCGGCATTGAAAAAAATAACTTTTGCGAGAAAGTCTGTGCCATTCTATAGCACCACTAGTTTATTTATATATTTACCGTCCCTTATTACACACGTGCAGAAATTTACAGAAAAAATTTGGAGCGGTTTTTGAGAAATTTGTTGTTGTAAATTTGAAGCGAAGTTTACACAAAAACGACTAGGTTTTTGAGAAAATTCTACATAACCTTTTTTAAAGAGCTAGTTATGTACAAGAGACTTTGTCTGAGGTAAAAATCTCTATGTACAATTTTGTAGTTTATAATTTTTTTTTCCAATTTTCAAAAAAACAAATTGTTCCTAGAAGTAGGAATAAACCATACCACTATGGACAACAACATTTAATCAGAGGTCATTAAATTTCAGCTAACGAATTCGCAGCTTAATTTTCAGAATTAGTTATTTCTTAAAGAAACAAAACAGGAAAAGAAAAACCTAATTAGGCGGCCACCATATTTAGCGTTTAGAATAAAAAAGTATTTTGTTTCTATTGTTATCTTATGAAGAAAATAAAACTTAAGAAAAAAATCTTTATTCAGCGGTTGTTAAAATTCAGCTAACAAATTCTCGGCTAAATTTTTCTAATACGTTCTTTTATCAAAGGAAGAAAACACGAAAAGAAAAAACTCTATTAAGCGAACATCACAAAATTTAAAAACGAAAGCAAAGGTATTTCGTTTCCATATCTTATCAAGAAAATGGAACTTATTCAGCGGACCATGGACCAGTCAATGGGCCATTATTCAGCGGTCTATAAATATCAGCTAACAAAATCTCGGTTAAATTTTAATAATTTTTTTATAAAAGAAGGAAAACACAAAAAGAAAAGCTCTATTATGCGGTCATCACATTTTTCATAAGGAAAAAAAATTGTATTTTGCTTCAAATGTTCTCTTATCACGAAAACAAAACTTTATATTCAGCGGTCACTATATATCAACTAACGCATTCTCGGCTAAATTTTAATAACAGTCTTTTTATCAAAGAAAACAAACACGATAAGAAGACTTCTGTTAAGCGGCCACAATATTTAACATAACGAATACAACGGTATTTTGCTTTTGATGATCTCTTGATGAAGAAAACAAAAACTATGAACAAAAACCTTTATTCAGCGGTCATTAAATTTCAGCTAACAAAATCTCGGTTAAATTTTCATAAAATGTTATTTGATCAGAGGAAGAAAACACGAAAAGAAAAACATCGATTTAGCGGTCATCACATTTTTCATAACCATATCAAGGGTATTTTATTTCCAATGTTATCATATCAAAAAAACAAATTTAAGAACAAAAACCTTTATTCAGCATTCATTAAATTTCAGCTAACAAATTCTCGGCTAAATTTTCATAATAAGTTCTTCTATCAAAGGAAGGAAAACACGAAAAGAAAAACCTCTATTAACTTACATCACATTTTTTATAATGAAAACAAAGGTATTTTGTTTCTTGTGTTATCTTATCAAGGAAACGAAATAAAAAACTTTTATGCAGTGCTCAATAAATTTCAGCTAACAAATTCTCGCCTAAATTTTCATAATAAGTTCTTTTATCAAAGGAAGAAAACACGAAAAGAAAAACCTCTATTAAGCGGTCATCACATTTTTCATAAGAAAAAAAGGTAATTTGCTTCCAAAGTTCTCTTATCAAGAAAACAAAACTTTTATCCAGCGGTCATCAAATTTCAACTAACAATTATCGGCTAAATTTTCATAATAGTTTTTTATCAATGAAAACAAACACGACAAGAAAAACCTCAAACAACGGCCACTATATTTAACATAACACATACAACAGTATTTTCCTTGAAATATCCTCTCATAAAGAAAAAAACCTATGAATCTTTGACTTTGACATAAAGAAAAAAACCTATGATCTTCAAATTTATTCAGCGGCTACTGAATTTCAGCTAACGTATTCTCGGCTAAATTGTAATGGTAGTTGTTTGATCGAAGAAAGCAAACACGAAAAGGAAAACCTCTCTTAAGCGGCCCCTATATTTAACATAACGAATACATCGGTATTTTGCTTCTAATGCTCTCTCATAAAGAAAACAAAAATTATGAACAAAAACCATTTTTTCCGCTGTTATTAAATTTCAGCTAACAAAATCTCTGCGAAATTTTCATAAAAAATATTTGATCAAACGAAGAAAGCACGAGAAGAGAAACCTCTAATAGCGGTCATCACATTTTTAATAACGAAAAAAAGTATTTTGCTTCTAATGTTCTCTTATCAAGAAAACAAAACCTTTAGTCAGCGGTCATTAAATTTCTACTCACGAATTCTCATATAAATTTTTATTATAGTTTTTTGATAAAAAAAACACGAAAAGTAAAATTTGTAAAACTGAATCACATTTTTATAACAAATACAAAGGTATTTTCTTTCTATAATTATCTTATCAAGAAAATAAAATTTAAGAAAAAAAAACCTTCCTTCAGCGGTAATTAAATTTCAGCTAACAAAATCTCAGCTAAATTTTCATAATAAGTTATTGTATCACAGGAAGAAAACACAAAAAGGAAAACCTCTATTAGGCGATCAACATATTTTACATAACGAAAACAAAGGTATTTTGTTTCTAATGTTATCTTATCAAGAAAACAAAATTTAAGAACAAAAACTTTTATTCAGCGGTCATTAAATTTCAGATAACGAATTCTCGGCTGAATTTTCATAATAATATCTTTGATCAAATGAACAAAACACGAAAAGAAAAACTTCCATTAATCGGCATTAATATTTAACATAGAGAATGCGAAGTATTTTGTTTGACATATTCTCCTATTAAGAAAACAAAACTCATGAAAAAAACCTATATTCTGCGGTCATTAAATTTTAGATAAATTCTTGGCTATATTTTCAAAACAAGTTATATAATCAAAGAAAAGAAACACAAAAAGAAAAACCTCAATTAAGCGGCCACTATATATACAATACGAATACAACTGTATTTGCTTCTAATGTTCTCTTATGAAGAAACAAAAACTACGAACAATAATCTGTATTCAGCGGTCACTAAATTTCAGCCAACAAAATCTCGGCTAGCTTTTCATAATAAGTTATTTTAACGAATTTGCAGCTAAATTTTAATAATAAGTTTTGTATTTAAGAAACAAAACATGAAAAGAAAAACCTCTATTAAGCGTTTACCATAGTTAACGTTTAGAATACGAAGGTATTTTGCTTCTAAATTTATCTTCTTAGGAAACTGCATTTAAGAACAAAGAACTTTATTCATCGGTCATTGAATTTCAGCTAGAAAATTTTCGGCTAAATTTTCATAATAAGTTCTTTTATTAAAGGAAGAAAACACGAAATGAAAAACCTATATTAAGCGGACATCACATTTTCAAAACAAAAAAAACGTATTTGCTTCTAATATTCTCTTATCAAGAAAACAAAATCTTTATTCAGCGGTCATTAATTTCAGCCAACGAATGTTAGGCAAAATTTTCATAAGAAGTTCATTGATCAATGAAACAAAACACGAAAAGAAAAACAGTAGTAATGCGGCCATTATATTTTACATTACAAGGACATTTGCTTCTATTGTTCTCTTATCAAAAAAAACAAACAAAAATAATGAAAAACCCTTATTTAATGGTCATGAAATTTCACGTAAAAAATTCTCGGTTGAATTATTATAATAAATTCTTTTAGCAACTGTAGTAAACACGAAAAAATATATTTTAAGCGGTTCTCATATTTTTCATAACGAAAAAAGTTATTTTGCTTCTAATGTTCTCTTATGAAGAAAACAAGACCACTATTCTGCAAACATTAAATTTCAGCTAACGAATTCTCGGGTAAATTTTTAATAACAGTTTTTTATCAAAGAGAACAAACACGAAAAGAAAAAACATCTGTTAACCGCCACTATATTGAACATAACTATTTCAACAGTATTTTGCTTCTAATGTTTTCTTACGAAGAAAACAAAAACTATATACAAAAATCTTTACTCAGCGGTCATTGAATTTCAGCTAACAAAATCTCGGCTAAATTTAAAAAGTTCTTTTATCAAAGGAAGAAAACACGAAATGTAAAACCTCTATTAAGCGTTCATCACATTTTAATAACGAAAACAAGGGTATTTTGTTTCTAATATTCTCTTATCAAGAAAACAAAACCTTTATTCGGCGGACATCAAATTTCAGCTAACGAATTCCCAGCATAAGTTTCATAATAATTTGTTTATTACAGAAACAAAACTGGAAAGGAAAAATCTCAGTCAAGCGGCCACCACATTTTACGTTAAGAATACAAAGGTCATTTGCTTCTAATGTTCTCTTCTTAGGAAACCAAACATAAGAACAAAACCTTTATTCAGTGTTAATTAAATTTCAGCTAACAAATTCTTGGCTAAATTTTCATAATTAGTTGTTTTATCAAAGGAACAAACACGAAAAAGAAAACCTGAATTTAGTGGACATCACATTTTTCATACGAAAATATAGGTATTTTGTTTTCTAATGTTATCTTATCACAAAACAAAACTTAAGAACAAATACCTTTATACAGCGGTCATTAAATTTCATCTTAGAAATTCTCAGCTAATGAAAACCGGCCACTTTTGGTCATTTTTTAAAAATTTGTCTCAGTGGTCATTTCTCGTAAAAACGCGGTAAAAAATGGAATTTTTCAACACTATATTAAAGTTTTTTTTGCCGTATTTTACTTCTTGAATAAAAAAAGTTTGCACAATTTTGCAGCAAATTGCATTTCTGCCCATTCATTCGAGCAAGCCAAAAATGCAAAATTTCGTTGATCCATGGATCGACGAAATTTGTCGATTTTCGACGGAATCTCGTATCCGTATCGCCCAGCCCGGAATGGGATGACGAGATCACTGATGAAATCCGTTCTTCAAACATTGTTGGTTTTCCAGAAATTCGCGAAATACTGAAACGTCTACTTTTGGTCATTTTTCTAAATTTCTCTCACAGCTCATTTCACATAAAAATGCCGTAAATAATGCATTTTTCAACACTAGATTAAAGTTTCAAATTAAATTTTATATCCTGCATCGGCGAAATTTCACAACTCTATATTAAAGTTGAAAATTGTATTTTACTTCCTGAATAGAAATAGTTTGCATAATTTTGCAGAAAAGTACATTTTCTGCCCAATTTTTCAGGCACGACAAAAACGCGAAATTTCGTCGATAGGTCGAAAATTGTCAATTTTCGACGAAAGTCTCGAATCCGCTGAAAATAAATACCCCATCCCGGAATCGCATGGCGAGTTCTCTGGTGAAATGCGGAGTTCATTCCTTGTAAAAATGCCGTATATAATTGAAATTTTCAACTCTATATTAAAGTTTAAAATTGTATTTTACTTCCTGAATAGAAATAGTTTGCATAATTTTGCCGAAAAGTGTACTTTCTGCCCATTCTTTCGGGCAAACCAAAAACGCATGATTTCGTCGAATCAACGAAAATTGTCGATTTTCAACGGAATCTCGAATCCGCTGAAAATCAATACCCCATCCTGGAATCGCATGGCGAGTTCGTTGATGAAATCCGTTTTTCAAACAGATTGTTATTTTTCCAGAAATTCGTGAAAAACTGAACCGGCTATTTTTGGCCTTTTTTTAAAATTTGTCTCAGAGTTCATTTCTCGTAAGAATGCCGTAAATAACTGAAATCTTCAACTCTATGTTAAAGTTTAAAATGGAATTTTACTTTATGTATAAAAATATTTTGCATAATTTAGCAGAAAAATGCATTTTCTGCCCATGATTTCGGGAAAGAAAAAAAACGTGAAATTTCGTCGATCGGACGATATTTATCGATTTTCGACGGAATCTGGAATCCGCTGAAAATTGATACCCCAGTCCGAAATCGCACGGTGAGTTCGCCGAGGAAATCCGTATCTCGAACAGATTTGTTAGTTTTCCTACAAATTCGCAAAAAATCCGAACTGGCCACTTTTGGGATTTTTTAAAATTTGTCTCAGATTTCATTGCTGGTAAAAATGCCGTAAATAACTAAAAGTTTCAACTCTATTAAAGTTTAAAATTGAATTTTACTTCCTGTCTAGAAATAGATCCCATAATTTTGCAGAAAAGTGCATTTTCCGCCCATGCTTTCGGGAAAGAAAAAAACGCGAAATTTCGTCGATTATCGACGAAATCACCGATCCTCAGAAAATCAGTACCCCAGCCCGAAATCGCATGGCGAATACGCTGGTGAAATCCGTTTTTTCAAATATATTGTTAATTTTCCAGAAATTCGCAAAAAAGCCGAACTGGCCACTTCTGGGCATTTTTTAAAAATTTGTCTCAGAGTTCATTGCTTGTAAAATGCTGTAAATAATTAAAATTTTCAACTCTATTTTAAAGTTTAAAATTGAATTTTACTTCCTGCATAGAAATAGTTTGCATAATTTTGCCAAAAAGTTCCTTTTTCGCCCATTCTTTGGGGAAAGAAAAAAACGTGAAATTTCGTCGATCGACGAAAAGTGTCGATTTTCGACGGAATCTGGAATCCGCTGAAAATCAATACCCAAGCCTCAAATTGCATGGCGAGTTCGCTGGTGAAATCCGTTTTTCAAACAGATTGTTAGTTTTCCAGAAATTCGCGAAAAACTGAACTGGCCACTTTTGGTCCTTTTTTGTTTTAATTTGTCTCAGACGGACGATTTTCTGTAAATTGGTTTTTCTGTATTAAGGACCCTCAAAAGAGGGATTCTGGCTATAGCAACGCAATGTATTGATTTTGGACGGATTCTCTAATTCTTTGAAAATCAATGTCCCAGACCGGAATTGCGTGGCGAGTTCACTGGTAAAGTCCGTTTGTCATGGAGATTGTTAGTTTTCCAGAAATTTGCGAAAACCTAAACCTGCCACATTTAACCCATTTTTTACTTTCTCGTCTTACGTATACTTGGTAAGAAGAGAAAATTAGGTAATCGTGCGCCGGAAAAGGGCTATTTTTCGGCAGAAAATCTCTTGTATGGTGAGGAAAAAGTCGATACAACCTGTTGCAAAATTGGGGGAAAAATCCTCTACCTCGTAGTGTAGTCAAAATCTATGTTTTGCCTCTTCTTGATACTGTATAATCGACTGACTGCAAAGCGCCCGTCCGTCTGTCCGTCTGTGGTCAACGCTAGCGCCTAAACCGTTCAGCCGATGTTCTTCAACATTGATATTTCCCCAATCATTTTTACTGATCTCAAGGCTCCTGGAATTTAAACCGATATTTTAGTTAAAGGGGGTACTTTACATGAAGACTCCCAGGACAGTTTCAAAATTGTACTTTACATGAAGACTCCCAGGACAGTTTTTATTTTTCCGTATACGTATGTATACACGGAGTGATATGCTTAGTATAGGGAAAGTTATGTAATGCTGCTCGAAAAAATGGCCAATTTTTGCCAGAAAAAATCGTTACCAAAAAAGTGGATAAAACCTGTTGCGACGTTAAGAAAAAAATCCCCTAACACGTAGTGTAGGCAGAACCCCACTTTTGTGATTCCAGTCCTTGTTACCGAAAAATCATTTGAAAGGTAAACTTCCGTCTGTCCGTCCGTCTGTCTGTCCGTCCCGTCTGTGGACACTGCTCGCGCCTAAACCATACGTACGATTTCTTCCAAAATGGATATTCCTCGGTCGATCTGGTTCTAGTCGAAGGTTTGAGATTTTGAAAAATATTCTGTAAAATTTGGTGGTACTTTACATGAAGCCCCCTGGACATTTTCAAAATTTTCTCAAACACGGCTCCAAATTTTTTCTTTAAATTTCTTGTAAAAAGTAAAATACACTTACTAAGGTGGCATCGGTCCGATTTTCGCGGAAAGCTCTGAAATTTCGAAAATTGCAAAAGTTTAAAATGTTTTCGGCGTCATTCTGGAACTACAAAATTGAAGATAAAGATTTTTCTTTTAAATAAAATTTGTTGTCCAAAGTGAGTTCTTTCATTAAGGCTTTCATTTTCATTAAGGAAAATTTTGTAGTTTTCGCGCATTATTGGGTGCAATTTGTGCAATTTTAAAAAATTACAAAAGCAAGGTTTTCTCGAAAACGGCTGCAAATTTTTTCTTTAAACTTTTGGTAGGGATAGTGCTAAATGAGCTCTGTGAGATGACCTTAATACCATATTGCTCTATTCTTTTGTTTTTTCAAAAATCGGAAAAATGTATTTTTTACTTGTCTCTCACGTCGTTAATATTCACATTAGCGGTAATTTTTTCATATTATTTTAATTACGAGTATATGTGCTTTAAATAATGTCAAGTAAACGTTTTTCGAAAACACAACCTTTAACTCTGAGAAGTAGCTCAAAATTCCACATTTTCTGAAACGCTCAAAAACCATTTTCTCATATATGGCTGTAAATTTTGTCTTTATACTTTTGTAACAGATAGTGCTAATTGCATTATTTAATATTACGTAAAGCGTATTTTGAATTTTCTTTGTTTTTTTTAATTACATAAATGTAATTTTTTTGAAAGATCTCTTACATCTTTAATATGTACATTACCAGCAATTTGTAAAGATTATTATATTTGTTAGTGTAAGTGCTTCAAATAACTTCAAATAAAATATTTTGAAAACTCAAACATTTTCTCTAAATTGAGTACATGTGCATTAAATAATGTCAAGTAAAGCTTATCGAAAACACAACCGTTTTCTGTGAAAAGTAGCTCAAATTTCCACATTTTCAGAAACGCTCAAACGCCATTTTCTCATAAAGACTACAAATTTTTTCTTCAAACTTTTCGAACGGATAGTGCTAATTGCACTCTTTAATATGACGTAAAGTTTATTTCCACGAATTTTTTTGTTTTTTCAAAAATTACACATATGTAATTTTTTTGAAGGATCTCTCTCATCTTTAATATTCACATTACCAGCAATTTCTAAACATTATTATATTTGTGACTGTAAGTGCTTAAAATAACTGCAAAAAAGTATTTTGAAAACTGAAAAATTTTCTGTGAAGTTCATTTGAACTTCAAATTTCGTATTTTTAGTAGCGCTAAAACGCAATTTTCTTTAAAACGGCACATAATTTTTAAATGAAAATTGCCATTTAGGACTAGATTTTATGTTCTTTAATATTCTAAAATTAATATTTCCGTTCTACCAATAGGAAACAATTAAGAAAATGATAAAAATTGTACTTTTGGCGGTGATAGATGACAGCTGGCAAGAAAGAATTTGTGGCAATTCCAAATAGCTAGCGAAGACCCAAGGAATAGAAAACTAATACGGGAAACTCTGTGCCATTCTGTTGCACCACTAGTTTTCTTTAAACTTCTTGTAAGAACAGAATAAAATACACTTATTAATAGCTCCTATTTTCACGGATAACTGAATTTTCGAAAATTGCGAAAGTTTGAATTTTATTCGGCGTCTTCCTCCAACTACAAAATTGCAGATAGAGATTTTTTTTTCAAACACAATTTGTTCTTCATAGTGAGTTCTTTCTTTAAGGTCATGTACATTGTTTTGAAAATTTTAGTAGATTTTACGTAATATTGCGTGCAATATGTGCAATTTTAAAAAATTACAAAAGAAGATTTTCTCAAAAACGGCTCCAATTTGTTTCTTTAAGCTTTTAGTAGGAATAGTAATAAATGTACTATATTAGGGGACATAAACGATAAATTTCTCTGTTCTTTTTTTTTTCAAAAATTGCAGAAATGTAATTTTATTGACTTGCCTCTCTCGTCGTTAGTATCTACATTAGCGTTGATTTGTTGACATTATTATATTACTGAGTACATGTGCTTTAAATAATTTTAAGTAAAGTTTCTCGAGAACTCAATCGTTTTCTGTTAAAACTAGGTCAAAATTCCGGATTTTCACAAACGCTCAAACGCCATTTGGTCATAAATGCCTCCAAATTTTTCTTCAAAATTTTGGAACGAATAGTGCTAATTGAACTCTTTAATATGACGTAAAGTTCATTTTGGGGTATTTTTCCAAAAATTACACAAATGTAATTTTTTGAAATGTCTCTCAAATCTTCAATATGCACATTACCAGCAATTTGTAAATAGTATTATATTTGCGAATGAAGTGCTTCAAAAGACTTAAAATGAAGTTTTTTGAATACTCAAAAATTTTCTGTGAAAAAGAGCTTTAAAGTTCGGATTTTAGTGGTGCTTAAATGCCATTTTCGTAAAAATGGCTACAAATTTTTAAAAGAAAATTGCTGTTTATGACTAGGTTTTTGTGTTTTTTTATATTCTAAAATTAATATTTCCGTTCTACCATTAGAAAACCGAACAATTAAGAAAATTTCAAAACAAAGTACTTCGGGCGGCGATAGATGGCAGCTAGTTTTCTCCATGTAATGTATTTATCAAAAATGACTGCGCTTCAGACAGCTGGGTGCGTCGTAAATTAGAATTTGCAATTTTGAATATTATTTCTTAGCTCTTTTTTACATTCGACCTTTTGTTATATATTTACACATTAATCTTTAAAGAAATTATTAATTTTCAAGTATTTGAAATAAAATTGCTAGCTCTTTAAGGGAGTATGGACAATGCAAGGAATGCAACAATGGAATTCCGTTCCGTTGACACGGATTTCTGTGAACTACAAATCATTGTTGTGACTTGATATAGCTGTTTGTTATCAGGCTTCTTTTTCCAAAACTTTTGTATTATATTTTTATACAGTTGTAGAATTCATATAGTTTTGACTACGCTGCGATGGAAACAGTGAGTTGTTCGCTTCTTGTTTGGATGTTTTCAAATAATAAGATGTTAGTAGGGCAGAAAGTGCAATATTTCAATATTAGGTTGGCTGTCCGGGTGACGCCGCGTCCATGGCAAAGGTGCCGACGTTTCGGTCGCCATTCTGCGACCTTCCTCAGGGCGTAATGCGGGGCGTAATGCTTCCTCAGGGAGGAAGGTCGCAGAATGGCGACCGAAACGTCGGCACCTTTGCCATGGACGCGGCGTCACCCGGACAGCCAACTTAATATTGACTCCGGCCGCGGAAGCCTACGCTCTCACTTGCAATATTTCAATCCTACGTAGCTGTTTCCAGTAATACGGGAAAGTATGTGCTGTTGTAGCATCACTAATTGAATATCCTTTTAATTTCTGTGCGCCAAAGTTGGAGTATTTGTTGAAACGTACATAGCCGTGAATAACAATGATCGGTTTTAAGGCTAAATGTACCGAAAAAAACTTGTAGGAAAATTCAATAGATCGCAGCACCATCAGCAGGAATTTACTTTACCGATAACGTCTGAACAAATGGTCCGATTTTCGATCTGTAAACGGCATTTGACTCCTGTTTATAATAGAATTTACGCTACGAAGCCCTTTTTCAAAAAAAACAGCAGAAACTCGATTTTTAAATTTTTTCTCGTACTTCCGGGAACAATTTCAAAAATGTGGGCTTATAGCGCGATGGCGACACGCTTCCAGAATCCAACGCCGTGTCAAACATGCAAATCGGATAAATAGGAGCGACGGTAAGTGAAATTTCGAAAAAACACCTCACCCCACTCCCCCTTCCCCTTCCACGCCGCCGGGACATTGTTGGCCGGCGGCGCGGTCAAGCCGGCACGGGCGAGCCGGGCGGCGGCCGCCGCGGCGCGGCGACGGGCAAGAAGGCTGAACTTTCGGGGGCAGCAAGCCAGACACCCCGTCACTTCGTTGATGCTTCCGTCACTTCGCATCTCAAGATATTTTTTCCCCACATATGAAACTAGTGATGCTGTAATAGGGGTAAACGGTCTCGTATCATCTTTAATATTGTATAAAACTATTATCTTATTCACATATTCCATCTTCCTTCGAATACCATCATAAGAATGTCTGAGGTATCACTCAAAACACCGATCCCGCTTTGGTGCTGATTTCAAAAAGAAAAAATCGAACTAATTGCGTAAATATCACCCATATTCCATCTCCTCACATCGTATTTTAGATATATTGTACTTCTAAGATCTTCCATTACCATTTCACTACCGGAAAAAACAAGCGGAGATAACGCAAGAGCTCTTTTATCCTACGATTCGATTTATCATTTCAAAACGGCGTTTGTCACCTTGATAGAATTCACCTGGTTAATCCTTTTCCCAGTAAAATAACCGAATCGAATTTTTAAAACGTTTTCGTACTTTAGGACAAATTGCACATACTTTCTCATAGTAATCTAATATCTTTGGTCTGGGCCAGTTTTACCATCTTTCCCCATCTTCTGACATCTTGCTGACATCTATCGCCGCCCAAAATACATTTTTTGAACTTTTCTCATTTTTCAGCTTCTTAATGGTAGATACGAAATATTACTTTTAGGATATTAAAGAAGAGTAAAACTTCGTCCTATATAGGAATTTTCATTGATAAATTTGGAGCCGCTCTTAAGAAAATGGCGTTTAAGCGTTACTGTAAATGCGAAAATGGAAGCTTCGGAATTTTCACAAGAATCTTTCGAGTTTTCGAACAACTTCATTTGGTGACATTTAAAGCACTTCTACTCACAAATGTAATAATGTATAAAATTTCTGGAAATGTGAATATTAATGGCGTGAGAGACACTTAAAAATACATTTATTTATTTTTTGAAAAATCAAAAAAATACAGCCAAATTAATTTTATGTTAACTTAAAGAATGCAAATAGCATTCGTACGAAAAGTTTGAAGAAGCAATTTGAGAAAATGGCGTTTGAATATTTGTGCAAATTCGGAAGTTTCAGTTCATTTTCACAGAAAACATCTGAGTTGTCGAGGAACTTTTAAGACATAATGTAAAGCACATGTACTCGTAATGTAATAGTAGGGAGTTTTTGCACTCTCGAACGTTACGTACTATCGATCTTCTGCTCATTCGCAGTGCAAGTTTCGCATCACTTTGGTGCATCTGCGCATGCGCAAAAGATCGATAGTACTTAACGTTCGAGGTGGCAAAAGTTCCCTAAAATGAACAAATCGCCGTTAAAGAAAATATTTACTAAATTAAAGGCTAGTCAAAGAATTACATTTTTGTAAGTTTTGAAAAAACAAAGGAATAGAGCAATATGGCGTTTATGTCATCTCAGAGTACATTAGGTACTATCCTTTCCAAAAGTTTAAGGAAAAAAGTTGAAGTCGATTTTGAGAAAATCTTGTTCTTGTAATTTTTAAAAATTGCACAAATTGCCCTCAATATTGCGCGAAAACTACTAAAAATTTCAAAAAAAATGTGCATGACCTTATTGAAAGAACTAAGTATGGAGAACAAATATAATTTTAAGGGAAAATCTCTATCTTCAATTTTGTAGTTGTAGGAAGACGCCGAAAAAAAATTCGAACTTTTGCAATTTTCCCAAAATCAGTCAGCAATGAAAATAAGAGCTATGCCACCTTGAGTGTATTTTACTTTATTCTTACAATTAATTTAAGGAAAGTATTTGGAGTAATTTTTGATTGATTGTTAGTGATTTTGGGCGCGTCAACTGCTTTGGTCATTAGTCCCGTAAGTGCAATGCATGTTTATTTCATCGTGAGGTGGAAGAGATGTTGCCCGCTATGGCGATGGCGAGATCCGGCGCTGACCTTCCGTCCACTAGCGGGGCTTCCCAACCAGGTATCTGCCATCAGCGGGGCACCACCCCAGCCGGGACAAGCTCTAAATCACCGACCGATTTACCTGTCTTCTTGCCGGGTTCTTTCTTAACAAGGTATCTCCCACCAGCAGTGCACGGCCCCCAGCCGGGACAAGTTCCAATCCTTCCACTGGTCTCCCAGCATATATGGTAGTGTTGTGCAAGTTAGTGTGTGTGTGTGTGTGAAGATAGGACAAGGAAGAGGAAGGAAATATCGCGCGAGGTCCGTTTGTTAGGGTATTGCTCCGGCATTCGTTTGATGTTGATCGGAGAAACTACGGAAAACTTCCAATCAGAGCAGCCGGTCGCTAGAATTTTCCTCCAGACATCGGTTGAATTCTACATCTAACTGACAAGCTAGTGTTGAAAAATCCTGCCACCGTCGGGACTCGAACCTAGCACCTCTCGGTCAGAGGCATTGCAGTGACATCAGTTGATGCACTGAGCCACCTATCCTGGTTGACATTTTTGAGAAAATGTTGAAAAAGTCCCTGGGACTTAATAAAACGTATCTCCAAAAATTAATGAATGTTTTTAAAAATCGCAGAACTTCGACTCAGACCAGATCGACAGGGGTTTATTCAGTTGAGCAAAAATTCTACACATAGTTTAGACACTAGTGGTGTTCACATACGCCCAGACAGGCAGACACAGACAGATGGACGGACGAACGGACGTTAAAAAGTCAAAACACACATACACCCTTTCGGGATCGATCAGGGGACCCCAAAACGAGTACTTCCGTTAATATCTCGAAATAGATTTTCCGCAGCATTACATAACTTTGAGTAACTAACACGAGAAAGTAACTGGTGGTGCTACAGAATGGCACAGACTTTCCCGTATTAGTTTTCTATTTCCTATAGTCTCAGCCAGCTATTCGGACTTTGTCGTAGTAAAATTTACTATTTTGTTGGCATGGGCTAGATTTATGGCCTTGCCCCATCTTGCCACCTGCCATTTAATGCACCCAACTTATTTTTTAGGTGTTCTCAATTATTCGGTTTCCTAATGGTAGATTCAAAATATTGCTTTTAGAGAAGACTGAAACCTTGTCCTTTACGACAATTTTCATTCATAAACTTGATACCGTTTTTAAGAAAAGGGTGTTTAAGCGTCTGTGGCAATGTGGAATATGAAGCCCTTTTTCACAGGAATCTTGAGAGTTTTTTTAATTTGTTTTAAGATATTTTAAGCTCTTCCATTCACAAATGCAATAATGTTTACAAATCGCTGCAAATGTGCATACAAGGCATGCGAAATATTTAAAAAATACATTTGTGTAAATTTTGAAGAAAAACAACAAAATAATACAACAAAACTTTTTTGTTTCCTTAGACAGTGCATTTCGCACTATACGTACAAAAACTTTGAACAAAAAATTTGAAACCTTTTCAGAAAAAATTGGCGTTTGAGCGTTTCTGAAAATGCGAAATTTTGAGTTCATTTCCAAAAAAATTTTTAGTTTTCGAAAAACTTTAAATGATATAATTTAAAGTACGTGTGCTCATAAATCTAATAATGTGAACAAATCGCCGATAATGTAATATAAACGACGTGACAGGCTATTCAAAAAGTTTCATTTGTGTTATTTTCGCAAAAACAAAAGAATAGAGCAAAATAGCGTTTATGTCATCTCTTAAAGTACATTTCGCAATATCCCTACCAATAGTTTAAAGGGAGAAAATGGAGCCGATTTTGGAAAAATCTTGCTTTGTTATCTTTTAAAGTTGCATATATTGCACACAAGATTGCGCCATAACTACAAAAATTGTTTTAAAAAAATTCATGATCTTAATGAAAGAACTAATTATGTACAACAATTTCTTAGAAAGGAAAAGTCTCTATCGTCAATATTGTAGTTGTAGGAAACGCCGAAAAAATTCAATCTTTTGCAATTTTCGAAAATTCAGTTATCAGTGAAATCGGACCTAAGCCATGTGTATTTTATTCAATTTTTACGAGAAATATAAAGAAAAAATTTGGAGCCATATTTGAGCAAATTTTTAAAATATCCGGGGGGGGGGGTCGTGTAATGTATCTCCAAAAAGTAATGCACGTTTTTGAAAATTGCAGAGCTTCGAATGACAGTAGATCGACAGCTGTTTTTTGTTGTTGTTTTTTCCAGTTTGGAAAAATTTGTACGCAGTGTAAACGCTAGTGTTGTTCACATACACCAGAGACACTGACGGACGTTTTTCCGTCAATCAATTTTTCGGTATTAAGGACCCACAAAACATGGATTCTGGCTACACCACGAGTTACAGGAAGTAATTTACTATACAACAACACGATTTATCCACATTTTCATTATCAGGACTCGGCTTTGAGAGTTTTCCTGCGCACGATATAACTTTCTCTTCGTATGAAGATTGAGAAGAGAGATAAAGTAAAATAAATGTTCACAATTTGAAATTCCATTAATAAAATATTAATTATATCGAATTTAAAAGTAACTACTTTTTCTGCCTACTGTTTTTTTTATTTCTTTCTATCAGCAATGAAAACAAAGAATGCACGTAGAAAACGCAGACACGAACAGAGAATCTTTGAAGCACTCTGTTCGAAATCTTTACGTGCAGCACATAGGAATGTCAGCAATTCTGAATTAGTATTAGACAAAATATGCTCATTGCAAAAATATAAACACATTTAAATAAAAACTATTTTTCAAAATTAATTAAATATATTTCCGGAAATAATTTCAAGAAAATTTGGTAATTTGTGAAAATACCTTAATAATTAGCAAATAATAAATATACTGTTAAGCAGATATTAAATAATCAGCAAAATATGTAAAATACGTAATACAGTACAAAATTTGTAACGAAAAATTTTAATATTTTGTTAGGATTGCAACAGTTCGCCTAAATTACAAAATGAGAACAGTAGACAAAACATATGTAATTACATTAGACCCGGACTTTAGCCATGAGATCGACAAGCAGTACCGCGAAACAGAATTTTGACGTTACTGAAGATCATTTTTTTACATGACTAGAGAAGTCTATTTATCCGATTTCAGTGCATGATATGGCGTTAGATTCAGGGTGCATCTCGCCAGCGCGCTATTTTACCACTTTTTCAAATATGTCCGCAAGTATAAAAACATTTTAAAAATTCGATTCGGCTATTTTACTGGGAAAAGGATTAACCAGGTGAATTCTATCAAGGTGACAAACGCCGTTTTGAAATGATAAATCGAATCGTAGGATAAAAGAGCTCTTGCGTTATCTCCGCTTGTTTTTTCCGGTAGTGAAATGGTAATGGAAGATCTTAGAAGTACAATATATCTAAAATACGATGTGAGGAGATGGAATATGGGTGATATTTACGCAATTAGTTCGATTTTTTCTTTTTGAAATCAGCACCAAAGCGGGATCGGTGTTTTGAGTGATACCTCAGACATTCTTATGATGGTATTCGAAGGAAGATGGAATATGTGAATAAGGTAATAGTTTTATACTACTATTAAAGATGATACGAGACCGTTTACCCCTATTACAGCATCACTAGTTTCATATGTGGGGAAAAAATATCTTGAGATGCGAAGTGACGGAAGCATCAACGAAGTGACGGGGTGTCTGGCTTGCTGCCCCCGAAAGTTCAGCCTTCTTGCCCGTCGCCGCGCCGCGGCGGCCGCCGCCCGGCTCGCCCGTGCCGGCTTGACCGCGCCGCCGGCCAACAATGTCCCGGCGGCGTGGAAGGGGAAGGGGGAGTGGGGTGAGGTGTTTTTCGAAATTTCACTTACCGTCGCTCCTATTTATCCGATTTGCATGTTTGACACGGCGTTGGATTCTGGAAGCGTGTCGCCATCGCGCTATAAGCCCACATTTTTGAAATTGTTCCCGGAAGTACGAGAAAAATTTTTAAAATCGAGTTTCTGCTAGTTTTTTTTTGAAAAGGGCTTCGTAGCGTAAATTCTATTATAAACAGGAGTCAAATGCCGTTTACAGATCGAAAATCGGACCATTTGTTCAGACGTTATCGGTAAAGTAAAATTCACTAAACTTGGTGCTGCCACGTGGTGGCGACAAATTGAACTAGTGTCGGTACATTTAGCCTTAACGATCGAAATGCTAGATACCTTCAGGGTGGTTATAACATGTTTTGACTATAATGATATTACATAACCGTTAACAAGAATGTGAGAAAGTATGTGTTTTTGCACAACTAGTTTACTATTAACATAAAAGACGTATTAACCAAGCTAAATCTACTAATGAACATGCTTCGTGGCAGACGCCCAACAGTGCTTCCAATATGAGAAGAATATTGTCTCACTTCGAAGATTGAAATAGAATCTAATATACGGTACGACGCAGACACGTTGAATAATGGTCGTTTGCCACTCACGTTAAGAATCCTTACAACCTAGATAATGTCAGCAGGCAGATTTATTGAAGCCAGGACCCGTCGCAAAGCAATTTTCAGTCCAATCGGCATTACAAAATTGATTGTTAATGGTGTATGTTTTGGTAATTCAAAACTGCTTATGACTCCATTTTTTTCGTGTGGCATAATTTTCTATGTTTAGTGTCTGATTTTATTATTGAGTTTATAAACAGCTGCGGCAAAACGAGTTTTCACACGCGTGTACATTGTTAACTTTGTACGCAAATATTTAGCATTTAGGGTCAGATTAATCGGACTTTTGTCAGCTAGTGATATTGCCAAGGCCTGGGCCATGTTTTTATTTACTAGCCACGCCTGGGGTTAAGAGAGATGTGGCAAGCACGACGTATTTCAGACGACCCTTCAACGTATCTAGCCGACCTGAGCTTTTCTTCGTCACACAGCTGTAGAAACTAAGACGTTTGTAATTAAAAGCTACCGCTCTATTTTTGTCCCCACCGGGAATCGAATTCGGCATCGCACCATGGAACGTTAGCATGGTGTCCAAGAACCACGTGAGGGGTCATTGATAAATTTACTAAACAATCGAGGCTAAACTATAATTCGTGGAGATTCTAGCATTTAAATCACTTCCTTTGATGCCCAACCCTCCCAAATGTGATATACCGACAACCGCTAGATGATCTAAGTATATAAATTTGTAATTTTCTAAGATGTGAGATGGTGGCGGCTATTGTTTATAGGAAGGTGATATCGTATGGAGGGGACCGAGGAGAGTTAAATGGAAATTATGTTGGTCGGCAGCACAGAAAGCAAATGGTAATTTTGGACGGTGTATTCGGAATACGGAATAAAGGGAGTATTGCTGGTAACCCAGAGAAGCTGAAGAATTGCAAGGAGCGACGTTCAGGAGCGGGCGTTCGTCGACGAGAGGAGGCATCTTGAATTGGAGTGACGACAGCATGGATGCCTATGGAGGCTACGGAAGTGAACGTAAGAATGTCAACTCATTTTTTAAAATAGGTTAACAGGAGTGGAGACCAGGAGATTTATGTAAATTAAAGGAAACAATAAATACTGATTGTATTTGAACTAAGCTAATTATTTGCGGGCAGTCCGATGTAGTAGAGTCGAAGTTACAATTTCCAACAGCTTTGCTCATTCGTACGGAGTGCACGTCAGCCGGCTGGACTAGCAGGGCAAAATAAATTTAATAATGGTTCCAGTTTAATTAGGAATAATTAGCTGAAGAATTGAAATAATCATTACACAAAGTTGAGGAAATATTGATGTCCGTGCTTCTTGCTGTGCTTTGCCCAAACGGTTCCCACGCTCGGTGGCTTCTTGCAATTCCACTCAACTTCGCCTTCACCTTTTTCCCGGCATCTCGTGGCGTACATCATCCATAGCGGAAGGACGCAGATAAGAGCCCTCGGTCAGTGTGTCTTTCCACGTGCGTACAATTGGATGTTCGAAGGTGTTGTAAAGCGAACACGTCTAATAATTACAAATTTCTTATCTTTTTTCTCAGAAATGTTTCACACACACACATGTTGCGTTGTGTACAAAGCGATTTGGAACATGTGGACAATATAAATCACATCCAACACGTACATAATCTGAATATTGTAACGATACTTTTTACAATACACGAACGAAAACTATTAAAGTAGTTCCAAAACCCATTCTTACTTTTAACCGGTGAGAATTAGCGTTTGTCCCAAGCTCAAGAAATTCGATGATTTCCAAGTTAGTAAAGGATGTTCCCCCTCTCCAGAATTTCCCGGTAGTAACCCGTCGTTAGGCGTGGTGTCACACGCGACCCCTATCGGGCCCTATCGGAACCAATATTTGCACGCAGAGATTAGGGCTCCCTGACCTTCCCACAGCTTGAGCGGGATCCCTATCGCTTCACTCAGCGTTACGACACAGAAGGGTTGGGAGAGGGTAGAGAAATCGGGGAGAAGAGTGAATTGATGATCCTAGTACGAGGGGTGACTACTCTTGATAGCAGTGGGTCGGCCCGAAGAAGACGACCCCAACGCAGCCCGACAAACTTCATGTCCTACTTAATATAAAAGCCTCATTCGAAATATTTCGTTCCTCTTTCCATATTATATAAATATTTCGTTTCTCTTTCTTCATTATAAATTATTATTATTATTATTATTATTATTATTATTATTTGAGAGAATGCATTGGTTTGCGGAGGGAGCCACTACTCTGACAAGAATAACAGAAAGATGGGACAGGGGCTGCTGAAGTTTGAAAGTTCTCACCATATTTTCTATAATAATTATATAATTATTAACTTCTAAGAATAAGTGTAAGTAAAAATTTATCAAAAACGTACTTCGTATTTAAATTTTAAAAATTGTATTACCATAAATCCTGAGATAATACCCCCAATTTTTAATGTGTACTTCTGTTTAACTCAGGAGCTTCAAGATGGAAAGTTCATCTCAGAGGGTTGTGTGTTACAGTAGTTACAACGAAGAAGAGGAGGGTTTAGAAAAAGCTAAATTTGGCGAAGCACGTTTTGAATAACTGAAGCACGATACGACCCATGAGGCACAAAAGGTGAAAAGAACAGACACGTGACCAAATGTGTAAAGGACGTAAGCCATTTTAAGTAAGGAGGTGTTCCATAACTTCGTTTGTATGAAAAACTTGATTAATTTCGTCTGATAAATTAAAAAAAAGTAGAAATAAAGTGGGATAGTCATTATTTGACGATTTTTTAGTTTTATATTTCAATGATATCTCTAGTAAAGCTTCTTTATGCACTATTTTCTGTTTTACGTTCAGGGGCAAGGACCTCTATTTTTGGGAATCTCTCACTCGAGAGCCCGCAACACATACCTATTACTAAAACAAATTTTACAAATCCCTTCTTTAAAACAAGCCTGTTCTGAAAAAGAGAAACATGAAACGACACACGAGGCAGAACAGTTGAAAAGAACACACACGCACGCCATTCTGAATAGCAAGCGCGATTGCAATGCAAAACAGGAAGCGATGTAGAGGTACGTAAACTGCACGCGGAGCGAGGAGATAGCGCGTCGGCGTCGGTGGCTGAATGGCGTCGCCACGTCAGAAGCATCGCTGATCCGTGTCAGGGCCGCCGAGGCGCGGCGCGGCGCGGCGGGGCGTGGAGCGGGGCGGGGCGGGGAGCGGCGCGGGGCGGCAGCTGCGCCGCGCCGCCTTCAGCCGCCGCGTGGCGCGCGTGCCCGTGCGCTACCGCTGCCATTGTGGCCCGCTGCGCCAGGGCTGCCCAAACGCACCGCACTCTCACGCACTCCACACCGCCCATCATTCTCTTGCTCCGTACAATTATACTGTCGATTTTTCTCACTTTGCTCCTGAAGGCCTCCATCTTCACAATGGAATATGTCACGGTGTTTCGCTACGTTCTCAGTCGTGCCGCCAGATATCGCATGATCGCGTCCGTATCAAGCAGTGCTTGCAATCACGTGCCTCACGTGATGCTTGCGACGCGACGGAGAAAGATGTGAAATGCCGTGTGATATTCCATCGTGGCCAGAGGGGCAGAGTTGGAAAAATCGCACTATAGTGACAAAATATCTACATACCCATTGTTAAGTTGTTTACCCAATTTGTTTACCCATTGTTAAATTTAATAACGCGTAAATATAGTCAATATCCCGCCCTAACGAGATCTCACTTTCTCCCAATCAGACACTTGGGATATAGTTAAATGAACCCGACATTTGGCGGAGAAAGTGAGAGTCACACCTCAGGCGTATTAGGGGAGTCGCGCCTGCTCGAAAGGACCACAGATCCGCGTCGGAGGTAGGTTTCCAAGGAAGTCTGAGTCGGAAAAGAGGCTGGCACCCACTGCTTTGAATATCCACTTACGAGGATCGCTAAGAATCGCATGCGATCTATATATTACTACTACTAAATACGTTCATGAAAATGTAAACGCATTGGTAAAAAGTTGAGTTATGTTGTGGTTGTTGCGAAATTTATTTCGTCAATAGTCAGGTATCTTAAATGAAACATTTAAGATAGTTTTTTCATTCCTGATTCCCAAATGTCGATTTAGCTGAGATTGCGAAAGCATTGTTTCTGATCAGGAGATATTTATGACCTGCGTCGGTTAGAATCTTCGTCTAAAACCGTGCTTACATGGTGTATGCTGAAGTCGGAGGGTGAGGCCGGTGTAAAGCAAACAGTGGTTGGACCAAACGAGGTTGATAGGGCGTATTTATCTAAGTCTTTACATCCCTGCCGAATGACTCCTGGAGAATTATCAATGGAGAAATAAAATATTTATATGTTAACAGACGTCGCGTATCCCCGTTTTCAACCTGGAGACAATACATGAAGATTAATAATTCAAGTTTAATGACTTTTACATTCAAATAAACATTTTGAGATAGCAGAATACTTGATCAAAAAGTTTTTACATAACTTATGATGGCTAAAGATTACTTTTTTTTCCTTGGACTACTTTTGTAGACTGCGCGATAACTGCGAGCTAAAATGAGTCGCGAATACTGCGAGATTAAATAAAGAGATTAAGGATTTTTTGTTCGGTACACTGAGCAATGCCATCATCACATACCTACTGCAGAATAGAGGTTTTACAAACTCTGTTACTTGTGCGATAATGTCTAAAGATGTTTATATATACATATATTTATAACATATATATATATGTTATATATATAACATATATAATATAACGTATATAACATATATAATATATATACATAATTATTTCATATATATATATATGAAATAATTATTTCATATATATATATATATATATATATATATATGAAATAATTATCGCAACACATCTTGATACATTAATACATTACACTTGAAAATTATAAAACGAGGTCGTTAGGCCGAGTTTATTAACCCTTTGAGTAATGTAGAGATTTTGCAGGACGAAGCGTTATAGCAGTCGACAATACTATCAATCTTCTCCGCCTGCGCTTTTCGAGTTTCGCATCATTTTTGTGTATCTGCGCATGCTCAGAAGATCGAGATTGCAGACGATTGCTGTGTGCTCTGTCATGCAAAAAAAGACCCTATTGTAATATGCTACGATACTAATATCACACAACGTTTAACAACTTTGTACAAATTGCTAATGAGTTCTTTTTCTATCAATTTGTCTATTCGACCTGCGAAAGTTTCTTTCCATAGTTGATGGTAGTTAATAGGAGAGCAAGGATTAGTTGTAATTCAGGCGGCCTCAAAAGAAATGTTCTCAAACTTCTTCAGCAAGTACAGGGATCTGCGTTGATCATTGTTTGCCAATGCACTTACGGTGGAATATTTGATGCAACAAAAGTACACGTATGACGTTAGCCCCAGATGTAACTTGGACTGCAGCATGCAAGTCATGTTCTGATGCAGTCAAAGGAATTTCGAGTTCATGCAGAACACCGGAGTGTGAGAAGTTGCCTAACAAACAGGGGCAAATGCCACATTCTTTTATTGATTATTCCGGGCGCTGTTAAGGTCAAAAGTTCCGTACGTGCAGTGTTTTTTTGCTCGGAGGTGGTGTTTAACTCCCCCCGCTGGATGGTGAGATCCGGCGCCGAACTACCATCGTCAGCTAAGGAGGTATTCCCCAACCAGGTAACTCGTACTATCATCGCCCAGCTGGGACAAGCTCTGAGCTCCTGACTGGTCTTCCGGCATATGTGGTAGTGTTGTGCATGTAAGTGTAAGTAAAGTGAAAATGTAAATGTGTACGTAAGGGGTGAGGGCAGGGCAAGGAAGAGGAAGGAAAGATCGCGCCGATCCTTGGCCCAGTGTGTTAGGGTACTGCTCCGGTATTCGCCCGGTGTTAATCGGAGAAGCAATGGAAAACTACCGATGAGTGCCGCCGGTTGCTAGAATTCTCATCCAGGCAGCGGATGAATTCGACCTATCTACCTAGCCTAGCCCCGTGTGTGTTCTCAATCCTATCGAATGTACTCAAGTGCAATAATATGACCAGGTCAAGCTTGATTCTATCCACTGAAAGACAGATCCGAGAAGAGGAGGCAAATATGATGAGGGGGAAAAGAGAGAAGAAGAAATAAGCAAATAAGAAGTGATAGTGAAAATAAAACAACAAATTCTCAACATTAACATTCTGGAAAGTCCAAACTTTCAAGTTTCATTAAAGAAACTGGAATGGTTCAAAGCTTTATGGTACAAAACTTTCTCAGTATCGACATCAACTCATTATCATACTAATGGCTGGAAGATGTTCAAGAGATTCGAAAAAATATAGTATACGAACAACGAAAACCAATATTAATACATAAGGAATATGAGCACTCTCAGCTCTATCAAATAGTGAGAGAATATGATCAGATCAATCTCTATAAAATACCACCAAAATATGGATAGGTTGAAAACTCTATGAGAACGCTCTTAGAGAAAATAGATGAGCTTCGGTCTGTTCTCGTTCGCCAACAAATGAGTTTTGCAATTGTTCAAACAATCTCGTATATATAATACATCGATAAGTGGTCATTTTCTGCGTGACAGGGTAAATGAGTATTTATTTATTTATTACCAGGCGCGTCAACTGCTTAGGCAATTATTCCTGAAAATATATTGCATGTTAATCCCGAGGCTTGGAAATGTACCTCCCCCGTTGAAACACGAGATCCGATCTACACGACAGCTTGCAGAGTTTTCCCCCCCCCAGGTAACTCCCCCAGCGAGGCACCGGCCCGTCCGGGGCAAACTCTGAGCTCATGACTAACCTCCCTATAGTGTAATGTTGAAAATGTGTGTGTGTGTGTGTGTGTATGTGTATGTGTGTGTGTGTTGTGTAAATGATGATGAGAGGATAAGGATGAAGACGAAAAGAACGCGCGCGGTCCGTAGCCTATTTATTAACGTTATATCTTCGGTATTCCGCAGGTATTAACCAGAAAAACCACCTCAGAGCTGCCAACCGCTAGAATTTTCCTCCAAGCAGCTATTTAATTGAACCCAACTATTTACAGAGAAATTACAGGAAGAAATAACCGCTTTGACAGCTACAGCTTGGCTACTGCTGCCAACACAACAGCGGGTGTCTACAACACAACAGCGGGTGTCTATACATGCACTCATTTTGTCATTGTGTTGGTTTACGGATAGCTCATTTGTAAGAGGCTTCATCACTATCTCTTGCAATGTCATCGCCCAATGTCGTTCATTTGTTTCCCGATGTCCAAATGGTCCCTTCCTTGCGTAACTCCACTATATCTAGTGTCGTAAAGTCACCACTGCTGGGACTCTAACCCTCAAATCTCCCGGTCAACGATGATAGGCAACGATATTGGGGAACAGTAGCAAGATTGGGGAACAGTAGCAAACCTCTGCGCGAGATTTGCCGCTGAGCCATCGATTCTGGTGGAATAGCTTTGTAATTCAGGACATTTGGGACCCAAGGTAAGGCTGGAGACACCCAGGTCGACAGAAGAAGCGATGGGCGGACTTTCTTCCGTGAATAGCGGGCGGGACCTGGACCAGAACTGCAAAAGTTAGGACGTCGTGGGGAAGCCTACAGACCAACGCAAGACAGACGGCGCCACCAACCTAACTGAGCATCCTATGACGTATGGCTTTATCACTCCTGCTCAGGCAGGAGGCCTTTGCCCCAGTAGGGGATCTTTGTAGGCCTTATAAATAAATAAATAAATCCAAGACATTACAGCTCTTCGAAGCCATTTCTAACTTTCTGTCCAATTTAAACTGACATGATTATAATTACCAAAAATTTTCTTTACATAAGTTTACATCTGTTTATTTGAAAAGTTTTTTAGTACTTTCAATTTTCGTATATCATGATAAATTCTCACACCCGACAAAGTGATTGGGACAGAGTTTGACTCCAACTACGGGTTTGGCTTTCTCCTTAGAAGGCGGTGAACGGTGGCGATACATTCGCTTATGCTGCTTACTCCACCACCGTTGAATTTAAAGAATGTCAAGAATACGCGCGTGTGTGCGTTTGTAAGAGGCAGCGAGTGAGCGACGTAGAAAGAGAGAGGCAGATAGAGGCGAAAAGAGAGGGAGAAGAATGAGGAGAAACAGATGTTAAGAGTGACAATACGCGCACTTGTGAGCGAATAGAAAAAAAGCCTCCAAAAGTTAATTTGGACGTTTCGTTTTCAAGTGATGTTGTCCCAACGCATGATTCCCATTATTAAGAAAACAGGAAATGGTACGTACTTATTTATAAGTATATAAAAAATAAATAATGGTATTTTATAGCCACAGGTTACCACTTATCATTGAAGTTTGCTTTCATTTTCAGATAAATGGGCGCCTTTCCGAGATAATATGTTGGATATTCAAATTTGTCTATTATCTTTTAAACTTATGTTAATTTCAGATGCAATCGCCGAAGGTAATTGCTACTCATATATTTTCACTCTTCTTTAGAATTTCCGTCCTACCGTATATATTGTCACGGACGAGTACCTACACTGGAACCCGCCCATGTTACAAGATACTGGTATCTGTACTTTCAATTCTCGTTGCTGGTGTACCACAGTGGCATTCGTATCTCTCCGCCTACTACTCTACGTGTTTAAAATAACATCTCACGTCATAAGAAAGTTATAACCCGAGTCTGTTACCTCATTGGCGTGCCGTAACCGATGGCTGACAATAAATGTTTTCTACAACCGGTTCGTGCCAACGCTCTTGTGCACTCAGAGAGCGAAATTGTTCTGTGGAAAAAGAACTGCGGCAGCGGTCTTGTAATTGCTCGCCATCATTCACCTTCTGTTCATAATATGTCGGTTTTGTGAAGTATGAAAGTATTTCTACAAAGATTCTGCATTGTTATGAAGTTTACACCTTCCTTTACTGGCAGTAAATAAATTCATTCCTCTTTTTAGTGTGTATTATCAGTTTTAATAATGAAGAACACTACTCTTCATGAAATCGCTCGAGAAAGAATTAATGAGCACACAATCTCATAATTACAAATAAGAACTTCGAAACGGTGAGACCTAGGTCCTCAATAGCCAGAGAACCGAGTTTAATTGCTTGGTGATTAATTTAAAAAGTATATTTGTTTTGTTTGTTGGCCTTTCATTTACAATGAGAAGACCTTGGGACTTCTAAACCATTTTAGGAGGTTTAGCTCTTAGCTCTTTTGTGTAAGTCATTCCTTAGCCTGAGTGGTCAGAAATGTGCAGAATCTCGATGTTTATGCAAAATGAATTGACTATTTGATATTCGGTGCAATTTACAATTTACAAGTTACAATTTACAATCACAATGGTCTATTTTTCCTTTTTAAAATTATAATGTTTACCCATATAAAGCCCGTGCCTACATGATGTAACCCGCAGTTACTGGCCGTTCGAAGTTGGGTTTCCGTATGGTGGTATTTTAACTTTTACAGCAATGATTGACTAAGTATGGAATGTTCGCAATGATGCAATTGTTAATACATTATTCTTTAGAGCAAATGGAATGAATGGAAAATACTAATTCTGATTGGAAAGCAGTATATTGCGGTGCGTGCACCGTAAAGTAAATTAAACAACGGGTTCCGTAAAGTAAATGAAGCACTTGGGGGATTTTAATCAATACATCAGCGGTCTCTCATATTCTCAATGACTATACACTTGAAAGTTTCCCTGGATTCGCACTAAGTAAAATATTTCTCACTACTCGTACGCTTAAGGGCTTTTAGCATACTTCTTTTAAACCATCGTGGTGTAATAAATCAGCATGCAATCGTACACCAAAATATAATTTTATGTGTCAGTTACATAAATATTTTTTTCTCGCACTTACTTAGTAAAAAGAGAAAACTTTGTAATCGTGCACCGGAAAACAGCGAATTTCCAGGACAAAAACTCTTATTGCTGGGCCCTGACAACGAAAAAGTGGACAAATACTGTTGCTATATATATAGTAAACTGCGTCTTCTAACATGTGGGGTAGCCAGAATTCATCGGCAAAACGTCTGTCTGTTCCACAACACTTAGCGCCTAAACCGTTCATCCGATTTTCTGCAAAATTGATATTCCCCGATCGATCTGCACAAACTCCAGGTTTTAGTAGTATCAAATGGATATTTTGATTTTTTTAGTGTTCTTTACATGAAGTCTCAAAAACATTTTGAAAATTTTCTCAAAAATGGCTCTAATTGATTAAAATTAAACTTTGTCCTCGTATGTGCTGTTGTAGCACCATTAGTTTTTACAAAAAGAAGTTTTTGCCACCTCGAACGTTAAGCAATATCGATCTTCTGTGCATGCGCATCTTGGTGCATCTGCGCATGCGCAGATCGTTAGTGTTTAATGTTGGAGGTGGATAAAACTCCCTAAAGATTCTACCCAACGTCACATTTATCTGGAGCAAGCTGCATCTGCGCATGCGCAGAAGATCGATAGTGCTTAATGTTCGAGGTGGCCCAAACTCCCTAAAGATTCCAACCAACGTCCCATTTATCGGGAGCAAGCTGCAAACGATAAGTCGGCGTCTCGGGCGCAGCGGCTGGCAGCGCCTGTGCGAAGCGGCGTGAAGCCCCCGCCCCAGTGAGCACGGCGCGTGGGGGAGGGGGAGGGGAGGGGCGCAAGTGGGTCGCGGCGCGCGTGGCACACATTCCCGCGGCGGGGGGCGGGGGGCGGGGCGGCGAGCGGCTTTCGCGCCACTTTCGCCCGCGCTCCTCTCTTCCGCGAGCGGCGGGAGGAGGAGGAGGAGAGGATTGCGGCAGCGACAGGGAAAGTGGCGCCACCGGCCGACCCTGCCGCGCGTGCGTTGCTGCAAGTCGCGCGTAATGATTGTGCGCTGCGGACACCGCGACGCAGCACCCTCAGGGCAGCTGGCGGATCCAGAACGCCCCCAAGAGTTTTCGTTTGCTACCTGCCTTCTTTTATTTGGCAAAATTGATTTAAATATTTATGTTCTTATTTAAAAATAATATTGTATAATGTCGTATACAGGTGTCCGGGGAGGAAACGCCGAAAATTCGAAAATAAGCTCTTAAGACAATTCTAAGCGTATTTGTCTAATAAACTACGTGGATATTCCGAACGGTTGAGGCCGAAAGTAAGCACTCAAAAGTTGGTTTGAAAAAATCATTTCTAGGCGAAAATTTGCATTATGGAAGCACAGAAACACTCCAGAAACATGTAAATTGTTTATTATTTACAAAATAAATGAATAAATTTGCTCAGACAGAAAAATTAAGCGAGAAATAAAAAAGCAGTCGAATTGTGTAAATTGGGTGCTCTTTTATTTCTCGCTTAATTTTTCTTTCTGAACATATATATTCATCTTTGTAAATAATTAAAAAAAACTTATAGGTTTCTGGAGTGTTTCTATGCTTCTACAATGCACATTTTTGCCTAGAAATGATTTTTTCAAACCAAATTTTGAGTGCTTATTGCGGCTCAACCATTTCGGAATATCCACAATAGTTTATTAGACAAAATACGCTTAGAATTGTCTTAAGAGCTTATTTTCGAATCTTTGACGTTTCCTCTCCGGACATTCCTCTATACACTACAAAAATAATGTACAAATATATGACACATGTTTATTATTTTACAAAAATTTGTAATCCTCAAAAATGTTCGGCTGCATCCGCCCCTGTCTCAGGTTGCACTACACTTCGCGGGCTGGCGTCGCGATTCATGCCAGAACGGGACCTGCAATAGGGCTCCTTAACTCCTAGCTGGATACATTGTTTGGGAGAAACCCATGTATGTTCAACGAGTGAGGGAGTCACACGTTTCGGTTTCTATGAGCATCCCCTCCCTGGAGGAGACAGTTCCAACAATTTCGGCCTTTGATGATTTACCCACTCTCCCCAACCTTCAAGTCGATATGGTTCGTAAGCTCGTTTGAAACTAACACTAAGAACACACAGGAACCAGGAGTGGTTCGTGAGCCGTAGGTCGACGCTTGAACCGACCAGGTTGGTCCAAGACAGCGCTGACCGCATAGGCCCGTTCACAATCTTCTTTATCATACATTACGTTGTACACAATCTTATTCATCTCAAATAATTTTACATGGTTAGAATGTGACTTTTGAAGATTCAAAGTGACACATGGTGTTCTGGACATACACATCATGCCTCAACACAACTGAAATTATCTTCACCTTACGCAAGATTCGAATCGACCGACTTCGTGTTACGCGTTCTTCGGCGCAGTGTCCCAAATGCCTACTCTACCACGTCGTTTCCCCTACTCCTAGGTCTTTCGGACACGAAATCCGAGTAACGCGCTCCTCTATCTAAAAGCTACCAGCTCCGCGATTTTGTGAAGATCGGGAGCTAATCGCTTCGGGACTGTGACGACTCCCCAATGAATTGCCCCTACGAGGAGGGTCACTGACATGGAGAGCCCAAACCCACGGAGGCCTGGCCGATGGACACATGTGCATCGGCGCTACTGCCCCCACAGGGCTTTGGCCTGACGTCTGGATACTCGCAGCACTGGCGCCACGATGTTTTTCTCCGTCAAGATGCATGGCAGTGGCGTAGTTAGGGGGGGGAGGGGCAGGGGGGGCGACGGGCCCCGGGTGACACCATTCTAGGAGGTGACACCAATTAAATTGTTTTATAATTGGAATTATTTAATTTAAATCTTTTACATAAAAAATTTATATATTAATAGTTCGTTTTCTTAGTTTTAGTAGTTCGAAAATGTTACTGTTGGAAGTCTATAATTTTATGGTTTAGTTAAAAACTATTTATATTAATTTAATAAGTATATATTTAAATCATAAGCATAGATAATGATATAATTGCAATTATATTGCAATTATTCTTAATTACATAGAAATTTTAAATATAGTATAAATAACTATAATTTGCAAATGTTTGTATTTTTAATAAAATAATGCACAATCAATGCAGCAATAGATATTTTTATACTTAATTAAGGGGGGTGACACTATGAGCTTCGCCCCAGGTGACACCAACTGAAGCTACGCCACAGATGCATGGGGGAATCAGCAGAGAGATTGGAACGAAGAAAGAAGAATCGCGCACTTCGTGAAAGGCGCTGTCCTGCATTCGCCTGAAATTGAACATGCGCACAAGTGTGACCGAGATGTGATGCGACCGCGAAATACTTACTAGATCCTTCATCGTCCGAATAAGTTGCTTTGTTGTACTCTTCCAACGTTGAGACTAGAACCTAGGACCAGAGGCGTATCTACGGTATGGCAGACATGGCACATGCCATGGGCGCCACTCACAAGGGGCGCTATTTACAGTATAACCGCTAAAACAAATAACAAGTTAATTTCAAGTATCTTTACAGGGGCGCAAATTCTATGCTTGCTATGGGCGCCTGAATGCCTAGATACGCCTCTGCCTAGGACCTCCATTCACGAAGACTCACGGCTGCACGCAGTATTGTAACCGTCCACCGTGACGACTCATTTTATCACTTGAAGTAGAAACCCATTGACATATCATATGGCGCCTAAATAATAAGGGTGTCTTTGCGCAACCTCATGCTGTGTTCGGCGGAATTTCCATAATCTAGTCTAATTACAGTTCTAAGTTACAGTCTAATAATTGTTCTGCTTGCAGCGCCGACTCGAACGCTACACCGGAAAGTATGTGTGTGGTGTGTGGTATATTTATATTAATATACAGAGTCGTCTCTATACAACTCAAGTGTCCTTCCCAACTGCTCGTTAGTCACGTTTTGCGCTGTGCTGCACTGAGCGCTGTTTTAGGGTACACGTCCTCAGGCAACGAGACTTCGTGTACCTGTCGAACATAAGTACAAGACATTTTGCCTAGCAATTAGGGGTAATATCTCACATGTAACTTCCTTAAATGTGGATTCCTGCCACGTGTTCATTGACATACCTATGTGTCAATATGTCCCTATACGCCCTAGAATTTTGTAAGATTTATTCTGAAGCACAAATGTTTTCAAGATTCTGAGATTTTTCATGGGAATCATTTATCAATGTAATATCTCCGAAAAGAAGTTAATAAAATAAAGACATCCTATTCAATTTTCACGTTGAAATTAACTATTCAAAAGATTAATCTACATTTTTGCATCGCTATTTTATAAAAATATAAATAATGTAAAAAGCATAATTTGTCACAAAAATGGAACTTGAAGGACTCGCAGGATAATAAATTTACAGATATTCGAATTCAAATTTAATTATTGAGGTACTAAATTGCAATTCCACAGCGTGAAGTTGCGGGCTCCCCATCATTGTAGATCATTATTAAGGAAAACATTGACACAAGAATAGAATGTTGGTAAAGACTTAACAATATGAAGATGCCAAATCCAAAAAGTCTCAATTATATGCGACATATTGAGCATGTTCTTGTAACTCAGAGTTGCAATTGAAAAAAAAATAGTTTAGTTTACTAGATTCCTAGCAGGTCAGATTTGTTGCGCCTGACACGAGTGCCACCATCAGCCGTGTATGGGCAAGAGTTACCACATATTTCGTAAGATTGCGAGCGGCCTTTCAACGACTGCAAGTACTGCAGTACACGTGCGTTAAACAGACTTTATTACAAACTGTAACTTACTTTGAGTGCTACTCTTTGTGGTTACTATTATTCCGCATGGAAGTAAATATGGTTATGCTAATTGGCGAATTATATCAAGACGGTATTAATGCAGGTTTATAGGTTGCATGTATAGATTTGAAAGAGCGATCTGCTTTTCATTGCAAATGGGAGCGTTAAAGTATAGTTACCCGTCTTGAAAAGACGAAGGGTAATTTTAAAAACATGCTGAGCAACTAAAATTATTTATTCGTTTTCTCTCTCTCTCTCTCTCTCTCTCCTCTCTCTCTCTCTCTCTCTCTCTCTCTCTCTCCCCCTCTCATCATAATCTGTTGGATAAATTCGGGCTGATTAAAAACTTATAAAGGGAAGAACTCAAAAATACAAAGAATGTTACGACTAGTTATTTTGATTTATAGACTTTATTGAAACAATTACAGAATCATGACAATTACAATTAAAACGTCCATAAATCTTTACAATTTCTGATAAATTTTATATCCATGATCTTTCGATCCTAAGTTTTAGGATCATCATCAGGTGTAAGTATAATCCTGAGGTCACAATGAGGAGTAAGCATGCTTCATTGATGGAAATATAATAGTGTGTTATTATGGCACAAGAAGTCTTTGGACTATGCTGACCTGGAGAACGAAATTATAGTAGTGCTACTGTTTAAAGAAAAACGTAAAAAACATTATATAACTAGTTTAATAGAAGTTAATGGTAAATTTGTTCTCTTTCTCCATTTTTCTTCTTCCTATTCCTTTGTTTCTGTCGCTTTTGGGATTCTTCTTCTCTTCCTGAATATGAAAAACCTTTACATTTTGTTGCTATTATGTTATTTTATGCGCAAGCGGAGAACATGAAGTACCGGAACAGCCTTAACTTGGAAGGGTGATTATGTCTAACATTTTCAAACGTGTCATGGGTGATGATAGAGTCAAATAAATATTAAGCAAAGGTCTGATGGAAAACATAGAGATATTATTTCTTGGAAGAAGCTGGAAATTGATGATTGACCAATCTGTCTTTGCCCATAATTGATCCTGATCAATGGTTAAAACGAATCCAAGCTGTGACATACGTAGCATTTCTTTTTGTTTGACATCTGGATAATGAAACACTGACAATTACATTAACGGCAACTTTCTCATGATATTTTATCACATTTTACGCCATAAGGGAAGTAAAAGAAAGGTATATAAAATATTTTCCATATTTATGTAGACAATGAAAGTGTTGTTAGTTCATTTAACAATTGCAACTGCCCAGTAACATAAGAGTCTCCCTCTTTGTGCTTCGACTAGAGAGCAATTACTTTTTATTTCAAACACCCAGAGATATATGACCATCATGAGCGTAAAGAGCGTAATGTTCACCAAGTAAAGAACGCGAATCGAAGTGAAATGCAATGGATTGCTCGTTTGCATAGCTTCTTTTGCTGCAGGTGACGGTCAAAGAACACTCCACTGTTTTATGACTTGACTGTTGCACACTCAGTTATTGCTCTGTCGTGATTCATTCAGAGCGCAAATGACCCGTACTATTCCTTTTTGCTTGGAACAAAAAGACATTAACGAGTACTAAGACGTATGAAGTACAGACAGAATATTATATAATAATAGAAAATGTATTGAAAGATTCCACTTCCAATTAAAAACTAATTATACTCATTTGATATTTACGTTACGGACGAGCGAGTACTAATATTCCTTTAAAAATGGATACAATAATGATACATTTCATCGAATAAGTCATAGAATCAATTAAAAGGTCAAACGATGTCGGTTACGATTCTTGACTTTCAAGAGGCAGATCCGATGGATAGGGCATTGAAAGCCGCTCATCTGGTTAATAACATACAGATTAGGTAAAAATAATAACCGGAGTTATTCATGCACTAATATTTTATTATTATTTCTACTCATACATTGTTAGTCTTGAATTAGAAAAACAGTTTTAAGGATAATGTACCTGAAAATTCATTTCAATATTTCACTTAAATGTCACTCCACTTCTTTGACATTTCTTTGAGATTTCTAGTACAGGAGATGGACTTCCCACTGTTGAATTAAATTCAGGCGCGTCGTCTGCAAAGGAGCAAAAAAAATTTGTGCTTTTCTGAAAAAACATTAGTAACGCCATACATTGTTGGATGGCTGTTTCCGCAAAGGGTTGTCCTTACTTGTTTTGTTTTGTGTTTTGTTTTGTTTACTTTTACAATGACAGTACAACGTTCAGACGCGAAGCTCTTCAGTTGATTGGCAGAGTAATTTTGTACCAGCAAAGTGTGAAGAGGATAATTTGTTGTCGGGTCGGTGATAGTAATTTTATTCAACCAAGGTTATTGAAAGGATAATTTCGAAAACAATGATCGTGGGGATGACATGGGTTAGAAGGGGATGGCAAGGGTTTAGAAAAAATACGCTAGATGAGGCCGGTAAATGCAAGAAATATTCTATCTTTATTTAATGTCAGAGAGATATTGAAGGAAAAGTGTGAAATGGAAGTCTGCTTCTTAGGCAGGAGAGTGGGAGTTGATCAGTTCCTATTTCTTAAATGACTGCTCACTGTACATGATTTAAATTATTGTAGAAATTATGTGCTAGTTTCGTAATAAAAAAGTAATTGGTTATATTCCAGAGTCGTTGTGGAGTTTCTTACTGCAAACAAACCATGGAGCATTACTGTTATTTTTGAAATTTTGTTTTGAAACATTTTAAATTTATTTTATGTGGTTAGGGCAGCCGTAGCCCATACAGTGCGTGCCTAAGTTATTATCGGGCGAAGCATAGAGTTGTAAGGATGAATGGTTTTTAAAGAAGAGTTGCGAATTGAGACTATCCATACGTACAGCTGCCCAGGTGAATGCTGTCGTACAACCCGATAGAAAGAAGAAACCCAGGGCGCCCGAAGACGGAGATTAACACTTGTACTGCCATATGCACCACATGTGACGCACAGTAGGTATTTGTGCCTGGCCGCGTGCATCATTATACGATCACGTCCAGAACTGTAGATGTTTGCTTGTGAATCATATACAATCACAGCTCCATTGAAATCAAGTGGGTGACTTATTCTGCTGGCCAAGTGTAAAAGATTTTTGTCTTTGGCTATTGGTCGGCACCCCTGAGTCGCCCGAAATAATTTTTTGAGCACCTACGTCCAGTGCCTGGACACATAATTGGAGAGTGGTCTTCGGCCAGAATCAAAAGTTCACGAATATCTCCTGGCAGTCAATGTGTAGAAAGAAGGAGGCGTAACGCAGTTGCGTTGGTGTAGCGATGGTTTGCGAAGGTTGTAGCCGGTTAGCGTAACGGATTGCTGTACCCTAAGTCCGCGGATTCAAACCCGATCGAAACCGTGGATTTTTAAGGGCGAAAAAATCCTTCGTACGCCTTCCTTCGGAGGGGAAGTAAAGCCGGCTGTCCCTTGGTAGATTTACTTGCACTGTAAAAGATCCTGAAGCCTAAATGAAGCCTCTGAGCTAAATTCAAATCGCCTGTTTCGTCGCCCGAGATAATACCTTCTTTCTCCGCTAGTTGGTGAAAGGAAGTATAGCGAAAATTTGCGTGGTCAGACGGAAGAGCAGGCCTCATGGCCTGAGTCTCGCCACGTAAAATAAGTCATCAATTCAAATAACACGCGAGAGCGTAACTGCCTGAAAATAAGAAGCACAATGTCCATACGTTGGTCTATTTCAAGTATATCATCCTCTCTCTCCGTCCGAAGTCACCTGCTACTTGTTTCGTGAGTCAGCGGCGCCGCCAGCTGCAATCGGCGCCGTGAATCACGAGGCATGCAGCGCAGGGCGCTCGGACTCGCTGCAAGCGGATCAAGGTTGGCCTCTGCTCGGAATGCGTGGGGTAAGCCACACCGCATTTCACTGCCGGTGACGAAATCTCCCCCACTCAATGCTGCCCAAGGAACAATATGGACCAGGGATGGCCAACTTTTTGGACTGGAGTGGCACTTGATGTTTGTATCATTACTATCAAATTTCAAGTACGCCACCTCTTTTTCTTAAATGTAACGGTACTATCAATACGTTAAACGCAATTTAAGATGCCTTTTATTTTAATAAGTAATAATTGACACTCATACAATTTTAATTAGAAAATTTGACTCTCATACAACTTTAGAAAGCGGAGTTCTACCAAACTGTGTACTCCGAGCTATATTCCCAGTAGTTTCCCCTGTACATAACTCAGGAAATACTGCAGTTTTTGACCGTTTATAAGCGATCGTTGACACAAATCCCCCAAAAATGAATTATTACGGATAGGGAATTACCTCACGTCCTGTATCAAAGACGTTTAAGATGAAAAAATCGCAAATTAAGCATATTTGAGGGAATCCTAACACATGCAACCAGCACTGTCAACGTGCATAACTCGGAAAGGATGCACTCGGGGCTTAAAAACCAGGTTTCAGTGTCCCTCTAAGGTATACTAATTAAGATTTTTTATGTCGTAATGAACAAATAAGATTTTTTGGACGTTCTATCCCGTTATTTCCGTTTTTGGAAGGTTCTTTTACATCGTAACACTTGTTACCAGAAATGTTGGAATTGGCGTTCCAATGTGAAGCTGCTCTTACGTTAAAAGTTGTGCTTTTAGAAATTGTAGTTTTTGCGAAAAAAATCTGTTTGCGCCATATTTATTCGTTGTAATTATTAAAGCTCTCTGTTATAGTTTTGTGTGTTTGCTATCTTCTGGATTCTCTAAATATTAAGAACTTCCCATTTCATCTGCCATGCACTATCGCTGTCGTAACTTTTATGAAAGAACTTCAGAATGAAAATTTACCTAAATAATTTTTTTGAATGTGCAATTACATTTTCATATTAACATGAGCAGGAACATGGTTTCAAAATTGGAGGAGCTTATGGGGAAAATGTAGAACAATATGCAGGGGAACACGTGGGAAACTTAAGGGAGAATACGCATTGAATCATGCGATGAATCTGCAAAGCAACATGTAGCGGATCGTATGGGGAATACGCGAAGCTCATGCATAGAACCTCCAGCGTCAATAATGCCTATAATGCTTTACCGTACATTTCAGGGGCTGGTCGTCCAAAGTCGGAATCCAGTACGGAGCTATTTTTACATTTAAAACACTAATTAAAAAGTGTGGAATTCGCCTTGTTCTATTTACAGTGAAAATTTGTTGAAAAGCCAAGCATTTACGTCAAACCCCTGCCGTGTCTTCAATAATACGCAAGTAGCACTTCGATCAGATCAAAGCTAATTTCTAATAGTTGGTTTTACGAAGTTCATGGCGAGAAAAGAGATGCTCAAGGTTCGTACAGAAAAAATATTTAAACGATTTCCACGGAGATAAAACACGTAAGTTAATGTGTTCATATAGCGTGCCATATAAATCTTCTCGTGACACCCGGTGCATTTGAAATCCCCTTCTAGACTCCCTTTCAAGAGTCAAAGCAAAAGTGATTATTTATTTCTTTGGGAACAAAATAAGTCCTTTTGCTTCGCGGCAATCTTAAGAAATCTGTTGCCTATCCAAGCCTACTAATATTGAGAGAGAGATTATCGACGATGGAATGTGATCCGCTCAGAAAAGTAAATTTTATTTGTTAGTGTGGAAAAGTATACTGAATTTGTTTCTACGTAGCAGCGTAGTCCGTCGATAGAAAGCTTCAGCTCTAAGGTATAGCATAGAGCATTTACTGGTTTCTTTTGATTCATCAAAAACGTATTCTATCAATTTGTGGAAGGGTCTGATAATTCTAATAACACAATCTATTTTGGGTTGTGTAAAGTATGAAAGAGCATAAAAAATAATATATTATGTAGTTCAACAATCATTGCGATTGATATGTAATTTGCCACATTCGAATTGCAAAGAACACCTTTCCACTCTTGTGTTACTAACTACAATTTTTTTACAATTCCCAAATGTTCTATCGCTAATTACCAAAATTAGCAGAAAATCGGTTCGGTGCAATTCGGTTGTAGTTGTTCTCAGTTACTATTGTTGTCATCTCAAATTGCATTCTCCAAAGAGTCTCATACGATTCGCGTCTTCCTTCTTTACGCGCAATGAATAGCCACTGGCCGTCTTTGTACTGAAATCGCTTCAACTTATACTTAACAATCTGCACAACGGCAGCACGTCATTACAAGCATAATAAAAGAGAAGCGAGACGAGAACCTCCACTCATTATCGCTCAGTCACAGCGTCAGGCGATGACGACACACCATCTTATTTCAATTTACTTCGGAGCTAATGGGACGTTCCAGCATCACGCCGGTTCGCAGGTTTAGCACTGTCATCTGGTCCACGCTGTGGGTCGAACCCCTGACGCAAAGGAACAATACACCCAGATGTTCGAAATTCAAAAGATGATCTTCGTATGAAAGTTTAATTAATTGTCGTTAATTTCGAGATTGGAAAAATGGACTTTATGTAGAGGTGATGTTGAATTATATTTAAATTTTGAACAAATTTACTTTCTAATCTGTACCAACTTTTACTGTCGTCTTACTAATAAATTGTGTTTATTGCTCTAAACTCCTTTCTAACTACCGTTGAGAAATCTGATTTGGGATTCGTCAATTATTTTTCCTGCGTACGTTGCATCGTAGTTCAATGGCGTTCAGACTAGAGGGTTCCAGAAACTTTCTCCATGGTTATAATGACGCCTTTCCCAACATCTTGACTTACTTCTGGCGTTTCATTCTCGAGCTTTTTTTACTACAGGTGTTACACCTTCGAGATAACATTATAAACAAAACATTACGCATTAGTGGTACTGCAATTTCACATTATTTCTCCTATTTTCGATAACTTTTACGTAATATTTTAATATTGCAATTCGTATCCTAGTAGTACTTCAAACAATACCATTTTCTATTACAAAATAAAAACAATTAAGTGAATAACAACAAATGTATCAACACAGTATATCGTATCCCAGTAATTGTTCACTATAGTGATAATAATTGTTCAAAAATTAAAAGAGTTATTGGGATGTTTTACAAGAAGTGAAGATGTCGATATGGACATTTTAAGACAATTTCCATGCTACCTGCAATGGGGACCAGGGGTGCTCAAGTGGACGAGCCACTTGGCCCTGCGTTCATCTGCGGGCCACCGGCGTGGTCCACTGCGTTTTGCGCCAGCACGACGGGACGGGAGAGGAGATATTCGGACACGATCGGCTCTAGTCTAGTAAAAGGGAAGGGGGGCCAGAATGCCACTGCAGCCGGCCACTGTGGGCAGTCTGGCTCCAACTTTGGCATTCGAAAACCCCTGGGGTAGAAGGAAGAATTGAAAAAGAGCGGGCAAGAATTCTGTAGATGTACAAGGTATTCCAATTTCAATAACAGAACCACAATTCATCATTTGTTCGTTTTTCTTTCGGTGTTACTGAAATATGTCCAGAGTAAGGCTGCAACACTTGGCCGCAGTGGTACAATAAAAAGCATATTACTATTTTGAACCAAAAAAAAAAAAAGAGTAACCAATTCGACTACCCGTGGAATGACTAATTCGGAGAGATTAGATATTTCTTTGGAGCTTGTCACAGTATCAAAGAGGAAGCAGGGACAAAGGCAAAGGTAATTAAAGTGAACAGTATTCAAAATGCGTAAAGAGTATATATATGCTACGGTAAGTTTTCCTAAACTTTTTAGGTTGCAGACCCCGTTTTTCAAAAAACATAATTGACTGATCACAGTAATTTCTCAAAGTAATTCACTGGTTTAGTACTCGACATAAAATATTTCACTAGATATTCAAAATTAAGTTTTTTCAGTGGTTAATACAATATAAAGATAAAATTTTTCAGACAAATGAGGTTTCCATTTGCAACATTTAATTTCAAAATCTGCACTGCAGTAAAATAAAGAACAAAAATGCAAATAGTTTTTACATTGATATAAAAATGGAAATTGAAAAATCGACACATAAAATCATTTCGTTAAAAATAAAAGTAAATGAAAAAAATATAATTACAATTTTGTGAAAGCAATAACGGTTTTGAACTTTTTTCACACGTTGTTTGCTTCGTTGGATATGACAATGTATGAATAGACACGAAGTTTCTGTTTCGTGTTTTGAATGCAAAAACATGGAAGTTCTTTCGGAGATTACTTTTGCCGATGAGGGCGAGATGTAACAGATGTACGTATTTCAAATCGTAACTATTTAGAATTAAACAATACAAAAAGTAATTAGTGGCGAAGGGAGTCCATTTTAGCCCGCCTGAAGGAAAAAAAATCATCGACTCCAAAGAAAGTTCAAATTGTTCCCAGGGGTTCCATATCGACCACCCCATATTGACTCTCCGATTTTTTTTTAATTCGAACTCTAAGAGGAAAAATCGAATTATCCAAAATGCAGCCAATAATCTTAAAAACGAACAATAACAAGAAAGTAAATAATGTTTCACACATCTTAAATTGATGTAATGTATTAATTGGAGAAAGGCAATGAGAACTATAGTGTAAACTGATGACACGAAAAACAATTGCATGGTTTGGTCTTGTGGAGAACCTCCTGCGCGCGACAGGGCTGGGCGGAACGGGGCGGGGAGCGGAGGGATTGGGAGAGGCGGGGTAGCGGCGGGGAGGGTGCGGAGCGGGGAGCCGACGCGCTCTGCTCTGAGCAGGATGTGACCCACTTCCCGCCCTCCTCCGCCCCCGCCCTCGTCACTGCCTCCGACCTGGAAACGCGCTTTCGTTTTCGGATGCGCCTTATTGGGCGGCGGGGGTGGGGAGGGGAGGGGCGGAGCCGGGGTCGAAGGGGCAGGGCGCTGGCATCAGCTAACGATGGCGCTCTTCGTAATACTAAGGAATTGGGCTCTTACGTAAGTAATAGAAATTAATATTAAAATTCAATAGTAATTTTGCAATTTAAATATGTCATATTCAAGAAATACGTTAATCTCCAGTTTATAGTTATTTCAACATAATATGGTTAGATATCTTATTACAGTTCTCGATCGCAGAATTATCAAACGAGGTCGTTAGGGTGTGTTTGATAATCAATTACATTGTAAAAAGATACAAGAATACAAATACAAAGATGCCAATATCGTACAACGTTTTATCCATTTTGTAAAAATTCCAGTATACTATAATTTTCGTTTGTCTATCCTCCCTGGGAAAGATGGCACAATGATGTTTATAGTAATTAATAGGAGGCCATAGTTCTAATATTATTTACATTACGAAATTACATTGATCATTGTTGTTAACGGTGTGACACGGATTATTAAAACGTAATGTATAGTTTCATTTACCTATTTTGAAGTAAATAACTTCATTTGAAGAAGGCATCCCACAATTCATACTATTACAAAATACTATTCCATAATATCTTAACTTTCGCAGAATTTACTAGGTATTCAGAAAATTTACTAGGTATACAGAGAAAGAGAAAAAATCGTTACAAGCCTAACGTAGCAATAGAAGTGACCAAACAAACATCACGATTAGAATTGTGTTTTTTTCTCACTTATACCAACTTACAAACAGCAAAATCCGCTTAAGAGCTATTCCGCAAAGCAAAAGGATTCCTCCGTTAATCCACTGCACATTTCTGATCTTAAAATAACCGGTTCAAATTTAGAAACCGCTGAAGTAGTCCAGTGTGTGCAGAGCTTCTTTTGTTGGGCGTGCAGCGGCCGTTGAGAAGCTGTTCCGCCCGGCGCGGCGCAGTGCGTGGTTTCGCTCGCGCAACTCGGCGCTTGCGTTATCCGAAAGCAGGTCACTCGGCTACGGCCTCCGCCCCCGTCCCCCTTCCCCTCCCCCCGCCCCGCCCCCGCAGCCTCGCAGCGGCCGAGCGCTCCGTTCACCAGGGAGCGCGACCGGCGAGGGAGAAAAGAAAAAGAAAATATGTGCATTGTGACGTGAAAACTTTAATTAAATGTGCAAGGGCAGAATGCAGGGAAACCTGTCTAAGGCGGCCACTCACGATTACGGAGAAAAATGGCCGTTAGTGGAGTGGAAATGAAAAAGAAAAGTATCAGCATTGTGAGGGGAAAAAATTCAATTAAATGTATGAAGCAGAATGTAGGGAAACCTGTCTAAAGCGGCCACTCGTGGTTACGGAGAAAATGTCCGTTAGAACTGGAGAAATAAAAAAGGAAATAAGTTGGTTGTAGTGTGAAAAATTTGGCTGCAGACGCATATGCATTTTGCAAACAGTGTTACGCAGTCTCATCATGCATAGGTTGGTGTCAGTGCGTTCTAGGGTTTGAACTCTCGGTATTGAATCCACGAGGAGTTTGGGTCTTGCATCAGGGTCAATGACCTCCATCTCAATCAGGTTTTTCGCCCAGTTTCCCTGATTTGAGCGAATGCTGAGATGGACCTTGATTTGTTTCTGACGTAAATGTAACTTCATTATCTGTGCGCGTCTTCTAGAGTTCATTGGTAAATATAGTAATTCAAATTATCATCCTCCATGTTGTTGCGGCAGGAAGTTGATTCCTTCACGAAGGGCACGATGAGAGATGAGCACAAATCAAAAACTGATTTGCTCTGGCAAGTAGTTTTTTATTCATCGGAGTGAATATTTTCTTATCAATTCTTGCCATAAATGCTCATTTACCTCATTTCTCTCCGCAAATTTAAAATTCAACTTGTATATGGCTTAGGGTAGGGGTCCCATAATGAAGATAACGTGCACAGTATACACTTCTTCCCATAGTAGTCACACAGTTTTCATTGTTTTTGACGTTAAATAAACGAGCTACGTTTGGGGGCGATATCTACAAAGTGAGACCTTTTGGACCTTCTTAAGTTTATTAGGTTTTTTGGAAGTTTAGCTCTTTTGGGTGCTCCTACTCCGAAGCACAAGTAGTCAGAAACAAGAAGACTCTCCAAATCTACCCACAGTTAAATTAAGTATTTGATATTCTATGATATTTAATCGCAATTAACATTTCAAAGTTCATTAACAAACAAAGCCACTCTCGAGTTTTTTTCTGCTTGTTAATAATCATTTCGCAATATTAGAGTATTCGATTTAAATTTCACATTCTAAATTAGGTTCCATTATCAACCATTTTCCACCTTCGATTCAATGAGAAGGTGCCGATTGACCGCATGTGTTCATTTGTAGAAATTCAGTATGGTCCATTTGTATGAAGCAATAAATAGTTAAAATGTAGAACCTGGGACCCTCAGGAACCCGAAATCCTCAGAATCCTCATCACCAGATGCCTTTTGATGGCTCTGCTATCGAATTATTAGTACTGAGAATTGGATTTTTGGAGCTTTTCTCAGTAGAATGGCATGATCACGCTATTAAAATTAATCGTGATTGGCAGTTGCATCGATGTTGTTCCGGTGTATGACTTCCAAGAACTTAAAACTTTCATCGCATTTTTATTTCTGGAAAACCTGTTTCGTGCTTTATGCTGCTTTTTCTGTGAGTGCGCAGGAGGGGATTTTCTGAGACATTTACAGCGGTACAATAGCATGAACGAACTCTAAAAATCTGTAGCAACACAGCAGATACATGTTCTTTTTTATTTCATAAAGAAAAATGAAGTTTCAAACGCGTTTCCTGAAAAACGTGATTTTCAGGAAAAAGTTACACTTCAGCTGGTGAGTGCTGGTGTGTGATTTTGTATTTCAATGCTTTTTGCAAACGGTTTTTCCTGTAAGGGCTCATGAGTAATTGCTCTAACAAAGCAGTGTAAGTTCTCTTCATGTTAGCCAATCCACGCGTCTAGAATAGGGAGATAGTATGTGAAAAAGGTACATTAATTTTTATTATTTAAAGGTCAAATGGAATATTTGACATGATTAAGGCGAGGACAAGAGTTCATTCTTGAGTTAGTATGAGGCACATCTATATTGAAATAAATACTCTACAGATAAAGTGATTATTGAGAACTTGCAATGCAGAATGATTGAACTTATACTCTTAAATATATACATGCATATGTCAACATGTATATGTAACAGTCCACTATTCCAGTTGTGCGAATTTAAATACTGCGATATTCAATTGTTCACCAATTCAGGCTTCACTCACAAAACTTTTGTACAGACCTCAAATATGTTCACGCTAGACATTAGAGATCTGAGATGCCTTTTTGCGACTTTTGTTTGTATAAAACAAAAAAAAATTTACTAGTATTTCAGGGCACACGCAAAAGTCGCCATAGTTTGACAGTGACATATGTCAGCTTCGTATGTACCATATATTCGTGTAGGCAAAAACTAAATTCTTAGAACGTAACCACATCCATTGTTAAAAATCTTCAAAGACTGAAAGTAACGTAAATTCCCGCAAATTTGGGTCTCGGAGAGATCAGCCGTGTGCTGTCCACCTGGCTCCAATGATCTGAGGCAATCTCTTCTGAAATTCAAAAAAAGTATTCTTCGGATCAAGCAATTAATTACCTGCCGTCAAAAACAACCTCCCACTCACCATTCCTTTCCTCCGATTATTCAGCAGCCAGCCCTATTCGTTAGTGAATAAATGTAAACACCTTCGAATGCATGTATCTCGCGGATCGGCAGGCGGACGGACCGGCCACGTGGAGCTGAAAAAAAAAAAACAACAATTCGTAGCTTATGGATACAGGAAAAGAGGAAAAGAAGGAAGCGTGGCGCGTTGGCAGCGTCGGCGTTCGTGCCACGTGTCGCGATTCGCCTTTACTCAGCACTTGCTCCGCGCGGCCGAAGTCCACGCTCACAAAGCCGAGTTGGAGCGATGCACTCAAGGCCTCCAAAGGCCGAGACGAACGCTGCGCGGAGATCCGCGAACTCGAACTCAGAAAAAAGCTGCTTTTTTCCTTGGAGTTGGACACGGCACCGTAACCAGAAAACGTTTTGTTCGGGAGGGATCTCGAGGAGCGAATTTTTGAAAACTCAACTGGCGGAGAGTTTCTAGGGTAGTTCTCAAGCATTTCTTAAAATCCATTAACACCATTTTGACTCACTTTATCTGAATGAGATATGGAAAGTATTAAAATCATTCTCTCTCTCTCTCTCTCTCTCTCTCTCTCTCTCTCTCTTTCTTCTCTCCTTCTTTCTTTCTCTTTCCTCCCTTTCCCTCTCTTTCTTTGTTTTATTCTTTTTTGAAACTTTAAATGAAAAATAAGTTCTCGTTACACTTACAACTATCCAAAAACATAATCATAAAGTGACCACCAAACATCGAGCAAAACATTGTATTATTTTGCGAGCTTAGACCTCGATTTACAACCTTCCTTTTGATGAAGCATTTCGGAGTTTGAGCGACAGCGCGCATGCGCACCGTAGCTTCTAGACTCCCAGGTTACTCTCTGCGCATGCCCGCTGGTCCCCTAAAACACCGAAATTGTTCATCAAAAGCAAGCGTGTAAATGAGAGTACGAATGCATTGCTGAAAAAGATATTCATTTTACCCAGAACGTTCCGCTAAAACGTCTTCCGGGAACGTTTAGGGATCGTGCGATCGTGCCGGGTTTTCACGTTCGCGTGAGATTTCGCGGCGTCACCGGCAGTCGGATTTTGTGCGGAACGCGCGAGTCACTTGGGCGACGCAAAGCGAGCGCGTGGTTCAATAACCTGGCGTGTCGTCAGTGCACCGCGCGCCCATTGTCAGGCGCGAATCAATAGCGGCCGGAGCGGAACAGAGCCGGCGGGCCCGCTCCACGGGGAGGCGGCAGAGGGGTGCGCCAGCCACCGGACGCTGCGGCGGCGGCGCGACCCGCGCCCGGCGGAGCGCACGGCTGCGGCGGGGCGCGGGGCGGGGCGGGGCGGGGCGCTGGAGGTCGCACACGTGCTGCAGTAGCATTGGCATTGGCGACGGCAGCCTCCGTCTCTCTCTCTCTTGTTCAGGGGGGCGGCCGGCGTGGGCGGAGCGGGGAGGGGGGAGAGGTCGAGCCAAGTTTACTGGGCTGGGCGAGCGCGGCCGCGGGCGGGCGGGAGAGAGGGACGGGGTGAGGGGGGCGGGGCGCTGCGTGTGGCGCAGTTTGCAGAAAGTGGGTCGCTGGGGCGGCGGGCGCCACGTGGACGCTACGGCCCGCGCGCGCGCGTCGGCCGCTCGGCTCGGGCGCGCGACCCCGCGCCGCCCGACGCGCAGCGACGCCGCGGCCGCGCTGAAAACATCCGCCCCGCCCACACCGCCCCCCCGGAGGCGAAATGACAGGGGATTCGCGATTATCCGTGGTAATTGGGATCCAGTCTGTATCCGATACGAAAACACTCGGATGATCCGGAGTTCATTCGGAAAAAGGATCGCACGAACCAAGTTAAATGTACGTTTGTAGGTGAATATTAAAACTTATTTAATATGCGTACATATCTCAATAAATATCGTATAACATGCGTCGCATATTCAATAAAATAAGTTGTGTATGCGGCGATAAAATAATATAAATAAGTTGTGTATAAGTCAATATAAATTGTGTATAATATAAATAAGTTGTGTATATTTAATAAAATAAGTTAGGTATATGTCCAGAATCAACTGCCATTTTTTCCGTCTCCGAACATGAATGAAAGAGGAGGCCCTCCTGTCCTGGGCCTCCCATGTTGTATCAATGTTGTGGCGTGGAGGCACTCCACTGTAGTAGTAGGTCATTAGAGAAGGTGAATGATTACGTTCAGGGGGGATTAGTGTTGATATCAGAAACCAACCACAGAAAACGCTTTGCCTTTGCGGGACTCTTAAGTCGCGACCTTCGCGTCCGAGCTCATTCGACGCTGCAGTAGCCACGCACCGCCGAGGCCGGCGAGTGAAAACAATGAGATTCAAAATTATTAGCGACGGACATGTCGCGATTTGGCTTATGGCGCACTATTCTTTTAATATTGCTGGTCAGTGTTGTTTATGTAATTTTGTATGTATGTATTTTTTTAGTAAAAAAATTGAGTTAAAAATGCGTCTCTGAGGTGTAAATATACACACGACATAATACAATAGCCAAATCGGTCACAAAAATATTTGATGAAAATAATGTTCATTATATTATTTTACGAGCTATCAACAGTTCAAAAATAAACTATTTGGAATTTTCAGAAAATGGTTGACGAAAATAAAGCAATAAAAAAAGAAAACATTACGGAAAAACTCCCACAATTCCAGTCATTAAAATGTTAAATACAAGTACCGTTTGAGGGTAACTTAGTTAAGATGTGTGTAAGTCTAGATTATAAAAAGGCCCGCAAACAAAATAATGATTTATATTACGACTTATAAATAATTTTATAACGAAACAACTTTACATTCTCATGATGAATGAATATTAAATCTAATAATTTAGATACTTCTGTGAAGTTGCAAATACAACCATAGGCATGGAAGAACTGCAGCACTTGCTTTTATAAATACTTGCAACTTCATAAGCAGATGCTACTCCATCGTTCGTGATTGAGAAACAGTATAAGGTTTGCAACTGTCTGTGGGGTTTAAAATAAGAAACTCGTGTTTGGCTGATACAAACCCGCTTACTCAACATTGTTTCTTTTTTCTACACGTAGAGGAATGAAAACTCTACGTGAAATGAAAACTATCCAATCTAAAAACAAAGATAGGATGGAAATTGTAGAGTAATTCTCCACGAATACACGTTTATCTGAATAAAAATTAGACATGTTGCTCCAGAAACAAATTCTTATTTTAGAGAAAAAGTGAAACATTGAACAAATCTTCTCATGATCGTATCACTATCCCCGGCAAAAAAAATGTTTCATTTTAATCCTTTGTGAATATACGAGCGCATTAAGATTATCTGCGTACGATTACCAGAAGTCCAAAATTGGCAGATTATAAATTTTTAATAAGTAAGCTAGGCGTGGATGGTGGTTTTAAAATCAGTGTGAACATTTTGAAAATAGAAAACTCGCCGTTATGCAAATCCCAATTAATTCCGAGTTAGCCGTGGCAGAATTCAAAAAGAACATCAAAATTGCCTATTGAAAATATAAGTTTCTCTTCTTACGAAGTATTCGTAAGGCTAGAAAGTAAAAAACGGAGCATACTCGTAGAAATCCTAAATTAGTTTCTGCAGAAGTAGCGAATCGGCGTTACGAAGACGTCTTCTAGGAATATTAACACTTCCTAAGACTAAGATAATATAAATTCATTCTACACTCATCGTATAAGCACGTCAAACATTGAGTTCGTCGTTTGTCATCGCCACTCCCAGCTTCACTGGTTTCACTGTGATCGCTGTAAACATGTTTCTTTAATTTCATGAATATAGTACGTTACGTTAATATACGTGAACATCGGTTAGGGCTGCAAGGCAAGTAAAATGTCCGGTCGAAAGTTCACGAAGGAAAAAGCGCTAAACCGATCTAAAGGGCACTGCGGTTCTCCCATGCAATCCTTTCACATATACTTCATTTAACCACATTGTACTGAACAAATTTGCAGCTACGTGAGACTATACGTTTAATAGTGAGGGTTCTGCTCTTTTTCCCCCCCCTTTTTCCTTCGGGCTTTCTGCTGTTCCCGGATGATTGCGAGTCGACCGATGAATTTTAATTCCCAGCCGGGCATCCTATTTTGGCGCAATGACGCGTCTGCTGCCCGTTCCGCCCTCCTGGGCCGCCCTGCGCCGCCCTCCTGACCCGAAAGCCCCGCCGCGCTGTGCCGCGCCCTTTCGTTGGCCTCCTGACCCAGATCGGCCCCGCCCAATGGGCGGCACGTGGCGAAGGGCCCGCCCGCCGAGCCACGCCCTTCGCTCGGCCCTTCGCCCGGGCGCCGCCGCTCTCTCGTTTCGCACAGCCCCGTGCGCCAAGCGAACCGCTACACCGGCTGTGTGAGCTCGGAGCCAGCGTTGCCGCAGTCTGACCGGAAGGTCCTACTCTCTCAGTGTGAATCAGTGAAAAACTACTTATTGACAGTGACTATCCACTGATGATGTCAGTTATAACCCTGCCACTGACATCCAGTGAACTGAACTGAACAAATCAGTGAAAATCTGGCGCATTTTTTGAATCAGTGAAACTTCTCTGTTTGAATCAGTGGAATCTGTGACTAGTTGAACGTGACGACTGAACGATCAGTGAACGATGGTGGCGCGGCACTTTTCCCACTGACGACCAGTGAAATACTGGCGTCATTATGAAAAGGTTCGCATATTCGCTGATTGTCAGCGAAACTACACATTTCAACTGAAGATATCAGTGACTTCGGCTCTTACTGATTGAATCAGCGACAATTTCACTGATTCAGATTCAGAGAGTAGGGTTCGTGGTCAGAGGATGGCGAATTTTCAATTTCAGCTAGATAGCTATATTGCGATTTTCTTAACTTTACCCCTTACAGCAGACCTGCACAACGCCTGCTCCCGCGGGCATTCTGCACTTGCGGGCCGGTCGTCTGCCCGTGCAAGCGCCGAGAGTGCAAGTAGTGGGGAGTAGGAAGCTTTGCGGGGAGGGGAGAAGTCTGATATAGCACGACGCGGCGCGTAGATTGAATGCCTGGGCGTCTAATAATGATCCATGCTTCAAAATTAAATGCCCATTTGTTTAAATGGATTATGTCAAGTATTTCAAGTTACCAGGGTCATAATTAACTGTTTACGTTCTGTGCACTACTGCATATCCACCTTTGTATCCACCACTGGATGTATTTTCATATTCTAATATTTTTAAAGAAAATAACATGCTCATTGTGACTCTTAAGCAATATTTTAAAGCAATAGCTTTTAATAATTGATTGTTCAGCAGGAATGTTATAATCTCCAAATCATAGAAAAATGAACAAAATCATGAGAGCAATCTCTCACATCAAGATTGACATAAAATAAAATATGTGGCAATTCCAAGAAGGGTAATGTTTAATAGCACATTTGTGACCATTTTTCCCCATTATGAAACTGAATACAAGAGATCAACGAGCAAACTTTTGTGACGATATGTTACGGACAATCATAAGATAATCATGGCTATTGGTTAAATAGAATGCAAAGGGCTTTATATTTTTATTAGATCTCGTACACGACTCTACTCTCTTGTCAGAAATTAGAACAGAAAATAATCATTACTTTTTTAAGAACAATATGTTTTTGCTTTGAGAGAACCGTCTTATTCAATTAAACATAGTTAATAAAAAATAGTTTATTGCTGTCATCATCAAACAAAAACAATTCAGTATCAAAATTTTGTGTTTAGCACAACACTAAATTTGTGATTACATCGTAGCAATGCGAATTACATTATAAGCCCTACAAGCAATTATAATACTTGGTGTCGAAATCTAATATGTATAATTCGTTGTAGTTTCATATTTCGCCCTGTCATATACCGAGAACAAACATTTGCAATATAATACAAAAGGCAATATTACTTGAACTGTATATGACCGTCATGTTCTTGCCGATTGCTCTAAATTTACGCGCTATCTTTCGAATTGCGCATTCTGATTGGTGGTCCCCATTCCTACATTGGGTCTCATCCCCACCCTTCATCGATTTTCTCATTTGCACCCGAGTTGCCCGCACGCAGCTCCTGAGGTCAGTGAAAGTGGAAAATGCTGTGCAGGTCTGCCTTACAGGAATCAACTGTTGACGATTTCATCCATTCGGGAGCTTGAAAGTCACCGTTGTGACGTCACTATAGCGAAATATAAGCTTCCGATTGGATGGCAGCGAAACAAGCTGATACCTGTCAGGGGCAAAGTTAAGAAAATCGCAGTATACTTTGTCTCTCAAGGCCTGTCTTCACGATGGAATATGTGACGATGTTTCGTGACGTTCTCAGGCCTGCCACCTGATATCGCATGATCGCGACAGTATCAAGCAGTGCTTGCGAGCATGCGACTTCTAGCGGCATGACGGAGAAAGACACTAAATTTAGTGTGATATTCCATCGTGGCCATAGGGGTCACAATGGTCAAGAGTTAGAAAAATCGCACTATAGGTCCAGTTCAGCTGCTGTCTGCAGGAGAATTCTAGCGGTCGGCTGGTCTGACGGACGGTTTCCGCGGTTTCTCCGATCAACACCACGCGAATGCCGGAGCAGTATCCAAACAAACGAGCCACAGACCGTAGGCGATCTTCCCTTCCTCTTCCTTGACCTATCCTCACCCCTTACTAACACTTACATGCACTACACTACTACACATATCGGGAGATCAATTGGCAGCTTAGAGTTTACCATGCTGAGGCAGTCCCCCTCTAGGGGAATTAATTCCCTGCAAGCCGACGAGTAGATCAGCGAACAGTTACAGCGTGTAATGCACTGCAAAAACAGGAATGATTTACCCCCTAAAGCAGTGGTGTCAAGGTCTTCTACTGGTGGCTTTGGCACGCGTCGTAGCTCCGTCCATGCCACGAGCTACTCTGCCCAACTAGCGTCGTGAAAGGAAACTATTATTAACCCCACCGTTTTACGACAGGGATGGCGTTGACTCTGGTAGCAGGGTGACGAACTGCGTGAAGGGGCGATTTCGTCGTGACACTCGTGCCACGGACTCCCGCTCGTGGCATCGACTTTGACAACACTGTCCTAAAGGTTAATCCTGTAAAGGTTGTGTGATTAAGTTTGCTAGTTGTCAATAGAATCGCCAATTTGACTCGCTTCACTGGAAATTAAAAATTTATATTCGGGAAACTATAACTTTTGATTTGAAAAATATTTAAAATCTCAACATGCTTTAGTACTGCTGCATAAGTAGCACTCTTGCGAAATGCACTACATAGATGACGATGATTTAAAAGTTGTACCTGATAAAATTGTTGGTCAATCGCTAGTCAGCTGATTGTCAAAATAATGGTCAAGGTTTCGGCCCTCTGCCTACAGGGAGCATCCTGGACTTCAGCCAACGCAAAATTTCCAAAGCATCTTAGGCAAAAAACAGACAACTTCACTTGACCCGCTCCGTCTCATCATTGCTACTAAAAATGTCCACTGAATTAAATGAAATGGAAACTCAGCTTCACATATCCTTTGGATTATAAATAATTTTTCACATTGACATTTTTTCATCTCTAACGTTGCACTTTACTGACTTACATTTTACGGGGATTGTTCAGTTATTTCAGTTTCATCATATCTGACGTTTACATATAATTTTACTAGCAGTTTCTCAACTTTCCGAATCAATGCCATCCATCGCAGAATATTTCACATGTGCTTTACTAATCCTTATACTTAATCCGTTGGTTACCACGTGAGGCAATATCGTGGGTTTAAAAGAAGTCCACAAGGAATTAAGTACACAACCATGGAGCTAGAGGCTTACAGATGAGAACTGCGTTTCTGCAGACAGGATTTTGTGAATAGACATTTGTATATTTTTAAGTTAATATTATTTATTTGGTAATGAAAACTTCAAACATTTCTGCCCACAAAATCCTGTATGCAAAAAGGCGGTTCTCATCCATGATTTTGGACTTAATACGAGTAGTTTTTCCTTGCAAGTCCGAGATATGGTATCATACCGAGAGTTGTTTTATTTCGTACGAGACTTCATGGTCTCATGCGATGACATTTAGTACGAATAATTCGATAGTGCTTCCACCTATCCTGGAATTATCACCTTCCTTGTTATTAACAATGTTTACGTGCCACTATACGCTGCGGATAAACTACATTTAATTAGAGGAGATTATTAGGCTCGGTAATGCATCAACAAAGGCTAGCACTAAACTACAGTGTAAGAAAGAGCGCTGTGGAACCGTGTAGGGTTGCGACGTGCTTTCAGAACAGCAATGATTTTTTTTAATAAAAATATCGTCTTTATAAAAACATTGACGTATTTAACATCAGTTTATTGAAGCGCATGTTTTTAATTTCTCGCTACGGAGTAGAGAGAAAGTTATGTAAAACTGCGCGAAAAAAACGGGGAATTTTCGGCAAAAAACTCTTATTACAAGGCCGTGGTATCCAAAAAGTGGATAAATCCTGTTACTAAATTTAGAAAAAATCCTTTAACACGTGGTGTAGCCAAAATCCATGTTTTGTTGGTCCTTGATGCCGAAAAATCGAATGGCGGCAAAACATGTGTCTGTCCGTCCGTCTACGAACAACGCTAGCGGCTAAAACGTTCTGTCGATTTTCTCCGAAGTTGATATTCCCCAATCGATCTGGCTGATGTCGCTGCCCCTTGAATTTGAAATCCACATTTTAATTTTTGGGGGTACTCTACTACTACATGAAGCCTCTGTAAAAAATTCCAAAGTTTCAAAAAATGGGTCCATCGTTTTTTATTACATTTTTTGTTGGATAGTGTGACGGACGTTTAAGAGAATGGTGCAGGTCTCGTTGTTCGTTGAAAACTCTAATTTTTAGAATACTGTAACAGTTCAACATTTTTTTCAGAGACATCTTATTAGTAATATATTGAAGATAGAAGTTTTTTCTCTAAATGATATCGGTTGCTTCAAGATAGATTTTGAAATAATTTTGCGTGTAGTTACGGGCGAGAACGTACGTGGTGTGTTAGCACCACTAGTTACATATCGATGATTTGTACTCGACTTTTTTTTCGTATTTGATTTATCCAATAATTATATTTAATAATTCTGCCAATAAGATTAATTATATCTAATTAAGAGTTGTAAGGAATGTGACCAAAAATGAAAAATAAGTTAGACTAGTTTTCATCAATGGGGTCTATTATTTTTGTTTTTTTTCATCACATAATAAAAGTTTAGTGAATAGTTCTGATAATTTGTTACTGTTTTATTACAGAATTTCGATTATAAATAATAAAGACTGTCAGTTTCAAATCCTCCCCCACGATAATTGCAGTTGGAGATGATTAAAGTACTTTTAAAACATTCATGGTTTTGGAGCGATGCATCATCAACATCGATATTTTCAATTTTAATGTCAACGTTTGGATTTGTTGGCGATGTCGCATCCCCATTCTTCGATTTAAACCGGGGCATTTAAAAAACACCGTGGCACTTGATGGTTACGAGATGGACGGAGAGGGGCACGCAGCCTCCAACTGAGAGCTTCGTTACGAATTAAATTTTTGGTATTGAAACTCCCGATTGGAAGCTGTAGAATGGCTCATGGGCAGCATACTAGCTTCCCGCGGTTCGCAGTGTGGTCCGCGGTTCAATTCCCGAGTTGTAGCTTTCCTTTAAAATCTTTCCAGTTTTTGTAGCTGTGTGTTGAAGAAAACTTCTTGCTAATTAGGGTGAAAGGAATACGTTAAGTTCGCCACATGTCACTCTTACCCCCAAGCGTGGGAATCTAAACTAGGCCCAGGCATGGGGAACAGCTTTAGCCGGCTGGCAAAGTCTGACAATCGACGCAACATGCCAAATACATACATAATATACAGGATGTCCCATCAACTATGGACCACCCTCATAACTTCTAAACGATTCAGGATATTGAAATGCAGTTTTCGATTAACAATGCGGAATCATGGGGCAAGTAACATGCCGAAGAGAAATTGTCTATAATATTTATAGTTTTCGAGAAACTTAATCATCTTCGATTTTTTAAATGGAACTATATATTTTTCTCCCCAGCAATGGATAGATCCTGAAAAGAGGAATAAAATGATGTATCATATGTTAGTATTTTGATGGTAATTTGAGTATAAAATTAGACTTCCTGATATGTGATTTTTAAGTAAACGGCCTTTTCTTGTAGTAGCCCTTGCAGTAGTCGCCGTTGGTAAAGATGGCCTTCGCGGCGTCGAGACTGTTTCGTGGAGACAAGGTGTGTGAGAGGAGCGGCCGTGAGGGATGGAGGCGTAACTACAGCAATTCATGGTCTTGACATGAAGATCATATGAACAAACATCAATATTAACGATCAGAATGAGAGATTTTTGCCATGTGTTCATCTGAATTGAACTTTTCTTCTACTGAAATTCCAAAGCAACGATAATCAAAAAGAACAAAATAAAAATAATTCGTAGTGAAAGGACGATAATAATAAAGGTCCTTTTCAAAATTACAAGAATCGAGCTCAGTGTGTTTTGGCAGAAACAAGCTTTCATTTTAAAACATGGAAAGGGAATGAATGATTAAAGATTTTTATTGTAATATCTCGATTAATACAATAAATAATAGATAGGTAGACATTTTCTATTATTATTTACTGTTAATAAACTTCTTATTCAGTCGCGTACAAAAAGAACAAAGCAATAAGAGTTTTGAAATACACTTGACAGTCTATCAGTGTAAACTTAATAAACTTTAACACAAATGCACATCTGCAGTCACAACTGCTAATACTGATTGGAGAGTTTCTCACTTCATAATGCCACCTGCTGCCACAAACTTGAAAATCCACGGCAGAAGACGGAAGTGTACTGTTTTCTTTTCCATTTATGATCAGCTGTAGAGGTACGGTTGCGCAGTGGACGAATAATCATCTTAATTAAAAATTAAATTTACCAACAAAGAAACGATGGTTGGATTCTTGTCAAGTTTGAAAATGATATTTATTATTAAAGAAGACATGTTAAATGCAGTTAAATCAATGGAAAAAATCTCTTATTTTGATCGTTGAAATTAGTGTTTCTTAATGTGACCTTTGTGACAAGACCCTGGATTGCTTTAGTTAGGCCTCTTATCCCCCATTGCCACCCCTCTCAGTCTCCTCTTTCTCCGCGCAAGTCTTGACGCCGCGAAGGCCACCTTTCAGGAAGGCAGGAGTTGCAAGGGCTGCTTCACGAAATATTGTCCGTTTAATTCAAAATCACTTATCAGAAAATCTAATTTTATACTCAAATTACTATCAAAATACTAGCATATGATACATTATTTTATTCCTCTTTTCATGATCTATACATTGCTGGTGATAAAAATATATAGTTCCATTTAAAAAATCAAAGATGATTAAATTTCTCGAAAACTAAAAATATTAAAGACAATTTCTCTACGGCCTGTTACTTGCCCCCTGATTCCGCATTGATAATCGAAAATTGCATTTCGATATCCTGAACCGTTTAGAAGTTATGAGGGTGGTCCATAGTTGGTGGGACATCCTGTATGTATGTATGTATGTATATATATATATATATATATATATATATATATATATATATATATATCAGTTGGTCCATCATTTACAAGGCAGAAATGTTTTAAATAACAGCTTGTGTTGACTTGTGTATATTAATTTTTTGTAATTCTTCTGTTTTGTACTTTACGATTGTTTCATATATTATATTTATTTGTTTGTCACCTGATGATGGAAACCAGCTGTTTCCGAAACGTTGTGTAAAATTTCTATTATTTTTAATACTCTAAAGCTGTTATTTAAAACATTTCTGTCTCGTAAATGATGGACCACCTGATTGATATACATTAAAAATATAGACAGAAACGGAAAATATTAATTACATACATAATATACTCCCGATTGGACGACAATGACCCCTTCTCCTTCCAGTTTGTGACCTTGAAGTGCCACTATGTTTAAACCGGAGTGTAGAACCGTGGTGTAGGATGGCGAGAACGCGCTTGGCAGTGAACGTGGCTGTTGGTCCAAAACCTGCTCGTGCCCGAGGCGCCGCCGCTCCCGCAGCGCAGCGGCCGTGGGCGGAGCCTCCGACTCTCGGCTTCAACGCGACGAAATAGGAACTGGGATAATTTGTGGCTTCGGGCGCTCTCCGCCCTACATTCCTTGATGGGCAACTTGGCATGCCCGACTTTAGAGTGTCAATCGCCGCGAGGTCAACGAACCTTTCCTTTGGAAAATCAACTGTTTCATTATTTTTATTTAGTAATCCATTTATTACAAGTATAAAAATAACATATTACCTGATGTTATACGGTTAGATTGATTGATTGATTGATTGATTCGTGTTTCCGGGCGCGTCAACTACTTTCGGTCATTAGTCCGTAAGTGTAGTGCGTGTTTTTTTTTCTCGGGAGGTGGTGATGATCTTTTCCCCGCTGGATGGCGAGATCTGGCGCCGACCTACCGTCGACTAGCGGGGTTTTCCCCTCAACCAGGTATCTCCCACCAGCGGGGCATCGCCCCAGCCGGAACAAGCTGTAAGCTCCCGACTGGTTTCCCGGCATGTGCGGTAGTGTAGTGTATGTTAGTGTGTGTGTGACAGGAGTGAGGATAGGACAAGGAAGAGGAAAGAAAGATCGCACGCGCTCCGTGGCCCGTTTGTTAGGGAACTGCTCCGGCATTCGCCTGGTGTTGATCGGAGAAACCACGGAACTCTACCGATCAGAGCAGCCGGCCGCTAGAATTCTCCTCCATACAGCGACTGAATTCGACCTAGCTGGCAAACTAGTGTCAAAAATCCTGCTGCCGTCTGGACTCGAACCTAGGACCTCCCGGTAAGAGGGACTGCAGTGTTATACGGTTAGGCTTAAAGATTTTAAGCCATTACAAAACCTACACTTCACAATATTTTAACGTTTCCGACCTTGGCATTCACTCTTAATGGTTTCTATATCACATCAAAACTGCGGAGAAGGCGGCTGAGGGAAGCTAGTGGTGCTACCACGGCAGATACAGGGGTTGGACAAAATAATAACACTATGCAATGCAGAATATATTTTTGCACGTTGGCGTCATTGCGGACGTGCAAACTCTGCGACACGTCTGCATTGCACAGTTGATATGCCACGTTTTCTTCTTCTTCTTCTTCCAACAAGGTTTAGGTCATGTGACCTGTTCCGGCACCCATTTTTCTTCTCGGTCTACCAAGGTCACGTTTTGAAGGTTGTATTGTAGTGTATTACAACTCTTTGTCTGTGACGGTGAACACAAGCGATCGGTGAAATGTGTGATCTCTCTTCGAGAGACTTCGAGAGAGGGCAGGCATATTTTTGGAGTGTGGTTAGCGGGAACATCTTTGAAGAAAATAGCTGAACAGTTTAAGTTTTTACGCGCGACAGTGTACACAGCATATACAAAATATGATAAAACATCCTCGGTAAAGAGGAATAGTGTGCGGAACCTGAAGTTAACTGAAAGAGACCGACGAACATTAAAAAGTAAAAAGGATTGTAGGCAGACAACGTAAAACTATTGCGTCAAAAGTGACTGAAAAACTCACTTAATTAATACTTTTTTCACAAAAACTGTACGACGGGATGTTCACAAAGCTAACATTTAAAACCCAAAATGGTTAGGTTGTATCGTGTAAAAATAAATTTACAACTGACACACCATTAACCTGTCATCTTGCATCACGAAAGCAAACGCAGAGCTGCGAAAAAGAAGTGCCACGATCATAAAATCTGGACACTTGGCGATTGGAAGAACACCAAGTGTCCAGGTTAGTGAATGGCTGAACTGATTAATCATCATTTTCATTGTTTCCTAGAAACGACCGAGTTCATGTATGGAGAACCCCAAAACAGGCCTATGAACCGGTCTACCTGCTTCCTACAGTCAAACATGGGGGAGGTTCTATTATCATTTGGGCGGCTATATCATGGTATTCAGCTGGACGTATCATTATTTCACTGACTGACCGGATTACTGCAAATGAATACCTCGACATCATCAACAATGAAGGGCTTACAATGACTAGTATACAGTTGTCAAATACTGCTGTATAATTCCAAGATGATAAATGCGGCCAAAAAGGTTCAGGCGTGGTTTCCGGAACATCAGAATATCGTCATTTTTCCTGGCCAGCACAATTCAAAAACTTCTCCATTATTCCAAAAAATTTGGAGCCATTTATGAAGAAATTTTTAAAATGTGGTTGAGGCTTCATATAAAGTACCCCGACAAATCAAAATATCCGTTTCAAATTTGCAGGGCCTCGTGTTCGGCAAGATGTGTCATGGAATATTAATTTTGGAGAAAATCTTCTGAACGGTTTAAATCTAGTGTTTATCACAGACGGACGGGTAGACAGACGTTTTGCAGTAAATACATTTTTCGGCATCAAGAACCCACAAATATCAGAGCTCCACAATAACAGTTCTTCTGTCGCCACTTTCTTCTTTAGCATTAAAATACTTTCTATTTACTACGAAAATATGTGGACGACGAGAATCTAAAATACCTCAATGAATTCAAAGAATCCCAATAATTGCATCTAATTGTTTCCTTGGCAACCTGCAATTGTAGCTGGTACTGAAATATGTCTGGCAATTGTATTGTCCGAATTATGAATTATTAGAAATATAACATAATTTATGATTTAATATATTGTGTGACTAAATTATTGGAAATGGACGTCTGGTTATGGTCAGTATGTACTTGTTAAGGATGTAAAGAAGATTGTAATGAGAGTGATTACTTTTAAAATGTTGGAAGAATAAATATCTGTTAAAATGTGGTAATGAGAATCATTACACCTAATTAATCTCTCTCATAACCTCTCTAACATAACTCTTAAAATTAATGAATCATACTTTCTGAATTGGCATCTTTCTGAAATAATTAATGCTGGACCTGGACGTAACGTGTTTTCTCCTACCGAAGTTTGGCACATAGTATCTGAAACGAACAACTACACAGAAACGAAACAGCTCCTCAAACGATCGCCCCCAACCTCGTCTTTACCCATACTTACCTAAGTGCATGCCCATTTACACCCACAATGTGATCACTTACTTGTCAACCGGTCTAGGCTCCGCTCTGCTTCTCCAGTCACTAATTACGCTTTCTCACCCTGTAAACGTCAATGAGGAGAATAAAGAATCGACTAGCACTCCCAGCCGGTTATTATCTCGTTGAGGATGTGATGTAGACGTAATACCATGCGGTCGTTGCAGGATCTCGCAATCGAGGGAGGGGGGGATGATCACCGCCACCCCCATCCCCGCGATAAAACATGCACTTCGCTAACGGGACTAATGACCTTAGAAGTCGACGCGCCCGGAATCTCAAATCAATCAGTAGACGCGATGCAATTGTGAATTGTCCAGCTTTGTCCTGAGGATATCTCAGAACATTAATTAATAGAAATATTGAGCAGCTTTATTTATTTATTTATTTATTTGTCAAAAAAACAGTATAAACTGTATATGACGTGTGGGGAAAGAAATTTATCTGCGCACATTTTCTTGACATTTAAAAATGACAGCGCGCGGGTGCTAATGCATGTAGTTGCTAATGCGCACGGGTGCGAATTTGGTATCGCGAGGTTTAATAATGGTAGTATCTGCTAAAGTTGCTGCCGTAAATAAGGTGATTGTCCGAATATTAGGCGTCTTGCGTGCTCGCGAGGATTTTGCATAAAAATACGTTGAAAATTGCGTGTCGCACAGTCTCAAGGTTGCATTATTTTAGATATGCCATTCCTCCTGAATCCCGGAATCTCGCCGCCAACTCGAAATAAGTAGCGGAGCGACAACTCAAGTACAATGAGGTCAGGTTAGGTGATATCGTGTAAAAAGAAATTTACGACTGACACAGTGTAACCATTAACAACACTCACGTTGTGTCTCACTAGCCCAAGAAACTCCTCACCAGAAGTCTATTCCTGTTTATCACATGGAATATCCTTCCCTGCTATTCTTTCCCGTTCATATATTGTATCCGACGGTTTCTGGATAATATTCGATGTATAAAAACTTCGAAATATATAAATAATCGTAAAATTTTTGCAACTACTTTTAAACAACTTTTAGAAAATTACAAAAGAAAATTTTCAAATGTTTTGTTGCACATATGATGAATTCCTTTCAAAATACTGTTCACACTTGTTAACCCACTGAAAATTTTCATCTGGCACAATTTCTCTCAGTGCCGAATTGTTTCACATAATTTAGAGTATGTACTGTTCATTTTTATTTCATAGAAAAAAATAGTCAAGTCAGAAAATGAATTCCATACATAGAAGTAATGTTCGATACATAGAAAAGTTTTAAACGAAATTTTCAAAGGACAGAAAAATAATTCGATTCATAAAGAAATTCGATGTAGAGAGGTTCAATATATGGAGGTCCGAGTGTATATTAAGAGATTTTAACATCAAAGTGAAAATTACTATATTTTATGTGATTTTAAATCCTTGAACGAAATGAACTCATTCGAACCCGTGTATCTTCGATCCCAGTTACGTCGGATAATCCCAGTTACATCGGAGCCTACTGTACATGATTTTGGGAGCGTTGCCCACGCTAAAGCGTTGTTTAATTTGTGAAAAAAAAACGTATTTCCTTATTAGTTCTACTTTCCCGTGTGCTAGACCGTTGCAGGCGGAGCGGCGCGAGTTATCACCGAGACAGACGCCGATAGGAGTATCGCGCGGCCCCTTTGTGTGTTATCGCCCGTCGGCTGCGGAGGGCGGCGGTTCGCGGAGGAATTCGCCAAAAAGGAAAGTTTCCCCCAAGGAAACTACGGTGTTCGTTCTGAGATAGCTCATTTGCGCGCGTTCCCATTTTCTGCACATTTCACGATACAGTATGAAGTATACTTCGGTTTTTCTTTCTTGGCGCACGGGGGGTGTCAATAAAATGGAATATCTCACGGTATTTCTCGTCGTTCTCGGTTGTGCCGCTAGGAGTCGCATGATCGTGACTGTATCGAGCAGTGCTGGCGATCATGCGACTTCTGGCGGCACAACCGAGAACCGTAATACCGTAAGATATTCCATTTTATTGTCACCCCCGTGCGCCAAGAAAGAAAGAAAGAAAGAAAGAACGAAAGAAAGAAAGAAAGAAAGAAAGAAAAATTGAATTCTAGTTATATGAGCGCTTGAGAATGACGTTTTGTTTGCTTCAACAATTCAGATATTTTTTATCATTTGTCAGGTTGATGTATTTGACTGAAAGCGCAGCAATCGTGAATTCGTTAATACAGTTTTCCGACTATGTCCACCAAAAAGTCATCATATTTAAACAAGCAGCTTTGGTGAATCGTGTGTAGCATTAATGTGGAAACCTGCACCAAGTAATATTATCACAAAATATCAAAATGGCACCATTTCAACCAAATGACAGTATAACAAAGTACAATTTTGACCATCATTCTTGAACAACAGAACACAAACTCCTGTCGCTTTGGAGTTCCACGACTGTCGCTTGCCCTTGTAATAATTGTGAAAAAGTGTCGGAACAGCGGTACTTTGAAAACATTATTCCCCTAACACCCTCTTTGTGTTGAGACGCCTGCTATTTTCCATCAGGATAATAACCCCTACTCCTATTTATCTAACGGGCTTACCAAAACGATTTTCGTGCTGAATACCTTTCAATGGCTCGCCTTTCTATACAAGACACCCACAAATGGAGCCATCTGAAACAGTGGCTTCATTTATCTACGTGATAAAGCCACAACAACAGCAACGGGGGAAAATGTTGAACAGCACCAGATACCCCACCGTATTTTCGCTTTGTCTAGTCCGGGGCTTTCCAACTGGCAGCTCACGGGCCGCATGCAGCCCACCGGATCTTTTTGTGCGGCCCGCGACTGTTTTGAAATATTTTATTCTACCAACCAAACACAATACAATTCATTTTATTTTTATTTAATGATATATTCATTTTCTCGTATCTACATTAGTCATTATGTTAAATAAAAGTCGTAACTAATACTTGTTTAACTATAGTTAACAGCTTGTAATAATTATTAGATATAACTAATAATATTTGTTTCAGTATAATCTCAGTAGTTAGGGTAAAAACTATCTTAAATTACGGTCTGGCCCGCGGCTTAACTAGAATTTGATAAGTGGCCCATAACCCTTCCAAGTTGGACAGCTCTGGTCTAGTCTACATAAGTAGTCTGCATAAGTCATGGCAATTTTTTTATTTATTTAAAAAAATTTTTTTAGATATGTATATACGTATATGTATATATCTATATACGGATCACAAACGTATATATGTCGTGTGGAAGTTCTGCAGGCATAGTGTGTATGATCAGATGACGTATCTGTGATAGCTGGTAGTAGAGCAGCGAGGGCTGTGAAATCAATGAGTTGGCGAGTGTCTTGCGAGATGCGAGTAACTCGTGTTGAGCAGCGCACTTACATAAAAAAGCCGTTCTCCGTGGGAGAAATGTGATGGAATGTCACAGTGAATTAGTAATAATACCCTAACATACCGTACAGTAGCACGGTAGGTAGGAAAGTTCCAGCAAGGACGTTGTGTCAACCAGTGATGAGCAACGTTCGGGACGACCTGTCAGTGTGCGGACCGACGTGGCACGTGCCGTCATCGAATAGCTCCTGGATGAAAGACGATACTGGAGTTAGAGAGGGCAAGTGGCATCGAGAAACTCAACGTTCACAGGATATTGCGTAATGAACTGCACCTACACAAAATCGCATCGCAGTCGGTACAGCATGCACTGACGGAAGTTCAAGGTGGGTGCGCTATGCAATGTGCTCCGACCATCTTGCACGCTGGTAACAGGACGGCGATCAATTCTTGTCACGAATAATCGCCATCGATGAATTTTGGGCCAGGGCATACGAACCAGAACTGAAACGTCAGTCCGCGGAGTGGCGATATGCTGCTACCAAGGAGGCAGAAGTTTCGTCAGAATCCTTCCCCAGTCAAATTGATGGTGATCGTCACGTATGACGTCAGGGGTGTCATTGTTTGCCACTTTGTTCCTCATGGCAGAACAGTGACCGCACGTAACTTCAGGGACTTCCTAGTGCTATAGGTACGACGTGGCATCCTGGAAAAACGTCCGGATCTTGTGGACAGTGCAATAATCCTGTACGACAATGCAAAACCACATAAAGCAGAGTGTGTAGGACAGCTACTTCGACGTTGGGGATGGGACGAATTGGAGCACCCACCGTACCCTCCCGACATTTCACCCTGTGACTTTGATCTCATGATCGCAAGATTAACGAACCACTACGTGGTAGGCGGTTTGTAACACGAGAGGACATTGCTAATGCTGTGCGGCAACAGATGACCCGATTCACACATGGTGCGGCAAATGCTGAGGCTCATGGTATTCAGCGCATCCCTCATCGTTGGCTGCGTGTGGTGACAGTAGCAGGGGACAACTTTGAGGGTCATTAGGCCCAGGTTTGTCATGTCAACTTTATGTGTGCTTTGTTGGCATTCTTTTGCACTGTGAAGGCCATATTGCCCTGTATACTACCGTAATAAATTTGTAGGTTACGATATTTCAGTGCTATTCATTTTCATACATGTAGTTAACACCTTGTCCTTTCCTCTGTATATGTCACATTTTCCAACTGGACTGGTATCTTCAAGAAAATTAGTGGTGCTACAACATCACTTACTTTCCCGTATTAGAGGAAACAGCTAAGTAGTACTGTAATATTGCACTTTATGCGCTACTAACATCTTCACTTGGAACTCACTATTTCCATTGCAGTGTTGTCAGAACTATGTGAATTCTACAACTTCACAAAAATAGAATGCAAAAGTTTTGTAATCCTGTATTGGAAAAAGAAGCCTGATACCCTGGAAATATAGAAATGCCTTCCATTGGACCATGATTAGGGAAGAGTATTTTAAAACCATGCAACAAATTCTCTACTCACTACAAATGGTACAGCATTTGGTGCAAAACTAAATATTTGCCTGCAAATATCAACATAAATTAGACAATTATAACTCCTTTTCATACAGCTCCATTAGGTCACAACAATGACACTAATTCACAGATATTCGCGAGCGCAAAGTGAATTCCATTGTTGCAGACCCTGCATTGTCGCTATTCTGAGAGCTATTAATTCTTTTTACTTATTTCAAATATTTCAAAATAAACAATTTCTAAAATATTAATGTGTAAGTCTATAACAAAGTTCGAATGTAAAAAACGAAGAAAGAAATAATATACAAAATTGCACATTCTAATTTACGACGTATACAGCTGTCCGAAGCGCAGTAAATTTACAGCGGCCTATTACGTTTGTCACAAAATTAAAGAAAAACTACTCGTATTTTGAAAAAATTAAGCATGACCGTATTTATTTTATTTATTTATTTGTCAAAAAACAGAAACGGAATGGCACAGACTTTCCCGTATTAGTTTTCTATTTTCCTGGGTCTTCGCTAGCTATTCGGAATTGCCACATACTCTTTCTTGCCAGCTACCATCTATAATCGCCAAAAGTACATTTTTTTTGTCATTTTCTTAATTTTTCGGTTTCCTATTGGTAGAACAGAAACATTAATTTTGAAATATTAAAGAACACAAAAACCTAGCCGTTAATGGCAATTTTCTTTTAAAAATTATGTGCCGTTTAAGAGAAAATGGCGTTTTAGCACTACTAAAAATGCGAAATTTGAAGCTCATTTTCACAGAAAATTTTTGAGTTTTCAAAATACATTATTTGAAGTTATTTGAAGCACTTACACTCACAAATATAATCATCTTTACAAATTGCGGATAATGTGCATATTAAAGATGTGAGAGATCTTTCAAAAAATTTACATATATATAATTTTTGAAAAAAAACAAAAAAAACTCAAAATAAACTTCACGCTATACTAATTAGCACTATCCGTTACAAAAGTTTCAAGAAAAATTGCAGCCTTGTACGAAAAAATGACGTTTGAGCATTTCTGAAAATGCCGAAATTTGAGCTACTTTCAACAGAAAACGGTAGTGTTTTCGAGAAACTTTACTTGACATTATTTAAAGCATATATACTCATAAATATAATAATGTAAAAAAATCGCCGATAATGTAAATATTAACGACGTGAGAGACAAGTAAAAAAATTTACATTTTTGTAATTTTTGAAAAAACCAACCGATAGACCAAAATGGCTTTTATGTCTTTGATAGAGTACATTTACCACTATCCCTACCAAAAGTTTAAAGAAAAAATTTGGAGCCGTTTTTTAAAAAAATTTGTTTTTGTAATTTTTTAAAATTGCACATATTGCACGCAATATTGCACGAAAACTACCAAAATTGTGAAAAACATTTACATGACCTTTATTAAAGAACTCAATATGCAGAACAAATTTTATTTGAAGAAAAAATCTCTATCTTCAATTTTGTAGTTGGAGAAAGACGCCGAAAAAAATTCAAACTTTCACAATTTTCGAAAATTCAGAGCTGTACGTGAAAATCGGACCTATGCCATGTTAAAAAGTGTATTTTCCTCTATTCATACAAGAAATTTAAAGAAACAATTTGGAGCCGTTTATGAGAAAATGTTGAAATTCCTCGGGGGCTTCATATAAAGTACCCCCAAATTTTAAAGAATCTTTTTCAAAATCACAAAGCTTCGACTAGAATTAGATCGACTGGGGAATATCAATTTTGAAGAAAATCGACCGAACGGTTTAGGCGCTAGCGTTGACCACAGACGGACAGACAGACAGACGGACGGAATGCCGTCAATCGATTTTTAAGTATAAAGAAGCAACAAATCATGGATTTTGACCACACCACGAGATAGAGGATTTTTTTTTCTTAATTTAGCAACTGGTTTTATCCACGTATTCGTTTTCACGGCCCGGCAATTAATTTTTTTCCGCCGAAAATTGGCCATTTTTTTCGCGCAGCATTACATAACTTTCCCTATACTACGTATATCACTCCGTGTATACGTACGTATACGGGAAAGTAAAAATCTAAGATCTATCTTCGTCTCTGTCTTAAACGTTGAGATAATGGTTTTATTCACTGTGAAGAAAATAGAACGTGTTTTCTCGTGAATGAGGGACAAAAAATTAAGGCAAACAGACGGATATCGAATTATCGCGTTCCGTTTAGCTTGAGTCCTTGATACTATCTGAACATTATGTGAAACTGAATAGTTAAAACTGCAATAATCTTTAAACAGAATAAAGGAATGAAAGTCCTTACACATACATCGTTTTCAATTACTTCAAGGAACATTCGTGGCAATTACTGAGATAATCTAACGAGTTGAGTCATGTTTACGAACCAAAGAAATTACAGATTGTCCATTTTAACGATGATCTAGGTCAGGACGAACAATGAAATGCTAATCAACTATAATACAATGAAAATTATCTTTTTGTTATTTATGTCGGTAAACACGCGCTTGGCTCCTTAGCAACCAACCATTTAAATAACACTTTAAGTGTGCGTCCATAGCAACGGCCGCTAAAATTCTCGAGAGTCCATTAAAAATATATTAGCAGACTCTCGAGTTTAGATTTTAGCAGTGCTCATAAATCTTTGGGTAAAATATCCCTTTTGTCCCTTGTCCTTTTCGTCCCATTTCTTCGCTTTTGTCCCATGTCCCATTTATCCCATTAGTTTCACTTGTTCCATTTGTCCCTTTTGTCTCATTAGTCACACTTGTCCCATTTGTCACCTTTTCTGTTTGCCCCCTTGGCTCATTCTGTCCCCTTCTCCCATTTTGTCCCGACTTCCGCATTGTCTCGTCGCAATTTGTTCCATTGTCCGTTTTGTCCCATTTTGCCCCTTGTCTCATTTTTGGCCCATTTGTCCCCTCGTCCCGTTTTGTCCATCGCCTCATTTTGTCCTTGCCACAGAACATCGAGAGTTATATGACAATTCTTAACTCATGAAAGTGTTCAATGTTTGTTTTGAGCAACTAGAATAACTAGAAGTAACAAAAAACATTGTATGTAAGTAAAAAGTTCTCTAAATTCTAGAGAACTTGTTACTTAAATGAGTATTATCGTTTTCTCAGAACAATTTTCCTAGTTCTTTTATAATAAACACGTTGAAAACGGCAAAGAGAAATTGAAGCAACAGAGAAGAACAGAAAACAAGGCAAGACGAAATCTTACTTTTAAATTAAGAACACTCCCAGCAAGCGCCATGATGACATTTTATTTGATATTGAGTCCTCTCTTTATGTTTTAAGTCTTCAAATTTTTAATTATATTGAAACTTGAATGAGATGAAATAAATTTTCCAGTTTTTGAACTTCAAAAAAATGAAGGAAAAATCTTGTGATTTTTTCTTTATTGTCACTTAAATCTTGATGAACTAAAGAATTTCGAGGAACCATTTTTTTTCTGCTATTAAATTTCTTTTCGAGAATCTGCGTATTTTGTATTAGTGTTAGACAGTAGTTTTGTATTAGAAATTTGTGAAACCGATTTAGTTAATTTTTACTCTCTCGCTACCCCTTCCGCAGTAGAAAGAAAGTTACTTGAGGTTGCACCAAAAAACGGAGAATTTTCGGCAGAAAACTCTCATTTCAGAGCCTTTGTAACGAAAAAGTGAATAAATCCATTTTTAAATTTAGAAAAAAATCCTCTCACACATGGTGCAGCCAGAATCCATGTTTGTGGGTCCTTGATACCGAAAAATCGATTCACAGCAAGACGTCAGTCTGTCCGTCCATTCGTTCATCCGTGCGTCTGCCCAGTCTTGTTGTCCGTCTGTCTGTGATCAACGCCAGCGGCTAAACGGTGCAGCCACTTTTCTCCAAAATTGATATTCCTCACTCGATCTGGCTGATGTTGCGGACCCTTGAATTTGAAACCGATATTTTAATTTTGGGGGGTACTTTACATGAAGCTCCGGGGACATTTTCAAAATTTTCAAAAAATTGCTCCAACGGTTTTTATTAAAATAATGTTGTTGATGGATAGTGTAAAGGACGTTTAAGAGGACGGTGCAGGTCTCATGTTGGATAAAAACACTGATTTTTCGAAAGTTGCAAATATTGAAATTTTTTCGGCGTTTTTTCCCTTGATGAAATCTGTTTCTTAAGATAGGTTTTGAAATAAAGTCATGTACAATTTTTCGAAATGTTGAGTATTTTTCGCATAGTTTGGCACGAAATATAGGCAATTTTTAATTTTGTTTAAACAGTTTTTTCTCAAAAACGGCTCTATCGTATTTGTATTAAATCTTGTTGGATAGCCTAAAGGACGTTTAAGATAACGACGCAGAACTCATGTTGGTTGAAAAGCCTGATTTTTCGAAAATTATATTTTTTAAAAATTGATGCGTCTTCCTACAACTACAATCGTGAAGATAAACATTTTTTCTTAATGAAATGTGTTCACGAAAAACATATCTAAAAATAATATCATATTCAATTTTTCAAAACCATGAGTATTTTTGTGAAATTTTGAGTCAAAAACAGGCAATTTGTATTTTCTTTAAACCATTTTTTCTTAAAAAGGTACATTTTTTTATTAAATTTAGACCTTAGATCAGCGTAAGGATGCTTAAGAGCATGGTGTAGGTCTCATGTTCGTTCAAATGTCGGATTTTTCGAAAATTTTAAAAAATTAAAAAAATTTTGGTTTCTTCCTACAACTACAATTGTGAAGAAACACTTTTTCTTAATAAAATGTGGTAATCAAAAACATCTTCAAATACAGTAATGTTTTTTTTTTTTTTTTTTTTTGTAATTTGGCAACAAACTAGTCGTCCGTTCCTAATCTACTGCGTTTCATGAACGTAATTCCAGGGAGTTGGATGCTTCGTAAGTTAGAAAATATATTACTAGCGTACCCGTGCGAGACCTCTCGCATTTTAAATCCCACCCTTTCCCTATCCATTTGTCTATCCGTTCCATAAAGGAGAGGAACTACTAATGTACTTACAGAATATCAAACAAAATAACAATGCAATTGATGTTTGAAACAAATTTTCAATTAAAGTTTATTCAACATTATAGAGAGATGTTCTTGGAACAATTCATACTTCTTTAAAAGCAACATTTGAAGAAATTTTTCAATCTTCCTTGAGAGTTAGCTTTTCGCTTTCCTTGATAGTCAAATAATAGAAAAGGTTTTACTCTTGAGAAAACCAAGTAAAGTAATGCGAAAATACCGGATCGGGCAAGAACAGACCTACTCATTGCAATATTATTTAACTTTCCTTGATTTGTTATGAAGAACCGAGTAGGTTTTGGAGACTGAGGGTGAGGTGAGAAAATTGAAAAATTGTTTACTAAAAAGTATTGAATTATTTTCTGCGTCCTTACGTACCTCAAGAAAAACAATTCCGAGCCAAAAAATAATCAAACTAATGTTTTCACCTTTGAGTACTAAATACCATTTGTTAGCATTAGAAACAATTTAGTAGGCATTAGGAAGCCCACTTCGGTACATGGGAATGTTGCTCAAACTATGTTTGCATTTTTAATATCTTAACGAACCGACACCTTGAGTATAATATCAAACGGTGTTTTATTTACAATATGAGTTTGCAGTTGGGCGTTGGTGTACATACATCCAGATACCGCCAACATTTAAATCTTGCGTTTGGACTGTGATCGTTGGCAGTTGTCGGGTGACTTGCACTATTCTTTCTATAATTTTAAATTTAGTTGTTTTTTAATTGATTCACGTAGTATTGTAGGCTAGCGCGTTTTGATTTTTGTTTTCCATTTATTTCAAGGTATTTTACTTTAGCTACTTTAAAAAGTTTGTTCTTTGTGTTGTGCCATAGCACAAGTTTTCCCCCACTACCTCTGCGTACCCGTCCGAGAACTCTCGCATGTTAGACCACACACTCATCCCTATCCTTCTATTTTCATTCTAAGTGGGAAATTAGTTAACGAAACGTTTTTATTTGTTTAAAATCTATAAAGGTAACTTGCAATGTACTAACACAATTACAAATGAAAATAAAAAAATCAATGCAATTAATGTGTAAAGAAATTTTCAATAAATATTTATTCAATATCATGGAGAATTTTCGTGGAACAATTCCCAACATTTAATTAAAGACATTTGGAATAATTATTCAATAATCTTTGTCAATTAGGTTTTGGTTTTTCGTGATAGTCACAAAAATATTAGCTTTTTACTTTTGAGAAAGCTATGTGTCTGAACCCGTTGACTTGAAAATTTCATCGAATGATAACGAAAATATTGGTACAGGTAAAACACAAACACAGTCTTCACTCTTCACTGAACAACCACATCTTTCCACAATTAAGTACACAGCACTTATAGACCATGAAAAAATGTTAATTGAATAGTTTCACTACACAAGAAACAATCTTGATGGGTATAGGTATCAAGCAACCATAATAGTACTTCTAGTTGTTGCTGGACAGCAAATCTTGAATTAATGATTATGCAAATAAACCTCGTCAGACTGCACAAACTACGGTGTTAACAGAAAGCGTAAATAAAGATTGTCGAATCTAAGCCTTCTAAGCGTGTCGCCACAAAAATTGCTACCAGCAGGAAGGGCTGAAATATTGAGGTGGCTTTGATAGTATTGAAGCGTGGAACCGAAATTTAATTGAATGGATCTGGAAATATCTCATCGTGTAGATTATGATGTGAAAAACGTTTCTTTGAGGCCTTAAGCCTCAAAATTTTACTTTTTAAGGCTCTAAAGCGATTTGTTTATGAGTTATTTGCCGATATAGGTTGACATGTAATGCGGGTTGCATTTTACATGAATATTTCGATGCGTGTTTTTTAAAGAAATCATCCATATTTTTAAAGTCAAAATAGAATTCGTCAAGTCTCCATGAAATTCTCTTTCTTTAGAGCCCTCATTTATAAAGACTGGTTGCGTGTGAGAGCCGGAACCCACAGGTATACTACTGAAATAATACAGGAGACGATTTCATATTTCTTTGTTCGTGACTTACATTCGAGCTTTTGTTATATATTTACAAATTAATCTTTTAGAAATTATTTAATACCTTCTTGAAATATATGAAACAAAAATTGCGAGCTTTCAGGGAATATCAGATTGGAATGCAACAATGGCTCGGCAACAATTATTCGGGACTTAATTTCTGTGATTTAGGTTTCTTTGTTGGAATATGATTTACCCTTATGAAAGGAAGTTCTAATTGTCAAATATGAGTTGGAATTTGTGTGAAAATATTTAGTTTTTGCACCAAATGTTCTACGATTTGTAATGAGATTTACAAAAAATGTCAGATGTGTTCATTCGGAGAGAAACTGTCGTATAAGTAGCATTACATAACTATTACTAAAGGCGAGAAAGTACGTGCTGTTTCAGCCTCACTAGTTTAATTGCAGACCGCGGATGCCTACAGTAAAAATGAATTTGTTTTACGTAATTTCGGTATTTCTCAATATGCAACTTTATTGTCAGTAAATGGGAACTGTAAAAACAAGGATTTGCTAGTTCCTCTGCCTCTGTCGTCACAAGACGCCAGGTAACCCTACATTTTGCGACGTCACTGAGAAGTTAGAAGTACGGAAACATCGATGTCCATGTTTTCAAAACCTCCGTATACTGAACATCGATTTATTGACACCGATATTTTCCACAACTATGTTTTCAGCTCCATGTTCTTAATTCGAATTTTATGAAGAAATATAATAATAAAATTTACAATAATTTTCTGATAAACATGAATATTCTTCAGATCAAAGTCACCAAGAGTGAAACAATATAGTGGAATTATTGTAAATGCAGACATTACTTTTGTATTATCCAATGAGATAAAGGTTTCGTTGTTCTGAGAATTTTTGACTTTGTTTCGTCAACTAAATCTCAATAATAAATTAATAAACACAACAATCGTGAACTAAAATCACCCCCTCCACGCATGTGAACACTGATGTCACTAAAATATGTTTAAAAACATCGATGGTCGATGTATTTCGAACAACGATTTTTAAAATTTGAACATCGATATTCCCAAACCTCAATGTTTTGCTGTCGATGCCGCATTCCTTTTCCAAAGGCCTGTTCCTACGAAGGCACCTGCTCAGACTGCAACTGAGAATCTCCGAGAGCAAAGTCCGCCGTGTTGCACTCCCGCTCGTGTGATCGCACTGGAGTGGAGGGGTTGTCCTGTGGGGTGGGGTGGGGGCCGGCGGGGCTTCGGAAGCCCCGTGGCCGCGTGCCGCCGATTGAGAAGACTTGCGACCGCGAGCCTCATTAGCGCCCGAGAGCTCCAAGACCTCGAGCCCAGACCCCCCACCCCCCTGCGCAGGATGCTCTTAAGCAGCATGCTCTCTAGGTCGGTTGCGCCATCAACCAGAGTGGCACTAACGAGCAAGATTCAGACCGTTTTAAATATCGTGTCCGGTTTTACGTTTTGGTTTTTGATAACAAAAATTGTTCGGAGGCGAGTTTGAAACTTTTTTAAACAGCTTTCGTATATTTTTTAAAAATAATTTCGAAATGACGATAATGCTATCGAACTTCAATGGATTGGTTTGGACGACTCCTTTCTTCTAGGGTAACTACCTCAATCATTCAAATAAAGAAAAAATAATGAAATGTCTGTTCCCTGAAAAACTCATATATTTGTTGTTTATTCTACGAATTGAAGTTGGAAACGTGAACTCAGCATAATGTCTTACGAATTTAGAAAAATCTAACCAAAACAGCAAAAATCCAAACTGGAACCGGAAAATTCAATCAATTTCATTTCGAGCCATAGGTTGAAAAAATAATGCTTTCGATTTCACTCTCTCTTCATTTTAACTGTTTCTGTTACGGTTTTGATTTGATCCGTTGCTAAATGTGACGTGCTAGGAAACTGGTCGTAGAGAGATAGTTTCTCTGCCAGAAAGTGCAGAAATACGAGCAGTAACTGGCCCATGGAGTAACACGGATGCCATCAGTCGGAACCAACCTCACCCCAGCAGCATCTTTATTCCGAAAGCTACAAATGACGCTTGCCTGCACGAGAATCGATTCCTGGCTCTCGCGCATGGAAAGCGGGTACGCAATCCTTGAGCCATACGATTCGATTTTTGTTGAGTAATTATTTCATGTTTCCGGTCACGTCAACTGTAGTCATTAGTCCCGAAATTGAAGTGCACTTTTTTATCACGAACGGTGCCGGTGTCTTTCCTCGCTGGATAGAGAGATCCAGCACAAAGCTACACGTCGACTTGCGGGTTTTCTGCATGCAGGTATCTCCTACCAGCGGGAAACCGCTCCCACCACATTTGTGGTAGACCACTGTAGTGCATAAAAGGAAGAGTGTATTTACGGGACGAAGAAGAAAAGAACGCGCGCGGTCCGTGAACCGTAGGGTACTATGTTCTTGGCTGTCCGGGATGAGCCGCGTCTCAGTCGGTTTTAGCAGCAGTATAGCTCTGAAGAAGGCCACAGCAAGATGGCCGAAACGTCAGTAAAACCGACTGAGACGCGGCTCATCCCGGACAGCCAAGAACATAATGACTCCGGCCGCGGAAGCCTACGAATCTACGTAGGGTACTGCTCCGGCATTCGCCTGGTGCAGTTCGGAGAAACCACGGAACACTACCGATCAGAGCAGCCAACCGCTAGAATTCTCCTCCAGACAGCGTCTGAACTCGACCTGTGTATAGAGTCGAGAACCCTGCCTCCGATGGGACTCGAACCCTAGATCTTTCCGGGTCAGCAGCACTGCAGTGACGTCAGTTGTGGCCTGGTGCCCCTCGATTTTTGTAAATATCTAAGACACGTAACGGGTCACTCGCGAAACGTTGTCGCGAATTTCCTCCCCGTGGATGTGCCCTGCATTGACGTATGATGTGCATCGCGTCGTAGTATCCCCTGCCTCATCAGATCCATAAATAACAAATCAGGAATCGGAAAAGCGGCCGTGCAGCCCCATGAATATCCCATGTGCTTCGCAGATGAGCGGAGGGATGGGGAAGGGATAGGAAGGGAAAGGGGCGGGGAGAAATCGGAGGGGAAGGAGATGAAAGGGAAGGACGAGGAGGAAGAGAAGAGTGGCGAGGGGGAGAGAGATGTGAAGGAGGGAACGAAGGGGAAGGGCTGGGGCGGGGAGGTACGAGGCGGAGCTGGTCGGTGGGAGGGGGGCAGAAACGAGGAGGGAGACCCTGGATTGAGCGGAGGGGGTCGGGACGGGGCGCAGCGGGAGGGGGAAAGAAATAAAATTACGTTCATTTTATCCTATAGATCGAATTGATTCCTATTTCTGTCTAAAGTAAATAATGTGATAAAATAAATGGCCAGGCAACGTCGTGTTACTTCCGCTAGCACACAGTATAGAGAGAACTAGGTCGTGCGAGGGAATTCCATTTGCAGTGGGTGGCGTTCGCTCGCGGGCGAGGGCCGCCTGCCGGTGACATGGAGGGCTGTCCGTTGCAGGCGCTCCCCCTCCGCCCCTCCGCCTGTGGCCTTGGTCGTCATTCCAATTGGGCGCAACAGAGTTTTGACCAAGCTTAGAAGTGATATGTATAACAATAATTTCGGTATCCCATTGGAGGGAGGATAGTCGTCCAGAAACAAAGATCGCGAAAGCTTAGACGTGAAATGTACAACAATAATTTTGGGATCCCGTTCGAATGAGGATAGTCGTCCAGAACCAAAGATCTCTAAAGCTCAGGTATAACAATAATTTTGAGATCTCGTTCGAGGGAGGATAGTCGCCCAGAACCAAACATCGAGAAATCTTAGAAGTGATATGTGTAACAATAATTTTGGGATCCCGTTCAAGGGATTACAGTCATCCAGAACCAAAGCTGAGAAGAGATATGTATAACAATAATTTTGGGATCTCGTTCCAGGGAAGATAGTCGCCCAGAACCAATGATCGCGAAACTGTAGAACTGATATGTATAATAATAATTTTGGACCACATTAGAGGGAGAACAGTCGTCCAAAACCAAAGATTGCGAAAGCTCAGGAGTGATATGTATAGCAATAATTTTGGATTCCATTCGAGGGAGAATAGTCGTCCAAAACCAAAGATCGCGTAATCTTAGAAGTGGTACGTATAACAATAATTTTCGATCCCGCCCAAGGAAGAATATTCGTCCAGAACATAAGTTCGCGAAAGCTTAGAAGTAATATGGGTAACAATAATTTTGAATAAGCTGAGGTAGGTCAGAACCCAATGTTTGTTTCTTTTCATTAACACGAAGCACCAATGAGGAAGAAAGAGGCAACTTGAGGCCCAAAGGGGATGGAGCCCCCCTTGGAGAGGGAGGGCAGTGATGAGGAGAGGACCTGTACAAGAGGAGACCGGCCTTCGAGCATTGCTGCGACGAACTATATGACCAACTGTTCCCTGACTCCCTGTGGTCTGGCACCACGTCAGGGACCGTCTTCGCTGTTGAGATGCGTTGAGAAACACCAATTTTTTTCCGGATAGCCCAGAGCCGATTCAAGCTAGTAGTATTTGTGACCATGCCTCGAGCTCTGCACTACCTGATATCGAAAAATAAATAATTTTTGTTTGTGTTTTATTTTTGAGTTTTTACCTAAGACATCAACTACCGATGTTTTCGTCTAGAAAAGGATCTTGAGTGCGGGACTTTTCTTTCGGGGTAAGGGTCTCTCGCTCCGAACAATCTAACCGGGCATGGCATCTTAGGGTGAAACGGTCAGTTGATGTCACGGCATTGGCGCTATCTGCTTGTGACAATATTTTGACAATTTGTTTTCGTCCATATGATTTGCTAAAATTTTTCAAAGGATTTTACTGTCAATTTATTACTATTTGAAATACCTTTATCAACTTCGATTTCATAGATTCGATTATTTTGTTTCACGCAAATCTGAAGAAAAAAATATTTGCATAATCATTTAATTATTTCTCCCTAATTGTACAAAACATCAACATATTCGTATGTAAATATTAGTATCGGTGCTTTTTAGTAAACACGTATATAAACTCTCAACTCGTCTCTGGTTGCACGTGGGGAGAGTAAAGAAATGGCAAGTAAGCCTCTGATTGTGAGTTGAATACTAGAAAGTTTTTATGAGAGAAAATAATTTAATAATGCAATAATTTAATAATACAACAAATATCTCTCGTTGAAGCTAAGTCTTTCAATCTTATGTTTCTTGAATCATTTAACCTGCCACAATAACTATCACTTTGCTCTATTTAATATTTGGAATATCTCGCACAATTTGATCTCGAAATTTTGATGAAAATCAAATATTTAATTCGGTCTCCATATTTCTCTTACAATACAGTATTTTTTAATAATTTCCTAACGTATAAGCCCTTACTAAAATAATTGTTCCAAAATTCAAGTTTTTAATTTTTATTAGCGAGCTTTTAAAATTTCTTTAATTTCTAAAACAACAATTTTTCACTATAAATTTTAAGTCGTGAATTGGTTTACAACGTTACATTTGATGTGTCGTTTGTGGCCGGTTGGTGTAGAAATACGATCACGGGAGAAGGGGTAGCAGAGCATAGTTCGATTTCGGGCTGTCACCCTTTTAATTCGTTGCGGTCTAGGCTGTGTCTGTGGTGTGCCGTCGGTAACCGCAGAATGTTTGGAGAGTCTCCCAACCGACGTGTTGATGTCGGGGGTGGAAGGAGGGCGAGGGATATGTGAGTTGGGGAGACTGGAGAAGAGTCAGATCTCTCAGTAAAATGCAAGGATCTGACGGAGAGATGGATGGGAAATTGCGGGGAGGGGGCACCCCAGCCAGGAGTCACTTTTGGTAGGGGGACAGGGATGGGGGCGGTGGGACGTTAGCGAGGATTGAGCGGGAATGGCGGGGAGCCCGTTCTGTCGATACGCGATCCGGACCACAGAGGAAGGCGTGTGGGATGGGGTAGTGCGGGGACAGCGGGGCGGGGCGGTGGTTGGTCGAGGGTTTGAGGGGGAGGATGGAAGGGGGGACATGGAGGGGCGTGTGAGGAGATGGCGGGGAACCCGTTCTGTCGATACGCGTACAGGCTCTCGGAGGGCGAGGCGTGTGGTGTGGGGTAGTGCGAGGAGGGCGGGGCGGGGCGGGGCGGGCTTGCGGGTGGGATCGTGGAGGGGGCATGGGCGGGGATGGCGGGAAACCCTTTCTGTCAATACGCGGGCCGGGCCTGCGCTAGGTAATGTGGGGCGGGGTGTGCGAAGAGAGAGCGGGGCGGGCCGGGGAGGGGCGGGAAGGTAACGGGTCGAGGGCTTGAGCGAGACGGCGGGAGGGGACAAGGAGGGGCGTGGGCGGGGATGGCGGGGAGCCCGTTCTGTCGATACGCGCCCCGAACGAAGCGTGAGAGGCGGGGCGGTGCCGGGAGGGGGTGGTCGGGGTGGATGGGGTCCTGGGCGGGGGCTGAGCGGGGACGGCGATCCGCGGCCCGGGTGCGCCCGAGGGAGCCATGGGGGGCGGGGCGGGGCGGGGAGCGCATCGATCTGAGCGAGGCGGGTGCGCCTTCGCCTGGGCCCCCGCCGCTCCCCGCCGCCCTCCGCCGCGTCCGCGCTCCAGCGCTGAGCCGGGCAGGGTGGCTGTGGCGCCGACCGCCCACTCTCAGCCTCGCGTGGCGGCAAGCGTTCTCAAGGTTTCTGAACCGACAAGGTCGCAAACCTTTTAGTGAATAGGCTCTACAGCCGGTAAAATCAATAAGGAAGTAATCGATAAGGAAGTTGACAGATTGATTTGAATTCGAAAAACCAAAATAAAAATAGGACTAGAAATGACAAAATATAATATCGGTTCTCCGAATGTTTCCGTGCAAGTGTATACCCACAGAAATCCAGAATTATTAATATGAATATGATTAAAAAAGTGGATTCATGGCGGTTTCATCTGCTAGAAGTGAAACTTCACAGAGTACGAAATAGGGCATTTGTAGAGAAGAAAATTGCTTGCAGATTTTGTTTCACATTTCCTTAATCGTTCAATTAATGTTTTCGGTATTATTAATAACGAAATGGAAAAATACTATACCTCGCTTTGCATACTGTAAACAATAATGATCATTAGTTAAATATATTTATAAGAATACATCTTAGCGGGGATACCCGGCGAGCCCAGCCTTTGCGATTAGTACGACTGATCAACTGAGAAACGTAGTTCCAGACTGACGTCCCTTCATGAAATACAATTGTTCTTGTTCAGGATATAATTCAAACCCAGTCCTCAGGTTCAACCTAGGATTCATTGGTTTTCAGAGCCCGAGTAAAATGAGAGGAATGCGAATTTTGAACGCAAAATTTAGTAACATGATGGAGAAGCCTTGAATATATTAATGCGTAAAACGGGAAAACCAAACAAAATGGAGATACGTCACTTTGGACATAACCTATTCAATTACTGTGTCCTATAAGTTGTACCTAGTAGCGATTTTTACCATTAAATAGGTATTATCAGAGGAAATTAAAAAAGCTTTTGAATGTTTCTACTTTCCCGTATACATACGCATATACGGAGTAATATACGTAGTATAGGGAGAGTTATGTAATGCTGCGCGAAAAAACTGCTGATTTTCGGCAGAAAAAAAATTATTGCCGGTTCCTGATCACGAAAAAGACAATAAATGTAGTTTCTAAATTAATAAAAAAATCCTCTAACAGGTGTTGCAGAGAGAATCCCTGTTTTGTGGGTCCTTGATACCGAAAAACCAATTGAAAGCAAAAGGTCCGTCTGTGAACACCACTAGCGCCTAAACCATACGTATACGTATGGTAAACTCTATAGAATTTTTTTCAAATTAAGCAAACCCCTGTCGTTCTGGTCTGAGTCGAAGCTCTGCGATTTTGAAAAAGATTCTATAAAATTTGGAGTACTTTACATGAAGTCACCCGGACATTTCCAAAATTTTCTCAAAAACGTCTCCAATTTTTTTCTGTAAATCTCTTGTAAAAATAGAGTAAAATATACTTAGCACGGGGTATAGGACCTCATTTCACGGTTAATTCTGAATTTTCGAAAATTGCAAAAGTTTGAGTTCCTTTCGGCGTCTTCCTACAACTACAAAATTGAAGATAAAGATTTTTTATTCAAAGAAAATTTGTTCTCCATATCGATTTCTTTCATTAAGGTCATTTTTATTGTTTTAAAAATTTTAGTAGTTTTCGTGCAATATTGCGTGAAATATGGGCAATTTAAAAAAATTACAAGAACAATACTTGCTCAAAAACGGCTCCAAATGTTTTCTTTAAACTTTAGATAACGATATTCCATAATGTACTCTATGAGATGACATAAACGTCATGTTGCTTTATTCTTTTTTCTTTATAAATTACAAAAAAAAAATTTTTTTACATGTCTCTTTACTTGTTAATAGTTACATTGGCGATCATCATCGCCAAGAAACATCCATGTTTCTAAATATCGACGATCAAAATTAAAACATCGATGTTAATTGAACATCGCCCCGAAAAAACATCAATGTTTTAAAAACTGAATTAGTAACCATTGAAGTTCACACGAGTGGGATTTAATTTGCCAGTGGTCTCGTTTATTAATTTTTAATTGAGATTTAACTGACAAAACAAAATCAAGTATCATTTCAACATTTAACAAAACTTTGATTATCTGATTCGATAATTCCAAAATGGTTTCATATGATTTAAAAAGTTTTGAAAACAACGACATCGACCTTGCAACGCTACTCCGACTCAGTGGTGTAGCTAGGGGGGCAGGGGGGAGGCAGGGGGGCGCGCCCCGGGTGACACCATTTTAGGGGTGACACCAATTAAATTATTTTATAGTTGGAATTATATAATTTAAGTCATTTACTTAAAAATTTTATATATTCTTAGTTTTCTTAGGTTTACTAGTGTGAAAATTTTATTGTTGGAATTATATAATTTTTATGGTTTAGTTAAAAATTATTTATGATAATTTAATAAGTATACATTTAAATCATAAGCATAGATTATGACTTAATTGCAATTATTCCTAATTACATATACTTTTTTTATATATTTCAAATAAATATCAAGTGTAACTATGTTTATATTTTAAATAAAATAATGTACAATCAATGAAGCAATAGATATTTTTATACTTAATTTGTGTGTGGGGGGGGGTGACACCATTAGCTTCGCCCCAGGTGACACCAACTGAAGCTACGCCACTTGTCCGGCACGTGGATTACTCAGCAAATAAATGTTTTGCTCCTACGTCGTATGGATTTTACCGCGAAAGAGAATTTCACTTGAAAAGCGAAATGAGCGCGACGGTTATCGAGTGTGCTCTCGTCAGATATCTGCGTCGAGTTTTTTCCCTGTTCACTGGACGATCGAGTGTTGAGGCGCGTGCGGGCAGGCGGCAAATCCGAGCCACAGCGTGCTCTGGAACATCAGCGCTGGGCGACGCGGTTATTGACGTTTTGCCGGCATTCAAGTGAACGGCATCAGCAGCGACCATTGTTTCTCCAGCTGACGCTCATTCTGCAGTGAAAGAAAAGAAATTTTCTTCGCGCTAGGCGCCATGCTCGTAATGAAGACTCGAGAGTTGAGGAGCAATGTTCGAATTTCGAATATCAATTATTCCTGTTTTCTTCCAGACTTCAATAATTAAGAGTATTTGAATTCGGTGAGTAGATTATCTATATCCACTTACTTGTGTAATACTGTTCGTTTGCAGTATAACATAAACATAGGTTAATGATAAGTAAATGTGAACAATGAAACATCAAAATTTAAATACAAAAGTAAAACGCATTTATCTATATTTATTCGTCTGCTGTTTCAAGATAATACAAATGCATTTTCATTTATTCTAACTTAATCCTAGGAAAACGTATCTAAATTACCTCTTTCCCATATCTTTCACACATTGCTTCTTACTCTTCTGCATTTACAATCATTCTAGCGTGAAAATGCAGAAAAAGGACAGCCTTGAACAGCGTTGTAGGAGTCTGCACGGAGCGTTTGTCGGACTTCTTTCATGGCTTCAACAATACGAAAACAAACAGATGTCTTCTTTACAAAAGAAATCGACACAACACATACGACGGTTTTAGTGCCGTGACCTCTTAGGTAGGCCGTTCGCAAAACAAGTACACCGAGGCTGCGAGTGTAAACAGGAGCTGGACGGCTGATGGTGCTGGTACCTTAATTCAACAAACAAACCGGGAGAGGCAGCTCAGGGCATCAGCTGATGTCCCTGCAGTGCCTCTGTCCGAGAGGACCTAGGTTCGAGTCCCGACGATAGCAGGAGTTTCGACATTAGTCAGGTACGGGGAGTTCAGTCGCTCTCTGGAGGAGAATTCTAGCGGCCGGCTGCTCTCATCGTTAGGTTTCGTTTTTTTTTCGATCAACACTAGGGGAATGTCGGAGCAGTAGTCTAACAAACGGGCCACGGATCGCACGTGATCATCCCTTCCTTGTCCTATCCTCACTCCTTACACACACTTCCACTGACATGCACTACACAATTTTTTTCAAAAATATAAGTAGGTTTCTTTTTGTAATGAACGCAAATGAATGAAATACACGCTAATTTCAAACAAACGTTTTCTCAAAAAGGGGTCCAATTTTTACTTTCCCGTATACGTACGTAGATACGGAGTGATATACATAGTGTAGGGAAAGTTACGTAATGCTGCGGAAAATCGATTTCCAGATTTTAACGGAAATACACGTTTTGAAGTCCCCTGATACCGAAAAAGTAGTTTTTTTCAAAACGTCCGTCAGTCTGTGAACAACATTAGCGCCTAAACCATACGTACGATTTCTTCCAAAGTGGACAATCCCCGGTCGATCTAGTTCCACTCGAGGCGCCGCGATTCTGAAAAAAAATCTTCAAAATATGGGGGCACTTTACATAAAGTTCCCCAGTTATTTTCAAAATTTTCTCAAAAAACGGCTAGAATTTTTTTCTTTAAATTTATTGTAAGAAAACAGTAAAATATATTTATTAAGGTGGCATAGAACCGATTTTCACGGTTAACTCTGAATTTTCAAAATTTGCAAAAGTTTGAATTTTATTCGGCGTCTTCCTACTACTACAAAATTAAAGATAGAGATGTTTCCTCCAAATAAAATTTGTTCTCCAATGTGAGTTCTTTCATTAAGGTCATGAATGAAAATTTTAGTCGTTTTTTTGGCGATATAGCGCGAAATATTTGCCATTTTAAAGAATTACAAAAAACAGATTTTCTCACAAACAGCTCCAATTTTTTCTTTAAACCTTTTGTACGGATAGTGCTAAATGTGTTCTATAAGATGACATTAACGCCATATTGCTCTATCTTTTGTTTTTCTTCAAAAATAACAAAAATGTTTTTTTTTGACTTGTCTCTCACGTCGTTAATATTTACATTGGCAACGATTCGTTCACATTATTATATTTATAAGTACACGTGCTTTAAATAATGTCCAGTAAAGTTTCTCGAAAACTTAACCGTTTTCTGTGAAAACTAGCTCAGAGTTCCGCGTTTTCCATTTTGTCTTAAATGGCTCCAATTTTTATTTTTTTTCTTAGAACTTTTCGAACGGACTGTGCAAACTGCACTCTTTAATAGGACGTAAAGTTTAATTTGAGTTATTATTTGTTTTTTCAAAAATTACAAATATAATTTTTTTGAATAATTTTTATCAATTTAATACGCACTTTACCAGCAATTTGTAAACATTATTATATTTGTGATTGTAAGTGCTTCAAATGACTTCAAATGAAGTTTTTTGAAATCTCAAAAATTTTTTGTGAAAAAGATCTTCAAATTTCGCATTTTAATAGCGCTGAAATTCCATTTTCTTAAAAACAGCTACAAATTTTTAAAAGAAAATTGCCATTTAGGACCAGGTTTCTACGTTAATATTCTAAAATTAATATTTCTGATCTACCATTAGAAAACCGAAAAATTAACAAAATGTAAATTGGGCGGCGATAATGGCAGCTAGCAAGAGTATGTGGCAATTCCAAATAGCTAACCCAGATCCAAGGAAACAGAAAACTAATACGGGAAAGTCTGTGCTATTCTGTAACACCACTAGTTAACAATTTCTCCCCATCAATTCCATAATTATATTTCGGGCTTTTTTATTTGGCGCACGGGGTATGTCAAAATACCGTGAGATATTCCATTTTGATGACACACCCCCACGCGCCCAGAAAGAAAAATCGAAGTATAGTAAAGATATTTAAGAAGATGAAAGCTCCTGGAAATGACATTATAAATGCTGAACGCCTACAACAAATACGTGATCAGCTGCAAAGAAGGATATGTGAACTGTTAAAAGCAATATGCAATAAAGAATTAATGCCAATGGATTGGAAACCAGCAAAGTGCCCAATTTATAAGAAGAGAGATAAAACAGAATGCAATAAATATAAGGGAATATCTTTGCTCAATATGACCTACAAATTATTAGATTATACTCCATTTTATTGACACAGCCCCGTGCGCCAAGAAAGAGCAACCGAAGTGTAAGCGCCTTGACTCGCAGGGCCCCGAGCGATCGCACGGTCTGCCCCTGCCTCGCGCCGGCGCTGCAACGGGGACAGCAGGAGAGCGCGCCCGGCGGGCGGGGGCGAGCGAGCCACCGTCACTCCCTATCAGAGCGCAGCTGTCCGTCATCCGAGGGACGACCCCTCCCCCGTCGCAAAGCGTCTGTCTGAGCAACGCGACGCCGGAGATGTGTGACGGACGAGCAGTTGTTCGGATCTGCAAAAACTGGTTTGGAAACACTAGCGTTCTCTCTGGTATTGTGCACATGCACATTGAGAGGCTCATGATTATTCCGACAGAATCACACTGGGGAAAACAAGCAATTGCATTCGAAAATATACTTAGCAGCCCTCTGAACGAAAAGGCGGGTTTAGAGAGAAATGTATGTAAATTAAACTAGTCTCTTTTGTAATGAAATATTGCAGTTTCTGGCGTCACTGTAAAGAAGAAGTGGGCCTAGAGAAACTGATTCCGATCGCAGGCACTCAGTCTGCTTCCCTACCTGCTAAAACCGTGAAGACTTTCTCACCTAAAAACAATTACTTACGCTTGAAGAAATTTGTAAATGATACAGGAGAAATAATATTATACTACCTATTCATTTAAAATAACCTGTGAATGAATTTGAGAATAAATGGAAGGAATAAGAGCGATGGATATACGGCTCTGAATTCGCCCGTGGGAGAGTATTTTTCCACGCCGCGCCGCGCTGCGCTGCGTGGGACGGTAGTATCACTGGACCCGTGCCGCGTCACTGATGTGCCCTAGCTCGTAACGTCCTTTACAGCCTCCGCGGCGTCCCCCGCCTCCTCTCCCCGCCCCGCCCCGCCCCGCCCGCCCATGCACCGGCGCGCCCGCGTGCCTGGGACAATGAGTGGCGCATCAGTCACGCACTGTGCTATCGGCGCGGCGGGGATAGTGGAGGTGGACGCAGCGACGGTAGAGGCGGCAGCGCGGCGGCGGCGATGGCAGAGGAGGCGGGTATTGCAGCGCGCTATCGCTCCCGCAGAACGAATGCCGGTCGGCTTCCGCTTCAGATGGCGCTACTGACTGCGGTGGCTCAGGGCATCAGCTGATGTCACTGCAGTGCCTCTCACCGGGAGGTCCTACGGCGCGAGTTCCGACGGTGGCAGAGGTTTCGACTCTATACTGCGATTTTTCTGACTTTGCCCCTCAAGGCCATTCAAATCCCATCTTCGCGATGGAATATGTCACAGTATTTCGTATCTTTCTCAGTCGTTCCGCTAGATTTTGCATAATCGCGACCGTATCAAGCAGTGCTTGCGATTATACGATTGCAAGACCGGGAAAGACGCGAAATGCCATGACACATTCCACATGATCGACTGAATCGAGCAGTGCGGGCGATCATGCGACTCCTAGCTGCACAACCGAGAACGACGCGAAATACCGTAAGATATTTCATTTTGATGACACCCTTCCACGTACCAAGAAAGAAAAATCGAAGTATAATATCAAGTTCAGCTGCTATCTGAAGGTGAATTCTAGTGGTCGGCTGCTTTGATCGGAGGTTTCCAATGTTTCTCCGATCACTACCAGGTGAAGCAGCACAGTAAAAACCGGTCCATGGTCCGCTCCCCATCTTTCTTTCCTCTTTCTTGTCCTATCCTCCCCCTTACTTATGCACACATATACATTGTGACGTACTGGACAAGAAGAACACAGACGACTGATTCTGTATGGTATTTACAATATATTTACAATAATAAAATAAAAGATTGATACAAAATTGAATCCCTTTGGCAACCTTTCGATTCCCTTAGCCGCGAAACTCCGCGTCCGTCCCTAGGCCTAGCCCAGTACGTCTGCTCGACAGCATGAGAAAGCTACGCGAAGTGTGAGCTGTCAGACATAGAGTCCCCGGTAACTAGAGAAGTCACATGGCCTGACGCCAAAACCTATCTTCTACCCGAAGATCACGTGCAAGATAGCACTGGAGATACCTCCCGTCATTTCGACACTCTAGCGTATCCCGCGAGGCGCATGTCGGCGCCGCAATAAATATCCCACGGCTCGTCCCCCACTCTACCAGCGGCGGGCGTCATACGGCTCGCTAGCCAGCCCTCTCCAGGGAGCAACCGTCATCACCTAGACTCGCGCCCGCGCGCGCCCTTTTCTCCCAGTTATTTTGGTGCCGGGATTTCCTGCCCGGCGCGCGCCGGCGAGGCGCCGCCGCGTTCCACCCCCATCCCCCACCCAGCTTAAGACTGGGCTTTCCAAGCGACCCGCCGAAACGGCCCGCCGGAGCGTGCGCTACCTCGCGACGCTACAACATGCACTACACTATATGCACATGTTGCTACATGTGAGACCAGCTTAGTGTTAGAGTTTATCCTGACTGGGGCGGTGCCCCGATGGTGGGAGAAACCTAGATGGAGAAACCCCCCGCAAGTGGAGGTGTAGCTCGGCACCAGAACTCGCAAATCCTACAGAGAAAGTATGCCGCCACCTCCAAAGTATACCGCATGATTAAAAAGCATGCATTACACTAATGACCGATAGCAGTTGACGGAACCACAAGAGAATTAATCATTCGAAATAATCAACAGCTAAAGGACATTCAGATGATCCTGTAGCTGGAAGTTTCAAAACATCGATTAAGATGCAAGCAGGGTAATTTCCGCAGACGGTCTCACCAATTGACACGGAAATTCAGCCCATAGAATCACAATAACTCACGGTATTTTTAGAGAATTGCTGTTACGTAACAATGTTCAAGACATTTTGACGTTGAAGGTGAATTAAGCTTCCCTGAACACAAGTCACATATTCATCAAGTCTAGTCGTAAGTCATTGCCTTTTATCCCTCTCAACAGAGGCTCAGCGCCGTTAGTATCCGGGGTTCCTAGGAAATTTGGCCCATAGAAGCACAATATATCAGTGTAACTCACGGTATTTTTAGAGAATTGCTGTTACGTAACAATGTTCAAGACATTTTGACGTTGAAGGTGAATTAAGCTTCCCTGAACACAAGACAGATATTCATCAAGTCTAGTCGTAAGTCATTGCCTTTTACTCCTCTCAACAGACCTCAGCACAGAGCTCAACACAACTCAGCGCCGTTAGTATCCGGGGTTCCCGGACGGTCGGTCACCCATTCAGGGACCCGCGGTGTCTCGAGCTGCCTAACTTCCAAGACTTCACGTACCTTGGTTTAAAAGTTGCAGGCAGGCTGGTTTGGAAAACAAGAGGGGGAAACACCTCAAATACCATCTCCAACCCCCTGGGGGTCAAAGAGAATGTGCTGACAATAGGATGTTTCGAACGCAGAGAGACAAATAGGTATTCAAAATACAATGCGTGATGAATCTGAGTCGTTTAGACACTCTCTTAAGGACGAGTTGCAAAATGCCAGAGGCTGCAGTTATTGCTTACCAAGCGAAAACATCATTCACGGCAGAAGTACAGTGCCGGCCTCTCGTAAGAGGGAGACCGCTCTATGGCTTCAGAAGCCCCGGAGAGAACCATGTCAAAGGCAGCTCAGCCCGCAGGGTATAGAGGCGGGGAACATACACCGGTAATATTCCGACACTCCAATCGATGAGAAGTGAATGTGTACAGAAGAGTAAATAAACTTTGCCGAATTTAAGATATTGTAACTTGCTGTAGAGTATAAAAATATAAAACGCCAAAGTTTTCGTTTAGAAAGATTCATTGATTCGTTGTTTGATTGATTAGTGGCTCCTGACGTGTCAACTGCTAAAGTCATTGGTCCCTTAAATGTAGCGCATTTTTCCCTCGGGATATGGCGGTGACCGTCTCCTGCTAGACAGTGCGATCCGGGGCCAACCTACCGTCGGCTAACAGGGTATCTCCCACCAGCAGGGCACCACCTCAGCTGGAACTGGAGTTCTGAGCTCCCGAACGGCCTCCCGGCATGTGTGGTAGTGTAGAGATCAGAGCAGCCGGTCGCTAGAATTCTCTTCCAGACAGTGACTGAACTCGACTAGGGTCGAAAATCCTACCACCGTCAGGACTCGAAGCTAGGACCTCCCGGTCGGACAGTGAGTTGATGCCCTGACACACCTCTCTCGGTGTTTAGAATGAAATCTGAGGTTTCTACTACACCAAATATTTTTGTGACTTTTGCTTTTAGTGAAAGGATGTGGCCCCAGATATGTTGTTGTGTACTATTATTGACTAGTTTTATAGCATAAGTTGTCACTGTGTATTCTTGAGAAAAAAGTGTTATAAAATAAAGTGATCTATTCGGAATAGTAGCAAATAATATATAAACGTTTTTAAGGCTTTTTATGTTCCAATTGTTTAAATAAATTTCTCCATAATAGTTGACAGCAAATACCATCTGCAACCTATAGTTCTGCTAAGCGCTCTTGGATCCGTTCGCAGTCGAAGCGCTTGCTCCATAATCAAAGATGGCTGGTGGGGCCGAGTGCAGAGGAATTTCCCAGAAGAACTATAAAGAGTATTTCGGGCGTCCATCAAGGGGCTGGCGCTCGTGGCGAAAGAGCCCATGAAACCGCGGCGACGCGACGCGACTGCGGCCGCGCCAGCGCTGCGCCCTGGATTTGGCCAGGTTTCACTCTTTCACTGTGAATCAGTGAAACACTACTGATTGACAGGGACTATTCACTGATGGCGTCAGTTACAACCCAGCCACTGACAATCAGGGAATTGAACTGAACAAATCAGTGAAAATTGGGTCCATTTTTTTGAATCAGTGAAATCTGTGACACTAATTGAACGTGACGACTGAACGATCAGTGAGCGATGGTAGCGCGGCACTTTTACCGCTGACGACCAGTGAAATACTGGCGGTCATTAAGAAAAGGTTCGCATTTTCGCTGATTGTCAGCAAAACTACACATTTCCACTGAAGATGTCAGTGACTTCGGCTCTCACTGAATTAGTGACAATTTCACTGATTCAGATTCAGAGAGCAGGAGCCTCCAGGTAGCGCTCCGGGGCAGCGAGCGAGGAGAAAAAGACACTTCTTATTAGTTTTGTTTGTTTTTAATATTAAACTAGTGGCGCTAGAATAGCACGTACGTTTTCACCTGTGCTTTCACGCAAAATTGTGCGAAAAGGTCTCAAATTTTCGAAAAATTGTACTTGACCGTATTTCAATATCTGCATTTAAGGAAGAACGAATGGACGGACAGAGGGATGGTCGAACGGACGGGCAGACTGACGTCTTGCCGTCATTCAATTTTTCGGTATCAAGGACCCACAAAACATGGATTCTGACTACACCACATGTGTTAAAGGATTTTTTTTCTATATTTATTCACTGGATTTATCTCTTTTTTCATTACTAGAGCCGTGTAATAAGTTTTTCTGCCGAAAACTCGCGTTTTTTTTCGCGCAGCATTACATAACTTTCTCTCTACTCCCTGGGGGGAAAGTAAAAATAAACTTCACTAATGGTATTTTCGTTTTCCCTTTCTATTTATATTTCCACTTCTTAAGAGAAAGGATTATCCCGATCGGGGAAAATATAGAGTTGTAGCTTTCTTCATTGTTATAGCTAATAGAAACTTTCTTCATTGTTAGCAGCAGTCTTTCTAAAATTGAAAAGAATTTTTTTTTCGAGAGACAGTATGTATAATGCATTCCGAAGAGTTGTTAATTTTTTAATTGAAAAGTAATATGGAAATCGATTTTCCACTGGTATAGGAATGCACAGGAGTATAATAATTTAATTCAAGACTGCAGGTTATTTTATCTTTTTTCTCGTTTTCAATCTGGTTTGAGACGTTCGGCCTTTGGCTGCTTCTGTGTCGGAAAGCATCTTCGAGAAGAGTGTTTGTCTTAGAAACGCACTTGGTGCTAACCTGTTTGCTCCTTTCAGCAGCTCTCCTTCAGAATACAAAACCTACCAGCAAGTGTAAGTTTTCAACAGTTCCTCTTCCTTGTAATTGTTCATATTATACAAATAAGATGATTAGCACGACCCTGAAATGTAAAAATACCAGAAAGTGAATGTGTTAAGGAATGGAATAGTGGCTTCGGAATACTCACCAAAAGTAGATTGAGGTCACGGCCGTCGAAAACAAGTTAGTCTTCTCAGAAGACATCTTACACAACTCCTTACGATTTTACACTCGCAACAAGTTGTTTCTGTCGCCTTAAAGGTGCTAATAACGAGAAAATAATGGCAGTGGGCATTTTCAAGAAATTATGCAAATAAACTGTTACATGTTGACAAGTGTTTTATTAGTCTTTCACAATCCCGGCCCATCCTTAAGCGACGAATGTAAGACATTTTGACAACTTCAAAGCATGTTCTCCATTTACTAATAATCCCAATTTATGTAATATTGATATTAGAAACGGTAATACACTGTACGCTCAACTGCAATAACTGTTGTAGTAATCCCAATGGCGTGAGCTTGTAACTCTCTTCGCAAAGGCGTTCTTCATAGAACGAACACAAAAAGAAAAACTATCGCTAGTTTTCGCGTAATTTTGAGTTAATGGTGACAAGGTTCACTTCCTTTCAAAAATGTCCAACACCTTTAACACTGATGCTGGACCTTTTCTTTCTTAATGCAATGCAGTCCTCGACATTATATATTTAGATAATTTCTTGTAAACATTTCTCAAAATATTAGTTTTCGCGTAATTTTGAGTTACATTATTTGAGTTTCCAAGTGATTGCTGAAAAGTTAGAAGGATTCATGATGCAGTTTTCACAAAATTAGATAACGGTTACCAATAATGTGAGAGAGTATGTGTTGTTGTATCGCTACAGTTCATGTACATGTTGTGCTTTGAAGTTCAACATGTTGTTCATGTTGTACTAAAGAAAAGATGGCTAGTCGCAATGGAATGCACATCTCAGGGGGTGGGGGTTCGTAAGTGGCACGGGTTATTACAAAGGGGGCGGAGGGGCTGGAGAAGCCTTGCACACGCGCCGCGGCGGCCGCGCGGGGCCTTGGGCGAGAGTGTGACAGCGCGCGGCCGCCATCTTTGTTGTCGTGGCGGTGGCGTATGTGGGTCGGCGCGCGGAAGCTGCGTTGCAATGCGAACTGGCGGGGACGACACGTGCAGGCGGCGGGGAGCCGGCCCCGCGCAGACGCCAAGCGCCCCGCCCCGCGCCGCCGCGTCCCGCGCCGAGGCAGGTGCAGCCATAGGGGAGAACAGCACAGGACAGACTCAGCACCCCACCCCACCCCCGTGCAACCACCCACTACCGAATCTCTGGAAAACGCTCGAGATTCCAAAACTTCAAACTTCTTATCGTGATTCCACTTCCATTCCTCATGACTCCTACGTATCTTTGTATCAAGACGAATTCGTCAAATCCTAACAAGTCCTTCGAATTGTATCGATTATTTTACGACTTATCACAATTCTACGAATTTCAATTATTCCTTCCAATCCATCGTGTTTTAACGACTTTATCCAATCCTTCGAATATTTTTTCCAGTTCTTCATATCGTAAGGTCTCTTTCCAATCCTTAAGATATTAACGACTTCCTCTATCTCATTATTCCATTATTTCAAGGTATGTACTTATATGATTATTTTATTTCATATACACAACATATTCGTGTATCATAAAATTAAATAAACCCACATCTTTTCTTGCCTGAAATGCATCTTTTAGAGTATTAAGCATGTAATGATTTTCCTGAACGAAAGGCTATCCTGGAATACTATTTATTCACATCAATTGTGGCTTTCCTCAATATTGTTTAAAATTTAGAGAGAGAATTCAGATTTAGATGGAAATTCCAGGTAATTTAGAATTTGTCACAACTCAATTAATGGCGCATCCAAACTTTTTTTATTCTTGGCTACGGTGTAGATATATTAAGCACTGTGGTTCTGCCTTTTTTTGAACACCCCAAAAATAAGGAAAAGAACTTATTCATTACATAAAATAGCATAATTATTATTAATTTGAAGCAAATATTTAAGGTAATATTTGAATTATTTTGTATTGTTTGTGTATTAGTAGTTTACATTTTTTGTATTATTTTCAATTTTCATCCTTTCACACAATTTCGAGTTCCTGGTAATGAATGACTCGAAACCATCTGCAATTCGGATCGATCTCTTATTTAGAGCAAATACGGGCTATTGTACTTATATATAAAATTATTAACGTAATGTAATGTAAGGTTTCACTAACGTGAAGGTTTTGCATACTACTTAAATATTCTTCTTAAGTGGGTCATGGGAAAAATTGCTTTACTTACGCGTTTCATGAACATAAAATATGGTAAGAGGCAAGAATAATGAAACAGAATTGACAACATTAATTTCTATGTATTTCAGGGTTATATATGAAAATAGAAAACAAAAATTACAATAAAAGCGTAGTTATTGAATTCAGCAAGAATTCAAAACCATATCAAGTTCACAATTTTTTTTATTGGACAAATACTATTTTTTTAAATTAATTCTTGCCTGAAAGTAGGCAGACACATAATGAAGTATCTGACTCTTCAAAATGACGACAGAATTCCAAAAGCAAACAGGTTGGCTGGACCTGAAAAATCAGAATAAATTTGGATTAAGAAATATATTTTGGAATGTACACGGAAGACCACCATCAATTGAAAATTTTAAATGACATGTGAAAGCAGAAATGTGTTTAGCTCTGGTCAAAATGGGGGCGTGCCTACACCGTATAATGCTAAAGTGCTTTTTTCCATTTGTCCAAACACTATTTCTTCCTTGATCACACAAATTTTATTTGTGGTAAATATACTATTTTTAATCGAATTAAAAAAGTTTAAATGATTAACCCCAATCGAAGAGATGACATAATTTCGACCATAACTGTTAATTATATGCCTCCAAAGGGGGAGATAAATTACCAATGCAAAATGTGAATTCATATTATATTTGGTGAATATTTTTCCTATCTGACAATCTGGGAAATATATCTATTAAGAAGAATAGCTCCCTTGGGTTATGTATGTAAAATATCATAGAGGGGTACTGAAATTAACTGGGAGCTTAGTGGATTTTTTTTAAATGAGTAGGGCCCGGATGATTATGACATGTCATTTCTTTTTTGTTTTATTTCCGTGGAAAATGTAAGTTAAGCGTGATTTTATCTACAATGACAAAAATTATGCAACTTTTACATGTCATGTACGGTCATATTTTGGCTTGTTTATATCCTTCGGTCATTTTCCGTAAATGTTTCGTATTACGGTCGTATTTTTCCTTTTTTGTACTTTTTGCCATATTTTTTTTAATCTTTTTGATTCCACTTTCGTATACTTGCTTGCAAATCGTTTCGAAGTGATTTTTCACATCTGTCATCTAATTTCTTATAATAGTTGTAACTAATTATTGTGTCTTTCCTTTCTAACAAGGCACTAGATACGAAGGAAATGTTAGTTTAGTTTTGTCAGGATTTGGGCCAAGGTCAACCACTTCCATAAATAACTTTAGCTGCTAGAATTGTCTCCACGAGGCTCAAAAGGAGATGGGCTGAATTGTGAATGTGCTAGATTTAAAAAGTGCATTTTCAATTTTAACTTTACTGCTTTTTACTTTCCCGTATACGTACGTATACACGGAGTGATATACGTAATATAGGGAAAGTTATGTAATGCTGCGCGAAAAAATGGCCAATTTTCGGCGGAAAAAATTGATTGCCGGGCCGTGAAAACGAAAAAGGGGATAAAACCAGTTGTTAAATTAAGAAAAAAAATCCTCTAACACGTGGTGTAGCCAGAAACCCTGTTTTCTAGGTCCTTGATACCGAAAAACCAATTGAAAGGAAAACGTCCGTCTGTGGACACTGCTAGCGCCTCTAAACCATACGTACGATATTTTCCAAAATGGATATTCCTCGGTCGATCTGGTTCTAGTCGAAGCTTTAAGATTTTGAAAAATATTCTTCAAAATTTGGGGGTACTTTATATGAACCCCCCGGGGATTTTCAAAATTTTCTCAAAAACGGCTCCAAATTTTTTCTTTAAATTTCTTGCATGAAGAGTAAAATACACTTATTAACATGGCATAGGTCCGATTTTCACAGATAACTCTGAATTTTCGAAAACTGTGAAAGTTTCAATTTTTCCGGCGTCTTTCTCCAAGTACAAAATTGAAGATAGAGGTTTTTTCTTCAAACAAAATTTGTTCTGCATATTGAGTTCTTTCATAAAGGTCATGTAAATGTTTTTCAAAATTTTTGTAGTTTTCGCGCAATATTGCGTGCAATATGAGCAATTTAAAAAAAATATAAAAACAAGATTTTCTCAAAAACGGCTCCAACTTTTTTCTTTAAACTTTAGGTAGGGATAGTGGTAAATGTACTCTATCAGATGACATAAAAGCCATTTTGCTCTAAAGGTTGGTGTTTTCAAAAATTAGAAAAATGTGAATTTTTTCATTGTTTCTCACGTCGATAATATTTACATAAGCGGCGATTTTTTCACATTATTATATTTACGAGAGTACATGTGCTTTAAATAATAGAGGTCTGCATTCTCCGCGATTTTTACCGACCAGCGCTCGCCCGCCTCTCTTCTCTCGAGACCACGCGCTCGACTGTCCTTCGCAGCCGGTTGCGGACTCCCGGGAGCCGGCGACCGCCCGAGACTCGGCCGGTCTCTGCAACCGGCCGAGACTCGACAACCGGCGGACCCCGTTCACGGGAACTGCGCTACGTAACAATCGGCCGACACGTCGCAGTAAATATCTAATGCCAAGTTTCAGGAAAAGGAAGGAGTATTGAATGGTTTTTAAAATAAATGACCAATAATTTCGTTTTTTCAAAATTTAAAATATAGAGGAATTTTAATATTAATTTTCAAATAATAAATTTTAATAAAATAATTTTAATAAATTGTAATAAATAATTTTAATAAATAATTTTAATTTTAATTGTAATAAATAATTTTAATAAATTGTATAAAAAAAGAATAAAAAGCTTTAAAAATCGACTCCTCGGACGCACGGGAGAACCTCAAGTGGATTTATTGCAGTTCTGCCTGTGACTTCAAAGAAAAGGCACTCAAAAGTTTTAGAGATAAATTCCGTTCTTTGTAATGACTAGGTATCGGATGCTTCGGAAATTGCCTATTTTATTCTAATGAACATAAAATTATTAATTTTCCTTCATTTTATATGGTGCAATATGGAGCAAATACAAATGCTCTGCTAAATTTAGATGCAAGTGCAATGAAATATATTAGTACCTTTCCCTTCCAATTGTGTATTTTTGCCGTCTTTTTCCAAATATTTTTGTTGTTGCTGTTGTTGTAATTGTCAGGCATCTGAAACGCAGGTCTTGATTTCTTAACCCGGCAGTAGGCGTGCGGGTTGCCTCAGTCACCTCAGCATTATTTTGAGCTCATTGTACTTTTAGTTTTATTTATAATCTTGCGAGCTTCTCAATATCTTTCGAGGAAAGCTTTGTGCACATATCTCGACCCTTCTCTTTCAACTGCTTCCTGTCCTTTCCTGGAAATTTCGTCGCAACGGCGATGGCGCGCTGCGTGGGAGCCAACGAGTCACCTCGCACAACCTTCGTTATCGCTTCCTGCCACGCTGGTCACAGTAGTTCACCCAAAGGAACGGGGTCTCGTGGAGCTTCAATACTACTCCACAGAAGTCAATGATTCACAATTTCAGCTTTTACGATTTTTTAATTACAATTAATCGCTTATCTTGTATTGAAACGAAAAATAATGGAATAATTGAAGAACATTGTACTCGTACATATAAAACTTTATATGCATCATTTCATGTATACATACTTTTGACGAATTTAAAATAATGTTAAACGTGTGTATATAATAGTAAATAATGTATTTTGAATTATTGAGTTGAATAGGCTGATGTGCCGTGACCGCTGTTGTTTGGCCGCCGACTGAGTCGACAAATACAAAGGCCATGTCGGCTTACATAAACTATTTCACAATAAATTACTACGCCCAATGACAAGACGTTTAGATGCAAGTAAAATAGTACCCACCTCATTTTTGTTTAGCATATGCTTTTTTCTTATATACTCGTGAAATTATGACCAAATATTCATTGTATTTAATAAATATGCCTTATATTCGGGTTTGTAAGAAACTTCAATGACATTACAATTGGTACGCAACGAATTATCTTCCCTCAAGCACTATAAATATAGAAAAACAATAAAAAATTATTTTCAGAGTCTTTGTTTGCCTTAATTCTTTCAAAAAATGTATTGTTTGTCTCTATAAAATTATTTCCAGTCAATCGATAAATTGTTACTTTTCAACAAATTAATCGTTTAATTGAAATTGTATTTTCTTTCGATTACAATGAATTGAAAGTGTTGCGATCACTACATGCGGCGACTTTATATCCCGTACATGCATTGAGGGGCGAAGCTACTGTGCAGTCCGGCGCTTGGCCGAGCGGCCGAGCGCTCGAGACGCTCGAGCGCTCGAGCGCCCGGGCGCTCGGCGACTCCCGCGTCTCGGCGGGAGCCGCAAGGCGGCCGGTCGAAATGTCCGTTAAACAGCTATCTCTTCCCCCCCAAGCAAGGTCCCCCTCCCTTCGCCGAGCGTCGGCGCGGAGCCCGAGAGTCTCGAGCGGTTGTTTTCGCCTGATTGCAGAGCTCTATTAAATAATGTCAAGTAAAGTTTCTCGAAAACGCAACCGTTTTCTGTGAAAAGTAGCTCAAAATTTAGCATTTTCAAAAACGCTCAAACGCCATTTTGTCATATATGGCTGCAAATTTTTTCTTCAAACTTTTGTAACGGATAGTGCTGATTACACTCTTTGGTATAGCGTAACGTTTATTTTGAGTTTTTTTTCAAAAATTACATAATCGTAAGATCGTAAGAAATCGTAAGATCTCTCACATGTTTAATATGCACATTACCAGCAATTTGTAAACATTATTGTATTTGTGAGTGTACGTGCTTGAAATAACTTCAAATAAAGTATTTTGAAAACTCAAAAATTTTCTGTGAAAATGAGCTTCAAATTTTGCATTTTTAGTAGCGCTAAAACGCAATTTTCTTTAAAACGGCACATAATTTTTAAATGAAAATTGCTATTTAGGACTAGTTTTTTATGTTCTTTAATATTCTCAAATTAATATTTCCGTTCTACCAATAGGAAACGGAAAAATTAAGAAAATGACAAAAAAATGTACTTTTGGCCGTGATGGTAGCTGGCAAGAAAGAGTAAGTGGCAATTCCGAATAGCTAGCAAAGACCCAAGGATATAGAAAACTAATACGGGAAAGTCTGTGCCATTCTGAAGCACCACTAGTTTTCATATTTTTTGGGTCATAAATGCTTTCTAGCCCATACACATCCGGGCCCTAATAATACGAATATGCGAAAGTTACCAAATTTGGACCAATTTTCCTTTCTCGCATAAAAAACACACAAAAAGTTATGTAATGCTAAAAAAACGGCCATTTTTCGGAAGAAAAAAATCGTATTGTAGACCCCTGATATTGAAGAAACTGTTAATTCTCGTGCCTACATGTAATAAATTACTTCCTCTAACACGCTGTTTAGTCAGAATACAATTTTTGGGAGTCCTTGATACTGAAACGACTGAACGTCTATCCGTTTGTCCGCCCGTGCTAAGCAACGCTAGCGGCTAAACCGCAAGCTGGATTTTCACCAAAATTGATCTTCCCGAATCGACACAGATGATGTCACGGTTCCTTGAATTTTAAACAGATTTTTTTCGGGGGTATTTTACATGAAGCTTCAAGGATATTCAATTTTTCTCAAAAACTGCTCATAATTTTTATATTAAACTTTGCACTCGATTATTGTAAAAAACGCTTAAAAATGACGTGTCTCAGTTACGTTGAAATATCCGTATTTTCGAAAATTGTAAAACTTTAAAAACTTTTTCGGTGTCTTCCCACAAATACAGTATTGAAGATTGCTATTGTTTCTGCTGAAGAGGAACGAAAAATTATTTGGATGTATGCAGTAGGTCTAAACTGGGATATAGATTGATTAATTTGGACTCAGTCATGTCATCCTCAAAAGTAACACACGAGTTCATATGGAACGCACGATTCGTTCAAAAGAAACACACAAGACTTGTAAAAACTGAAATCTGTGTACTGAAAACCGTATATAATCCGATCGTAAAGAAAAAATATATTGTTGAATTTGTTAAAATAAATTACTGTTTTCTTGGGAAAGTATAATCGACAGTCCACTCCTTTATTTAACGATTTTCATACTTTCTCATGATCATGATTATATCCCAAGGTAATTATGTCAATATTTGAACTGGTCTTGCCTGTCAGGTTTGAAATATTCCAAATTAAGAAAACACTATTCGTTATACCGTCTAATGTAATATAAGAAGAAATTGAAGTACCGATATGGTGGAAAGTAACGTTCTATTTCATCTCTACATCTTGTGCAGACAAATTTTGTAGGTGCTGATTTCATTTTAACAAACTGAGTGTGAAACTACAATCAACATCCCGGACACACCATCATATCTTCTTCCTTTCCCTTTCTACATATCGTACAGAACCAGGAAGATTCAACATCATCGTAAAAAATATAAAATATTGCTCACCAATCTCCTATGATGGACTGGTTCAATCAAGGGAACTTTCTGAGGTTCAATTTCGACAAATGGCCCAAATGTAAGACGCAAATAACGCCCCCTATATTTCCCCACGCTCGCAACATTTTTTTTGTCTCTTTTCTTTCCGGAAACTTATGAAGCGTATTTGTAACGTGTAGCATAAACTTTGATATTACTTCCCCTCTCTGCACACAGTGGTTTCGGATATAGAGCACAAAAATAGTAATGCACCTTAAGAAAACCCTCTCACACTAATCCTACTCATTAAAATAATTCCTATTCCCTGAAAATTGACTAACAAGTCGATTAGAGCTAAGTAGTGTTATCCACAAGAATTAGAATCAACATTTATGATCAAAATTCTCTTATGCATTTTACGCAAGCGCATACGCAAGTGGTCCAATATAGGCGACGGTCAAAAATCGACAATTTTCTCCTATCAAGTTGTTTATTTAGAAAAAGTCACAATTATCAAAATATTTATGTAATGGATAATATTTAGTCAAAATTATTAGAATTTTCGAGGAAATTTGTTACAAATAAACATTGTCTTGCCGATTGCAGCTATCGACATAGCAGTAAACAATTTGTGTGGCATGGAAAAACAAATATAACCCACCATTTTCGCCATAATTTTATTGAAAAGATGCTGTTACCCAGATGGCGGTTCTCTTCCGCTGGGTCGCTGTCATTCCTTGGACGGACCCTGAGGAAGAGCGGCCGAACCTCAATGAGCGTTTCCCGGCACCCGGCAGTTATAGCAGCTCAAAGTAACTAATTATTCAAATAACAGGCTGTGTGAAATTCGTTTAAGAAAAAATGTTAAATAAATGTTGTTTACATTGATATAGGTGCAATATAATTTGTATTTATTCTAAACAAATACAAAAACAACAACAAATACTCTATTCAATTTTACACATTACGTTCAACGTATTTCGATTTTCACTTGTCTACTTTTCTACAAAACAGTATATACAAAGAAAAGTAAATGCTAAAATGTATTGTTTTCTTAACACAAAGTTACGAAATTAACCACATTTAAAAAAAAAAGCACCCACTAAATAGTCATTTCTTTAATTTCTCTCTAAGCCAAACCCAGTTTTGTTCTGTTACTGAATTGACAAAACTGGTTGACACGGGGCAAACAATAACCGAAAACGGTGAACCAAAACAAAAGAATATTTTCCAGTAAAAAAACATATTCTCATCACAGGCAAGGCAAGTGCATTTGTATAATTTAACGTATAATTGAATGCTGTGCGGAAAAATGGGGCGAGACAGGGCGTTGGGGAATCGCGTGGCTGCCACACTGCGAGCGAGGTGAAGCCACTTCGTGACACCCCTCAGGGCAGCGGGACGCCTCCAAGGCTTTACGGCAGTGTTGTCAAGGTCGATGCCAGGAGCACGAGGCCCGTGGCACGAGTGCCACGACGAAATCGCCTCTCCACGCAGTTCATCATCCCGTCGCAAGAGACAACGCCATTACTATTGTAAAACGGCGGGGTTACTAATAGTTTCATCTCCCGACGCTAGTGGCGCAAAGAAGCTCGTGGCGTGGCATGGCATGTTGCCGCGAGGTGTGCCACTGCCACCAGTAGAGACCTTGACACTACTGCTTTATGGGGTAGCCGCACTCTTCTGGGGCTTCGCAGTTCATGAACGGTTCGGGATAAAAACACTGAATCTAGCTCTTCGGAGGAAAGGGGCCGAGGTTTAACCCTTCGCCGTCTCCTAAGGATGAGACTTCGGATGAGATCGGACGCGGACTGAGGATCGTTGTTTAAGGCACTGCTCAAGGGTTGGCCTATCATCGATTGGATGATGGAATTCAGATTTCCTGGGGTGTTGTGGACCACTAGTGATACACGGTTTAGCACTCGGGCTTCGAAGCCATCCCAGCGGATTCCAATCCGGCTGGGTCGATGATCTTTGGAAGGACGGAAAATCCTCAGAGTGGTAACTGACACTTATGATTAGTACAAAAGAATTTCCGCTAAATTCCAGGCAAAATTAAATTACTCGACCATTTCCATCTTAATCAGATCACGTGTATTAAACTCAGCCAGGAATCGATTTTAGTTACGGATAAAATGAGATAAAATAACAGAGACCATTGTCGTATCTGTCCTTGCGGTGCAGTGGCGTATCTACGGTATGGCAGTTATGGCACGTGCCATAGACGCCAATCACAAGGGGTGCTATTTAGAGCAGACTCGGAGAAACAATAACAGCAACCCCAATTTATAGTAATCTGACAGGAGCGCGAGTTCAATGCTTGGGGATTGGCGCCTGAATACCTTGATACGCCTCTGCCGCAATGCGTATAGAAGTCAAACAATTGTTGGCAGCCATGGGCGCCTAGGAAATGTCAAGAATGCCGAAGAAACGAACCCATGTCGCGAGTCAGTCAATGATCGAAACCTCGCGGTGTGCCAATTTTTCAGCCCCGTCAGCGACGGCCAGACCCGGTGGCAAAGAGCAGGGTTTGTAAGAGGACTGGGGTGTGGATTCGAATCACGCATAAGGCTTTGGCGTTTTGTTTTGCGTTTCTGGCATTACCATTCCCTCGTGATCACCTCTAAAACTTAATCCTTCCGTATTCCCTTTCCCTACTAGTAACTAGTGTGCTATGGAATATATTGTGTGCTCTTAAAAAATGGCTCACTAATTCCTTTTTTATTTATTTTCGACCTGTTCAATCGTCCATTTTTTTTAGGAATTTTTATTTTGTTTACAGTAATTATATAGGCAAGATGTCGACCTGGATGGTCGAGGTGGCTAAGAGAGTATAACGACTCAGCGCTTCGGTCCGAAGGATGGCGGGTTCGAGTCTCTCCATGGGCATGTTTGTCCCTTGTCTCCCATGTATGTGTTGTTGTGGAGGGTCTAGTGTTCTGCTGACCCCAGATGAGAGGAGCCCGCAAGTGTGTTGGTATATAGTGTATGGTCGAATATGCGACCCATCCCGTAAAGGGTAACCCGGGATGTCGGCTGTGTAAATATAGGCAAGGTGCAAAAATATAGGCAAATAATATTACCCACAATTTAAAACAATACTTAATTATGTGAATAAATGGTACGCAATTTAAAAATCTCTAGTTTCCTAACAAGACGCAATCACCCAAGTGGGCCCACGGTCACGAAATCAGGAACCAGACGAACTCAAAGGCCACTTCGACCTAGGGAGCGGTAGAGGAGGCACGACAGCTCCCTCACGTGCCTGCAGATGGCATGCGAGAGGGCGTCCGCCAAATTGAAAGGCCGGCCGACTTCAAAGAAAGGAATACGTAGGTGCGCATCGTCCGGGCGGGCGCCTTTTGTCGGGCGTCGGCGATGACGCGCGCAGCGTGCGTCTGGAGTCGTCTGGGGCGGAGGCGGGGGCTCATTACGCGTCGCGGAGCAATCGAACGGCTGCCAGCGCCTCGCACGGACCAGCGACGGAAGCTCAAGACGGACGTTCCAGTTCCTTCATTTGCACAAGTTGCTCCTCCGCCAATTGCAGCCGCACTTGAACAGACTCCTCACGTCGAGTGTTCAATACCTGAGGATCCGAACCGGCAAAGGTGGCTCAGAACATCAACTGATGTGCCTCTGACAGGAAGGTTCTAGGGTTCGAGTCTCGGCTAGCTACATAGTTGGGTCGAATTCGGTCGCTGCCTGGAGGCGAATTCTAGCGGCAGGATGCTCTGATCGATAGTTTTCCGTGATTTCTCTGATCAAAACCAGGCGAATGCCGGACCGCGCGCGAGCTTTCCTTCCTTTTCCTGACCTCTTCTTCGCCTTACTACACACTTACTAGTACATTCACTACGCTACCACACATCCCGAGAGACCGATCGGGAACTTAGAGCTTGTCCCGTCTGTGGAGGTGCGGCACTGGAGGGAGACGCCTGGTTAGGGAAAACCCCACTAGCCAACGGTAGGTCGACCATTCAGCGGGGGAAGATCACCTCCCGAGGAAATAAAACAAGCATTACACTTACGGGACTAATTTTCTAGCATTTTAAGCGAATCAATAAAAAAAATGAGAACCTGAATTGAGATCCTAGAACCTCTCGATCAGAGACTCCACATCGTCAACGGTTAATGTTGCTGAGCTCTCTTTGCGGGTGTCAGTTCAGCTGAGATGGCTCACACACATCAGCAATTGGCTCTGCAGCGTCTCTGACCGGGAGGTCTGGGGTTTGAGTTAAAAGGCGGCAAAATTATCGATATTAGTTAAATGGCTAGATCGAATTCAGCTCCATTCAGCTAGAGGAGAGTACCGTAATAAACGGGCCACGGACCGCACGCGATCTTTCTTCTCATATCTTTATCCCCTCTTCTCCTCTTACATACACACATGCACTACATGCAGTACACAACTGCACATGTCGGGAATCCGGCAAGGACTTGGAGCTTGTCTCGGCTGAGGCGGAGGCTCGCTGGTGGAAAATACCTGAAGGGGATAACCCCACAAGCCCACGAGCTAGTCAGTGCCGGATCTCATTAGCGGGGGAGGATCATCTTGCAGCTATTACATGGGTGATATACTGAAGTAAATGATACAGACAACTGCGTTGAAGATAAAAATATTTACATTTATTTACAAAGTAACTTAAGAAGTAATGAAACATACAATTACTTATTAACCCCCAGCAACCTTTTTCTTCCCCTTAGCCGCGAAAACCCCGCGACCGTCCCTAGGCCTACAGCCCAGTGCCACTGCTCTAAAGCGGGTAACAACGCGTGATGCGATGCTATAGGACTTAAGTCCCCGGTAACCAAAGTGTCTACATGGCCTGGCGCCAAACCGGTCTCCGCCCCGGAAACCACGTGCTTGACTGCACTGGAGATCCCACTCAGCCTTTTGGCTAACAGCGAAGCTTTCTGAATCTCCGCGAGCGCGGAAGGCGTCCGCCTTATATACACCCACGTCTCCCCTACTCATGGGACTACTCATTCAATGGGCGAACAAGACGAAGCGTCCGGAAACACGAAATATTCAATAAGTCGAATTGACTTTACACTTCTGTGGATCGTGTACGAACGGCCATCCAATATAAATCCAAAGATTCATGCAAAATAAAGAACTGTGTGAGACGAAACGTGAAGAGATTTGCAAGATTACACAACCTTCAAGAATTTACTGAATAAACGGCGGCCCAAATGTCGACAATCTGCAACTCACGGCTTCATACTCCTCTCCATTCGAAAAGCATTACTAAAAGATAAAGAAATAAGAAAATATCTTCTACGTGACAGATGAAACTCATAGGGAATAGTATATGTAATAAACGAAAAAATTGCTGTTTGTATCCCTATGCGGAATTCTATGAATATTTCCTTCCATGCCTTGTTACAGCTCCAGGACCTGAGCCTTTGTGTCTAACCTGACATGGAGAATGAAAATGAGGCTTTATGAAGATCAATCTTTCCACCTCCCATACAAGAAGATGATCATCGTCGAATGGAATGAGATGAGTGATGATGGTGAAATGAGACATGGGAAAACCTGGAGCAAACTTGACGCTAATCCGCTTAGTCCGCCCGCCATTCCCACGTGCTTCGGGTAGTTGGTTTGAGCCTCGAGCCCATCCCCGACCTCCCGTTCTCGAGCACACGTGTGGGATTCCTTTGGCGGCGTGGCGCTGTGTGGCCAGCGCTCGCCCGCTCTAGCGCCGGCTCCTAGGGAGGGGTGCAGGGGCGGTGGCGGTGGCGGTGGCGGTGGCGGCGGAGGGTTGCGCAGCGCGGCGCGTGGCGCCATTCGCGGCAGAGAGCGCTGGTGGGCGCGGCTGCTCCGCTCTGGGTCAGCCACGTGCCCGCCCTGGCCCAGCCCGGCCCAGCGCGGCCCGGCCCGGCCCGGACGCCTCCCCGCCACATGCCACCCCACACCAACTCCTCCTCCTGCTCCACCCCGCCCGCCTCGCCCTGCGCCACGCTGCCCGACCGTGCCCCGTCTCACGCTCCTCTCAGCCCCCTAGCCTTCCCAACCGCGCACCCGTCGACCCCGCTTCCGCTCCACAACCACGCCCCCTCCCTGCCACCTCAGCCGCGCGCACCCTCCCGCTCAAAGCACTATCGAGTGTCCGCCCCTCCCCGTACAATTGCCAGCTCTGGACCGCTGCATCACCAGAGTTGCTTCGCTCCGCCCCGTTTTTTCGTTCCCGCCGCAAGCTTCCCTCTCTCCCTCCCCGCGCGGGGCATCAGAGAGGACAAGGAGGGCGATGGAGGCATCAGGGCCGTCGTTGTGATGAGGTGACGGGTCCCTGTGATGTTTCAAGCAGTCCCCTGTCACGCATGAGTTGGGGCAGGGGAGAGTACTTACGCGTCAGTCGCTCCTAAGGGAGGTTGAGGCTCGCGACGGACGGGGAGGCAATGGCGGAAGGCCTACGGTAGGGGAGGAGGATGCGTGCTTGTGACGGCAAATCAGACAGATGATACTCATTAGCGTGGATACCATGAATCCACCCACTATAAATGCAATGGTGCCAGCAACTATGAAGGTGACGACGGCGAACTTTATCAGAGTGTGCAAATAATAGTCGACACAGTAAGTTAGGAAGAACGAAAACACGATTTCGTTGGTAAATGCTCTAAGGTGCGAGATTCGCCCGTGTTAGTTTCTCCTGTCGTCTTTTTAGAGTCCCTCGTAGAGAAGACTCGACTGTGATGCTGCAGCATCAATCTTGCGGCCCTCCTTTAAATTGTACTATTATAATTAACGCAGAAATTGAACTTCACTCATATATTTCGGTGGTTTAACTTCCGACCGCCATAAGAAGCAAATGCTTGCCGGTCAGTCGACTGACGTCGATAATATAAATATATTCCTTTCTGACAAACGTGAACAGCGTGTAGCTCGGCTTAAACATGCGCAGGAACTGAATATTCGCCGAAGTTCTGAAGACCTCTTCCAGTCGCGGCTCGTGGTTTTATAAATGGTGAAGGCTGCAAATGCATTGCAGTACATTACAGTGCATTGCATTGCCTGCATTGTATTTCTATTAATAATTAGTTTGATACAGACGATTGAGAACGACGCGAAATACCGTGAGATATTCCATCCTGGGGCCCGTTTCACAAAGGTTACAAGTTACTAGAACTAGTAATCACAAGTACTCGTAAGTTCTGTTTCACAACGATTTTGCTGGGTCCCAGAAGACAAGACCTCATGCGCCAAGAAAGAAAATCCCAAGTATAGCGCTCCTACCGCATACTGAGAAAACTAGTTGAAGGGCAATGCTACTCGCGGAGCTGCACAGTAATGCTATCTGGTGAGCCCGCCGTTCTTCAGACCCTAGATTCCACCAAAGGCTGTTTCGCCACAGCCTTCGTCCGCTGGTAAGCGTCTGCAGTGAATGCATGACGTCACGCCTCCTCGTTTTGTACAGGCCTTATGGGAGAATAAAGTGGGAGCCTAACGCTTCTCCCTTCCCTGTCAACAGCTTTAAATGTGTTACGGACGGCCGTTAACGAACCGATAAAGAAAAATTTTGATATGATTGTAACATAATACAACTCAGAATTCCATTATTAATAAATAAATACATTTGTAAACATATTTTTAAATTTCTTTTGGACGGCGGTTTCTCTAGGAGAGGCTCCGCCTTACAGCCTTTAATGACGAGCCGCGCCTGACCTCTTCACACCTGCCTGCATTCACTGCGAAGAGTGCTGCAGAAATTGTAGCCCCGGACGCTGGCTGGCGCTAGTCTTCTAGCAATAAGCAATTTCAGGTGCAATTCTACAGGTAAAAGTAAAATTTGGAGGACTGTAGGGTCTGCCAGGTTTCTTTTGCATACATTTATCAGGTGATATTATTTTCAGAGAATAGCTTGTTTTGTAGAAAATAATACGAAGGGACGTCTCTACTCTTATTATCACACACAGCTTGGTTCATAGTTTATTTCCATCTTCATGGACTGTAAAATTTTTCCCAATGTATATATTTTATATTTTAAAAATTCGAAGTGGTCAGCTATTTACAAGGTTTTCTTACCGTTTAGCTAGTTGAATTACTGGAAGAAATATGGATGTGACGTAGTACATGGGTCGCCTTCTTACAGCCTCCTAGGGCACTCTTTCTCTCTTTCAATTAGCACATACATTGTATCTCCTTCATTTTGGATATCCCATGGTTAGAAACTCCTGGGTGACAGAATGAAATTTAAGAAATGTTTTAACGAAGTAAAATATCATTACAGTCAAAAAATTACTCTTATTTGCCCGATAAAATTGTCACAATAAAATACAACTTGAACATTGGTTTCAGTTAGGTAACTAAAAAGAGTTGCTTATTTGTGTCGTGTTCCAAAGGTTTGTCCTGTAATGACCAAAGTCTATGTATTACTTACATTCACATCATTATTTTCATTAAGAATAATTTTAATATTAACTATTGTCATTATAAATTCATTCAAGGATATGCCGGCAAGTGTTTTAATTCTGTTTGTTTAAACCTTCTATTAAAACAATATAATTCAACTGAATCGAAATAGGAGCGTTTCACGTTTTGTAAGAAGACAAAGAACAACACTTTTCAACTAATAACAGTCTTCTAGAAAAAATTAATATAATTACCGTTTAAATGAGTCACCAAACTCAAGAATAAAACCTTTTCATGTTGTTGCCGTGTTAATGTGGAAATATTAAAATTGTCCCCATCAAGAAGGAAGCATTTAGAGTTGTAGTCGTTTTGAACTAGGAATTTCATTAGTGGTTGAATTCTATACAGATTTCATACTAATTGCATTGTTACGCGCAGTTATAAGTTTCAGCTATTTTCCATTATTAGGTAGAAGACTTCGGTGCCTTTCTGAAAATTTATTAAATTAAAACAGCATTTTTTTTATTAGTTGCACTTTCTAACTGGGCTGTCGATATGTGGAAGTATGGGCACATTATGTACGAGCGATTGCGAGTAAAAGTGCATCTACCCTTGCAAAAGGAGTGTCTACATTCGGAAAAGTCGAACTGCAAATTCGATTCGAAGTGCAATAAAGTAATGAAACATTAGTTAAATAATAGAGCACAGTCTCAACACGTCAGTCATATTATCAGGAGTCAGGTAAAGATTCTTTTGCAACTGGTAAGTATATAAAAGATTAAGACACGTGTTTGTATGCAGAAATCAGACTCCATTTTCGTAGAACGGTCCATATTTGCGATAAACATGACAGAAACTAACAGATTTGAAATGATCAACTAAATATCTATTTAATATTTTATTATGACGTCAGAAACACTATTGTATCTGAGAATGTAATATCCCTTCACAAGATAAATAAGTAAAATACAGTAGGCGTTTTGGATTGACAATGTTCTGAAAATATTCTTCAAAAATGAAAATATTCACGTTTTTAAAATAGGTCACTGGAACGCAATAAAGCAGAAAAGATAATGGTAAATATTTACCATAGAGTCCGGTTGCATAAATTTATTTGCAACAAATAAGAAGGTATACTTCCAGAGGGAACCAGAAAGAAGGGTCACGGGGATCATGACCTGCAAATCGTTGAAAATTTTGTAGGAAGAAAAGAAAATTATATAACTATCTGAGTACTTTGTACCAAGGGTAATTACTGTTTAGAGTGCGCAATCTCAATGATGTAAGCTGACATTAGCCATTAATAAAGTTATCTAATTAACCAAAGAAGAATGTTGCTGTTTCAGAGTACCGCTTAATACTTCTGCACCAAGCGCCCTTGTAAGGACTCTAGAATTATTGCATTAAACCGAGAACCGTGACCCTTGGCAGCAAATTGAATGTAGATCTGCCGCTTGTCTAATAATGATAATAATCCTTCGACTCGTGATGGGAATGGTTGCTGTGGGTGGCTCGTTCCCCCTGTCCCCGCGAGGAGCGCCACCGCCGCCCTCGTCGTCTGCTCCGTCGGAGGGTCTCCGGCCGCCCCTCCACCGCGCCCTTTGAGCCGGCTCGCGCCGCGCCGCCTCCGCCCCCGCCCCTCGCGGGCGAAACACTATTTACCCCTCTCCCCACTCATAAGGGTAAACTTAGCTCCCGCGCGTGACGCCACCCCGCCCCGCCCCTCCACGCCCCTCCGCGCACTCGGGGTATGGATCGCCCGCCATGCTGTCCCTCTTGCCGCCCCGCCCCGCCCCTCCCCGCTCGTGAACAATGCCTACGGGGCGGGGGCGGCTCGGCATCGATCCTGCCGCTCGGCCGTTTTCGGTGCCGTTCGTGGTCTACGCAGCGCTCGTGAGTACTCCACCGCAGCCCTGTGGGGCGCACAAACCACCAAGGTCTTTGCTAGCGGTGCACCCAAGGGAGAGCACTGAAACAGTTTTCTATAACACGAGTCAGTATAGCGCGACTTGAGTCTCTCCGCAAAGGCACCTTGCTGATGAGAGTGCTTGCAACAGAAATTATGTTGGTAGCACGAGCTGTAGATTGAAAACGTAAATTGAGTACTCATCACAATCATAATACAGATGCTGGAAGTGTTGTTCCCTTCACTTGTTTTCCAGAGATCTGGTTGCTACCAACATAAATGCAATTTTTAATAGGAACTCTGATTTAACTCAGTGTGGAGAGACTTTCCTGGCTCACTGAACTAGAAATATATTCTATAAAAAGGCACCTACGTACTAATTTAAATTCACTATTCGTAAATATCGAAGACTGAGAAATGTATTTTTGATAGATCAAACCAAACTGACGTTTGGTTAACATTATCAAAGTCTTCTTCCGAAACCACTAACGATCATCCAGAATTATCCTTCGTAACACGATACAATCGACAGCATCTCTCAAAACATGTAAAGTATTTTGTGTTCGGAAAATTTCTAAAGTAGTATTGAATATTATTCTCAAAAAGAAAAACTTGTTATGAACTCTCTTTGTAAATGAGACTTTTAATAATGTGACTATTTCCCTCAAGAGCTGAGTGACCGGTGATCAGAAAGAAGTCATTCAGACTTGAGACAAACCCAGCTGCCTACCGGCAAAAGGATTATCTGACTTTCTCGTGAGTACTTCACGCTATATGCACCTTTCTTCTTTCATTGGTCAAATAAATACTTGGTTAAATACTTGAATATTAAGAATAAGTAGTATATTAAATTGTTCTGCGAGAACAAACAAACGCCATAAATATTAAAGCAATAAACAGAGTTTCGGCGACACTTCATGTGCCTAAATAGACGAGTAAATAAGCAATTCAATGCCTAAACATAGAAATGGAAACAGGGAAAGTGTTTGTAAACAGTTCCAACTATTCTGCTGTAAAATGAATTAACTTTCATCATAAAGATCAAATAGAGATATCAAACAATTTAAAACACTACGTTAAATGTAATTGTGCTTTAATAATTGTTTATTTTATTAGTTAATGTTCTTGTTTAATTGTAATAATGTTATATTGATATGCATTTCTTGTAATCGCTAAATAGTGATCTTAGAATAAAAACGAAACCTTTTGAACGCATTTTCTCAGTATAATTTCCTGTCTTACCAGATGAATTCAATAAAGGAGGCAGTATTATTACGAACTTTCATCATGAACAGGTATCTGGAAAGTATATTATCAGTCTCTATTTGCTTGATTTAATAGTTTCATCTGAGTTTATTCACGAAATAGTCATCCCTAAATGGGAAATTACGATATTGCACGACATCCATTCTGACAAATCACTTCCTTATTTATTATTTAGAAATACTCTCTATACAAACTATGTATAATTTATTAGTTTGAATGCTTCAAATTCTGTTTATAGACAACACATAAGTTCCATTAAAAAATTAAACACATTTATTCTTTCAATCTTCATCATCGACTACAACACTTTTACGACGTTTCGAGGAACAGTTTACCTCATCATCCCGCAAGACATTCATGTTAACATTGTTACTATTTACATAATTCATTAGTAGGTACGTAAGTACTCTGGTCTATTATATGAAATTTAAAATCCACTCAAATCGCTACATCAGTATTATATTTAATCCCCAGAAATATTACATCTCCTCATGAAGCTTGCAGGGGCGTAGCTGCGCGGCACAATGAGGACACTTGCAGATCCCCCAATAAAGAAGGCTTCCGCGGCCAGTCATGCAAATGATCTTGGCTGTCCGGGTAACGCCGCGTCAAAGGCTGTGGTGCTGACGTTTCGACCATCTCGCCGTGGTCCTCCTCGGCAGACCAGCCCTGAGGAAGACCACGACAAGGTGGCCGGAAAGTCGGCACCACAGCCTTGGACACGGGGCGTTAGCCGGACAGCCAAGATCATCCTCAATAAAGATGACAATGGGAGTGGGAGCCCCATTTGCACCAGGTCTCCCGAGATGTAACCATCCCTACACTCCAAGTGGCTCATTATGCCAATACTTCAAGCCCATATAATGTAATCATCTTGTCAGTCTCACAAGGAAAAACATATTCATATTTCAGTGTTAAGGCCACGTGATTATCAAACCTACAGTTCCTACGCGGACTCTTTTTCAGATAATTATCGCGAATCTCAACAATAAGGAAATATGTAGAAAGCACTTGTAACATGTCTCTGCCAAGAAAAGGAATCGACGAAGATAAAAAAAACACGCGAATATTAACTGATTAGAAATGAAATATTTATAAAGAAATTTTAGCAATGAAATCAATTGCAGAACCTCAGAGAGAATTAGCGACCTCACGATGTTCATGAACACCTGCAGATATCTTCTAATACGGATAACGACATGCGCATATCACAGTACATGCTACGGAATTGCAATCCTCATTCTAGCTTCACTGTTCTGCGTACAGTGCGGATTCGGAATTCCATGGAAAGCATCAGCCCAACGCTGATGGCGATGTCTGCGGAACGCTGCGTTGAAAATTGCACGCTGATTTCCAACAATCCCCACCATCAACGCTGTCACCGCCCTTCGCCCACTCTCCATCGGCAGACACTCTTCATTCCTGACACCGACTCAACGTACTTTTATACTGTAAAGTATTGGCAAGCGAACCTCGTGGTATCTATTTGAATATGGGCGGAAAGGGATTACCAACAGGAAATCGCCTCGCCAAGCAGGAAGAGAAAGGTGCCCTAGAGAAAGCACGCAAAGGCTGAACAAAGGGCAGGCCAATCTAGAGGCAGGGCGGGGGAAGCGGCGTGACGTAGGTCACGTGAGCCTCCAGTATATAAGAGAGTAGACGAAGCGAATGGGCGGGTTCTAGAGTGAGGACCTCGTGCTGATGCACAAATTTGCGCCAGGGCGGTGCAGCGGCGAGCAGGGCTCGCGAGGCAAGTCACGTGTTGACGCGCCTGCGGGGACTTTGTGTCCCAGATGCGACTGCGGTCACGTAGAGTGATGCTGTGTGCGAGCTCCGAGTGAGGTGTGGTTGAGATCCACACACATCAAACGGTTAAGATCGCTCCTGCGATCAAGGCACATCACGGATTGATGCGCCTGTAAGGACTTTGTGTCCGAGTGTGACATCCGGTCACGGAAGCTGGGCTTTGTGCGCGCTTCGAATTAACGAGTGGCGAGTGCCACTAGCTAAACCGATTCTCAATCGGATTTGGGATCGCTCCCGCGATCAGGGGATTGTAGAACGTCTATCAGAGCGACTGTATAAAATGTAACCTTTTAACTAAACATATTTGTTTTGTAAATATAAGTGTATATATGCCAAGCTCTGTGCCTGTGTTCCCTGTGTGTACCAATGACTTCACAATACCCTGAGATCATTCACATTCCTGGACATAAAGACACTCCTACTCGGGCTCCACACATTCGGCATTCGCCGAGCAGCTCGCCCGATCCCGACAAGCTGTCGTGATAGGTGAATGTTCGCTCCCTTTGATGTGTCCAAAAGACCGACACGCGGTGGGCAGGGCGAGCGCCGAATGTTCGTCACTCGGCAAAGAGCAAGCAACCCATCCACATTACTCGGGATTCGGCGAGCGGTTGCTCGCTGATCACCGAATAGCGAATGTGTGGAGCCGCCTCAAAGCGCCTCCGGAATGTTTGCGACAGTATTCAGTGGCCAATCACAATCACAGCCAGCCACGAATGTCGCTGAAAATGGAGGCAGCGGAGCTCTAAAGAATTTAAATGTGATCAAAGAATATGAATTTAATTACTTTGATTTATTTCAACAAATGCATGCGTATCCATACATTTTTATCATTTTCCGTTCATCTCCCCGCTTCTATGTCACTGCATTCGCGTGACCTTGTCTTCACATTTTACGCCCCCCCCCTCTTACGCCACCCTTTTTCATCCATTCCATCATCTCCAACCTTTCAGACTTTGATCGTTCTCCCTTCCCCATTTCTATCCACCATCACATTTTCTCCTACTCCTGCTTCCTTCGTTCTCCTCTTCCTCGTCCTTCCTCCTCCTGCATAACCTCCGTCCTCGTCATCCATTCCCTTTCTGTCACTGCCCATCGATGCCACTTGTCGTCCTACCACTCCCCTCCCCCCGTCCGTGTCCTTCTGAGCTATTGATTAAAACGTGCAGCAGGGGGCGCCCACCTACGCTCTAAATTAATTCCGCCGAGTGCGTTCTTCAGACGAGACGAATTCTCCCGTCTTCAGTCCTTTCACCCAATTACAGGCCATGCGCCTGCGAAGGTCGTAAAAGAAACACAGTCGATAGCAGTGGTGTATACTTTCATGCCCTGGGCTACCGCTGACTTTAGCAATAATCTTTGACCATATAACTATATATAATCTTCGATTTTGTAGTTTTTCTAGTTTATACTATTTTTATTATAAAATATTATTTATGTATATTCACATAAATGATTATTACAATTATAAAATAATACACACACATATATATAATACACATATATAATATATATGTGTGTGTGTATTATTTGATAATTATAATAATTATTTATGTGAATATATATAAATAATATTTTATAATAAAAATAGTATAAACTAGAAAAACTACAATTTTCCACCGCACTGCGCTTGTGTGGCGTAGTGGTATCAACGCCATCACGTTAACTCTGAAGAACTGTGTTGGGGTGTCGGAATGGAAAACAAAAGCTTGTTAGTTGAAAACACTTTTGCTGTTTTATGTAGGTGTATGTTCTTGCGGAGCATTTTAAATAATTCAACTAGTGGTGCTGCAGAATGGCACTTTCCCGTATTAGTTTTCTATTTCCTTGGGTCTGGGTTAGCTATTCGGAATGGCCACATACCGGCAGGTATTGCCAGGTGCCATCTATTGCCGCCCAAACTACAGTTTTGACATTTTCTTAATTTTTCGGCTTCCTAATGGTAGAATGGAAAGATATTTTCCACGGAGCGAAGCTTCAATTCAAACAGCACGTCCGCTTCGTATTCGCATATCTCATTCTCAATTTCACCAGCTGAATTCGTCACAACCGACGAAGATTTCGAAAGTAACGACGCTGTGGGTGGCTGGCGCTATAGAAGCCACGATAAAAAAATGGGCTCATTAAGCACGTGGCTCGAAGAACATAAAATATGTTTTGTCGAATAATCTTATCATCATTTGTAAAAAGAATTCAATTGATGCACAGAATGAGAACAATAGAAAAATTATATTCAAACGGATATATTGTCCCCAACACAAAGAACGCAGGTAGCTGAGGTGGCAATCACTCTATACTACGTCGTGTGTTCGAATCCCAAGTGAGGCGTGATGTGTGCAAGAACAACGTAGTTTCTCGCATTAGTTGTAACATTTACAATTTTCGAAACTTCTGAGAGTTTAAAAAAAATGAGACTTGTGCCATTTATATAAGCGTGCTATCCTCTTTTCAAGAGAAAAATTAAAGAAAAAATTTGAGAAAATAATAAATATGTTTTTGAGAAACAATTTTTAATTGCCTTCACTTCACCTAAAAATTACCCGAAAACAATTTTTTCAAACAATTTGTACATGAACTTATTAGAATTTAATTTTTTAGAACGGATTTTAAGGAAATAACATCAATATTGTGAATTAGGAATGTTTTTGTTGCTTTTATTTGCAGTTTTTGAAATGCAGAGATTCTTCAAAAATAAGAACTGCGTCATTTCTACGAAAAATACTGCGAAATATTAAATGCCTTGCAGTTCAATCATTTCAACATTTTTTATTGACGCTCTAAAAGAAACGTATAACAAGCTCGCATTGAATGGCGATTGCGTGTGAAATAAATTTTAAACATTCAGAAAAAATATTATTGCAAGAAATTAACAGAAAGAAGTTTCTTCCAATAGTCCTAGTACATTTAGTTAATGCATTCGAATGCAACTAACTATAAACATAATTATTTTTTTAAAATGGTACTCACGGGTTGTGCAATATCTCGTGCAATATCCTCCGGTCGTCTTTGGTTCAAGGAACAAGTTGCAGCAACTGCCACGTTGGGTGCTGCCTGGAAGAACTGAGTCTTCAAGTGTAGAATCTGTAGTTCCACAAATGTATTGAAGATTCTTCCGCAAATTCTATTAGTAATGACTACACAGTCATGACAGGTACCACAAAAACCTTATATTAGTAGACATATTGTCAAAACAGGTACAAAATAGCAACAAATAAAGGATCACAAGACTGGTTGTCTTTTACACAGAAATCGCATCGCAATCGGTGAAGATTGTTGACGTAATCGTTTTGCTTTCTCTTGAAATCATCAGAGGCAACCAAAAATAGTTGTCTTGATTACTACCAAAACCATACTGGCACTGTTTTTCAGTCTTATGTTGTAATCACTATAAGAAACACAGACATTTTCTACATTTCCTGTTGTATTTTTGTACTACTTCAGTCTTTTTCTTCATGTCATGTTCATACAAACCATCACGATTATAAAAATATTCGTAACCTAAAGCACTCAACCTTAAACTTCACTTTGGCACTGGGTTTCAAACCTCGCTAGAAGGATGCAACATTTCACAACGAACTTGTGTTCACGTGCCAAATTTCTAGCAAATGAAGTCACAGCTTCCAGTTTACACTTAGAAATTTTCGAATAGTTTAAACATATATTGTTTTTAGTCCATTAAGTTCTACAATTCTTTATCATAAATTTTATAAATGTTTGTAACAAAACTTCAGTGACTTTGATTTGAAAGTTGGAAACTTATAAAATTACAATATATCGCAGAGTCATTTTAATATTGGATATACAATTGTTTACCTGCATGATATAGAACACTTATCATGTATTTAAGGTACAATATTATATAATCTCGTTGATCAAGCCAAAGTTTTTATAAATGATGAACAGCGTTGCTTTTCAAGTTATAAATTCTTACAAAAATACGAACAATTATAAATAACATGAAACTGCCGCAGTTCTGTGCTGCCGCGAATCGAAACAATATCTGAGATTATACACTTAAAATATTTGTTTAATAAATGCAACCAACATTGAATAACCAATCACATTTGTACTTCGTTTATAAATGGTTTCAAAGTATTCCTTGAAAATTATCTTACCATCATAAAAAACATTAAACAACATAATATATATTTCCTGCTCTTCTCTAATGTTAAAATGGCATGTAAGAATACAATGGAAATAAATAATTATGTAAATGTAAAACTTAAAAATAATTTAATCAGTCGTTTTAAAGGAACTTGGAATCTCAAAAAATAGTACACTGCCACCCGCCTTTGTAGTTTCTTTCAGCTAAGCATTAGAAACGTCATGATCAAAATTACTTCTCCAGTACTCTAACAGTTCAAAAACTAGTTTGATGAACTTAAAAGATTCGTTAAGCAAATGTTAGCTGTTCTTCCTCGAAATATACATACATTTACAACTACAAAGACTACCACCATTTCAGTCCTCAGAGTATATACTTTGGGCAGACAGTCACCGAAAACGATTCTGCCTTGAATATACATTTTTTGGCGGCTATCACTTGAGACAAATCAGTACTTTGACCGTACACATGCATTTGTTGAAGAATGGATTGAGCAAGTTCTGACTAATTGAAACCAGACGGAAGAGATTCTTAATCCTCCGCTGAAGTAGAATCCGAGATCACTCAGCATTTCTGAATGACCGCGAACAACTCGCGAATCAAAGAACGTCGACACGCTCCGGACGTCGGGAGATCTCTAATAATGGCGAACGTCCTTGAGGGTGCGATTATATAACGATAAATTAGGAAGCACCTAATTATAGGAATGTAAAATTCTTTAAATTCTCAAAAACTCGAGATCTAATATTTCTGTCTTTCTTTTATGTCTCAGGTCGAGAAAACTCATATTTTCATCAGTCTTTACGATTCTTACTCCTATCAGTCTTTTCAGAGAGAGACATACTATACTTTGAGTAAAATAGAATAAAATAGAAAAATAGAGTGAAAGAATGAAAATATAGTTGGACTCACAAATTCTGAAAGTTACAAGAGAATCAAAGGTGGTAAAAGTTCGGAGTAATTGATCGTAGGAAAAGCAAACTTCTAAATGCGAGAAATATCCTGAAACCAAAGTGTGTCTACAACTCAACTCATCTCTCGCAGGTTCTTCTAAAAATGTTTGGCAATATTTGATTTCGATAGTAACTATACAGTTGTGATTTCGAAAATGTGATGACAACTTGAAATGGACAAGCTTGACGCTTGACATGGACAAGCAACTTCGAACTTTTACATTTGCTCATGAGGTCAATGCAATCATGCAATTACATTTGCTCATGCAGTCAACCGCGTTGGCTACAGATACATCTAGCCACAGGTAAAATTGTAATTGAAGTTACACGTGACAGCCACGTGAGAACATAATTATGGTCTCCATGGCAGTCAACCTGCTGAAGGAAGTAATCCAACATGAGTGACCTTACTTGAAATTGGCGTCTGTTTCTTAATTGCAGCTTTCTTTAAGGTGTTTGAAAAGTTGGAAATCACTAGAAAAAAATTGCAATCCTACAGAGGAGCTGCGATGGAAATAAAGAAATTAGCGCCAGTTGCAAGTACTGTCATTCGATTCCCACATGTCTTCTTTCGCAGGGTGACCGCTGCAGTCCGGAGCCTCGCCCTCGCCGCTGGTGGAGGCGCCGACTGCCGGGCAGCGGGCGACTTTACGGTGGGGTTAAGGCCTTTGCGTCGGGGGTTAAGGCCTTTGCGTGAGTGGGTAAGATTTGGATGGGTGAGCGGGTGGGTGGATGAGTGAGTGGGTGAATGAATGATGACTGAATGGGTGAATGAATGAGTAGGTCTACAACTCAATTCACTTATCTCTCAAAGGTTCCTCTAAAATTGTTTGGCAATATATTTGATTTCGACAGTAACCATGTAGTTGCGATTTCGAAAATGTGATGACAACTGTGACGCTTGACATGGACAACCACATGACATGGAGCCTTCACATTTGCTCATGACTTAATGCAGCTTGACATGGAGCCTTTACATTTGTTCATAACTTAATGTAGCTTGACACGGAGCGTTTACATTTGCTCATGACTTAATGCAGTGAATGAGTGAATGGGTGGGTGGGAGAGAGAATGAATGGGTGGGTGGGTGTGGGCGTCTGAGTGAGTGAGTGGGTGAGTGAGTGCGTGAATGATTTAGTGGGTGAGTGAGTGGGTGAATGAGTGAATGGATGGGTGAGAGGGTGAATGAGTGAGTGAGTGGGTGGGTGGGTCAGTTGGTGGGTGAGTGAGTGGTATGCTAATGAATGAGTGAGCGAGTGGGTGGGTGGGATGGTTGCTGGGGCAGCTTTAGGCCTCCGCGCCGGTGGGCGGGCGGGGCGGGCGGGGCGGGCGTGGCGGGCGGGGCGGTCGAGGCGGGCGGGGCGCGCGGCGCGCCGGCAGCAGCCGCGTGGGGCCGGGGAGGCGCGCGCGCAGGTGGAGGTCGACGCGGAGGCGCGGGCGGCGCGCGAACGGGCGCTGTCTGGGGCGCGGGCGAGCCACGCGCGCGGAGACGCTGGCGGAGACGGCGGCCGACAGCCAGCCGGAGGCGCACAGGCAGGCGGAGCCCGCCCCGCTCGCCCACACGCTCTCCGCGGCCCCGGCCGGGGCCGGAGGCGACGGCGGCACGGACTGGGGACGAGGGACGGGCGTCCCCGGCGGTCAGCGCGCGGCCCAGGGCGGCGTACGAGGCGCGGTGGAAGGCCAGCGACGCCGCGTGGGACAGCACCTGCGCGCACACACCGCACGCCCTCAGCCTCACGGCCACCCGCACCCGCAGCGCTCATTGCTATAGTGCGATTTTTCTAACTCTGCCCCTCAAGCCCCTATGGCCACGATGGAATATCACACGGCATTTCGCGTCTTTCTCTGTCGTACCGTTAGAAGTCGCATGATCGCAAGCATTGCTTTATACGGTGGCGATCATGCAATACCTGGCGGCACGGCTTAGAAATACCGAGACATATTCCATCGTGAAGACGAGCCTTGAGGGGCAAAGTTAGAAAAATCGCGGTATAAGATATGAAAGACGATACAGCTATACGATACAGGGGACAGATTTTAATGAAATTTAATTTTTTTCTCTTCACTTTAGAACAATGCCTTTTAATACCGACATTAATTTTATGTTATGACAAAAGGGAGGGGGATGTAATTTTTGTGCAGTTTTCGTCCATTTCGACTAATACGTCATTTTCTACCTTTTCTCGTTATTTTTAAAGCATTTTCACTCATATCGATTTTAACATAATTTTCATGGTACTTGCTTCAATTAATATCAACAAGACTAACAAATCTCCACAGAATTCTCGAGTAGCCTATTCGGTTTTTTCACTTATAAATAGTCATGTCAGCCTAAGTATGTAATCTAAGAGTACTGTGACACCTCTCAGAGCCAGTGTCGGTTCAGCCGATTTCACGATAACTGAAGAGGGATTTCCTGATAAGATAGATCCCAAGTTCGCACGCTGCGTTCACTCGAGCGAAAGGACGAAGCTTCAATTACATGAGGAACATATTCATAAGCTTGAGTTGCTTCATCTGAACTGGTTTTGCTCAAAGTTTTTACATGTTTCGTTGCTTTTAGGGCATTTTAAAAATATTTTAAGAGCATTTTATTGATCATTTTTGGCGATGTATTAGGTCATTAGCTCCGCTTCCTAGCTATGAGAGACTGCGAAAACAGGGGATCTCGACGCGCACCTCTCATCTGGCTCTTGCGCATCTGCCCTTTGGCATATCACTACTGGCTCTTGCCTCAGCATGAATGCCTCCCTGACCTTGTCGGAACTTGACGCGTAGACAGGAAGTGACACGGAGACCCTCCATGATAGCGGAGAGAGATGAGACAAATCGGAATGAGCCCTGGTGCCCACCCAACGCCTTCATTTCTATTACCACCACCACCACCATCACCACCTCCACCAATTTCCACAGTGTCACCAGCAGTATCAAACTGTAAGTAGTAACCTATTCCCTAATTCTCCTCCTCCACTACCAACTGTACCACCATCAGCACTACCAGATCCACCACCACCACCGCCAGTATCACATGCAACATCACTTCCCCTATCACTGACATTTCTATTACCACCACCACCACCTCTGCCAGTTTCCACAACGTCGTCACTAGCAGTATCAAAATCATCACTGTCAATTGCAACACCTTCACCAACAATTCCTTCGCCAGTCGCACCTGCACCACAATTAAAATTTTGCACATCAACAACAGATGCATCATCACTAAAACTATTTACTACCCCACCACTACGTTGAAATAGCTGAAGATAGATATTTATTTCCGCAGATAGGTTTATGCAACCCGGTGGCAGAACACAATAATATTTACATATTATAATTAGGAATTAAATTCAATGTAACAACATTATTTTAAAACAATAATAATACTAATATTAATATAACAATGATGATAATAAAGTCATTAACAACAATAACCGCATTAATGCTACATTTTATGGCGGTCTTGTACAGATGTTTTACGCCAATAAAATACACGACTTTTTATTACACTGAAGTCCACTCCACTTCACTTCACTTCACTTCACTTCACAACACGTCACCACACTTCAATACGAATACTACTTAAAATATAATTATATATTTAATAAAGTAATGCATTTAATAATTATTACAATACTAATAATGGTAACAGTAATTAATAATAATAAGAATAATAAAAAAACTGTTTTGATAACCCTAACTTACTAACTAAATGTGTTGGTTACTTTGAACACGTAGAGGAGAGGGTTCCAGGGAGAGATGCAGGCGGAGGCGCTCACCTGCGCGACGAGCGCGTGGGCGCGGCGCGCTGGCAGCGGGCGGTGCAGGCGCACGCGGTAGCGGAAGCTGGCCGCGCAGCGAGCGCGGAAGAGCTGGCGCCCGGCCCCGCCCCTGGGTCCGGCGCTGGGCGGCGGCGGCGGCAGCGGGGGCGGCGGGGGCGGCAGCGCGGGCGGCGGCGGGGGCGGCGGCGGGCGCAGCGGGGAGCGCCGGCGGGCAGCCGAAGCCGGCGCCGCCCCGCGCTGCCAAGGCCACTGGACGCGCTGGTTCTTGTGAAGTGGCTGGTGACAGTGACGGTGGGGCCGGAGGGGGCGATGTTGCTGGGGGTGGGGGTGAAGGGGCCGGTGAAGGCGCATGGGTTAGGAATGTTAATGGTGGTGAACAGACAGGTGCTGATGGTGACGACAACGCTGGTGATGGTGGACGTGGTGATAGTGGTGAATATGCAGGTGATGGTGATGAATATGCTGATGAATGTGGGCTTGGTGATGCTGAAAATGCAGGTGATGGTGGGCGTGGTGATCGTGAAAAAGCAGGAGGTGGTGGACGTGGTTCTAGTGAATATGCAGGTGATGGTGGACTTGGTGGTGGTAGTGGCGATGGTGAACGTGGTTTTGGTGAACATGCAGGTGATTGTGGACGTGGTGCTAGTGGTGAATATGCAGGTGATGGTGGACTTGACGATGGTGAACAATCAAGTGATGGAGGTGGTGGTGATGTATATGCTGGTGATTGTGTCCTTGGTGATGCTGAATACGCAGGTGCCCGTGGGCTTGGTGGTGGTAGTGGTAGGGGTGGTGAATAAACAGCAATTGGTGCCCGTGGTTGTGGTGAATGTGCAGGTAATGGTGGGTTTGGTGGTGATGAATAATCAGGAGATGGTGGCCGTGGTTGTGGCGAACATGTAGATGGTGGTGGATGTGAAGATGGTGATAATGATAGCTGTGACCGTAATGGTGGTGAAGCAAGTGGTTTTAGTGATACATCTATTGTTGATGTGCAGAATGTTAATTGTGGTGCAGGAGGGAGTGGCGAAGGAATTGTTGGTGAAGGTGTTGCAATTGACAGTAATGATTTTGATACTGCTGGTGACGAGGTGGTGACTGGTGATGCTGGTGGTGGGTCTGGTGATGGTGGTGGTGGGTCTGGTGGCAGAGGAGGTGAGTCTGGTGATGCAGGTGGTGGTAGAGTTGGTAGTGGAGGAGGAGGAGAATGAGGGAGTGGGGGAGGGGAAGACGGTGGAATTTTGGGCAAGGGGGGAAATACTTGAGGAGTAAGTGTGTTTGATGGTGAATCTGATTCTATTGGAGAATGGTGACGTAAATGTGGAGGCAGAGGAGGTTCCGCTGACAGTAGTTTTGGTAACGGCACAGGCAAAGCCTTTGGAGGGGGTTGAGCAAATGGAAACAAAGCGGGATGTGATGAGGACTGCGCTGCAACTGAATGAAGAGGCTGCGCAGAGGAGATCCCAGGATGGAAATTTGGAGCTGCACTTCTTAAAATGAAGTGTGGAGAAATTGAGGATGCGTATGCAGGAGAGAACTGTGATGGAACGAAGAATGAAGATGGATATGCTGATGGTACATAAGACAATGGGGATATACCTGAAAATGTTGCAGCAGGAGGAATTGGTGGTGGAGGTTTATTGAAAGGAAATCCTGGAATAGTTTCAAGAGACAGTAATTTTGGGTGACCGGGAGTTTGAGCACTAGTAACTGGATATGAATTTGACTGCACGAAGCCTGCGGGCGCAGATGACTGGGATGCAAACGCATGCAGTCGAAGATCAATTGGGGCAAATGGATGTGATAAATGTGCAAGAGTCGATGACGGAGATGCAGTTGACTGAACAAATCCAACAGCACCGGATGGTGTAGGAACGAATCCAGGAGGATCTGGGAGTAGAGGAGTACTACGTGAGTGAATGAATCTAGCAGAATCTGAAGGTGAAGGAGCAGTTGTGTGAGTGAAACCAGGAGGACCTGAGAGTAGAGGAACATCTGTTCTGGTGAAAAGAGAAGACCCTGATGATAAAGGAGAACTGGAATTAACAAATCCAGGAGGACCGGAGGCTGGAGGCGCATTCGTGTGAACGAAAGTTGGTGTATCTTTTCGACGGTCATCAGTTTGAGGTGGGAAACTAGGCTTAGGGAAAGAGCCACAAGGACTTGAAAAGTCAGAGCCTTTCCTTGAACACCTCACTTCATCCTGCCTGTGAGCATTTGAATTTGAAGAGGTCAACTGCAAAAACAAAACATGAAAACATCAATTAACCCTTTGCACTCGTAACTCACGAGTATAATACATCCCCTACAGCTCACAAAGCAGGTCAGAAACACCACGAGAATAATGGCTACTAGCTCGTATCACTAAGTAATGTGACACGTCCTACAACTCCCAGGGCATGTCTCAGATGCCACACCAAAATCCTAATTAAGTCGTAGATCATGCCACAGATGCCCACGTATTTTCCTGGTATGTAAAACAAAGTTTTCACATTGTTGATTCGATCCGGGCTACTAATCTACAAAGTTGACGCCATAATGTAAGAACGAGCTAAAAATGAGGAATACCGAATATCGGCTTCGAGCTGTGCAGCCTTTCTCCATTCTTAGACCTGCCCTATGAGTGCAAAGGGTTAACCAATAATTAGAATATGAAACATCTTTGAAGTATTTAACCACTTACCTCTTGGTCGCATTGCCGGGAGTGTCTTGGTGTGATTCTGAAAGCAAAACACATACTCATTTTAGCAAAAATATTAATTTTATTGTCGCACACGCCTCATGGGTTGTGCTGCACAGTCATTTAGTACACAGCTTTGGTTACAAACACCTAATTCTCCTTCAGGTTGTGAGTTTTCACTTCTATTTATGCGCAACATTTACATTAAATCGTAATATTTAACCCACTTATGCTAAAAAAAATACTAGATGGCGCAAACTTTGCGGGTAACGTCTCCCGTAACACTAGCCAGTAACCCTAGCTTCGCTTTTTCGAATGATATTCTCTCGATGCATCTCTTCTCAGCTATTCCACGGGAAAATCCCCTCCTGTACCCCATTCTGTAGCTGTCGTATCTACAGTGTTGCCCCTTCCCCTACCTCGTAGCTTCCGCGAACAATGCGTTTCGCCTGTCGCAGCAACGGTGAAGGAAAACTTTATCTGTCATTGTTTCCTCTCATTAGTTCTGCTAATACAGCGTCGCAGGAACACCTGGCGACTCGTAGCTCTTTGGTGAAGGAGACACTGGCAGAGCCAGCATTACCTTTTTCTCTGCAAAGGCTCTCACCGGAAAGACCTTGGTTTCGATTCCCGACACTGGTAGTTTTTCGGCACGAGCCAGATAGGTCGATTTCAGTCGCTGTCTGGAGAAGAATTCTAGCGGCCGGCTGCTCTGAACTGGAGTTTTCCGCAGTTTCTCCTACTAATACCAGACGAATGCTGAAGCGGCGCCCTAACAAACGAGCCATGGACCGGGCGCGATCTTCCTCTTCCTTGTTCTATCCCGTACACTTACATGCACTACACTACACTTACATGCTCGATACATACACGACCACGCACGGCAAGAGAGACGTGAGGAGCATAGATCTTGTCTCTCGCTGGTGGCGCATTCATTCATTACACTAATGGGACTAAGTGTAGCTTTTTGTCATGCTTGGAAACTTCAAAGGCAGATGAATTTAAATGCACATTTCTTACTCTCGAAGTCATAAATCTTATCAAGGATTTGAAACAAGGCCAATTACTCGAGGATGTCGTAGCATGAACGGACACATCGCCTGGGGCGAAGAAGTATAGGTTCGAATTCCTGCTTGAGTGTCTCTTGTTTTGCGAGTGACTGTCCCGCGAAGGGCCTCGCATTCGCTCCTGAGAGCCCTCCCGCCAAAGAGTTCACCATCCCGCACATTGTTAAGTGACAACCCATGTTAAGGGAATTATCACATCACAAAATCATTAGGCAAATAAAAATCAAAAGAATGACTTTAGAAAATTAAAATAACACAATATAATCTACAAAAACTAACCATACAAAATTCCCCGAGGCTCAAAATGAATTAATTTGTGGAATGGGTGACGTTGATGTAATATATATATATATATATATATATATCTTTATTATTTATGCTTTATTATTTATTATTCCAAACTTATTCAATCTTAAATGCCCGATGAGAAAAACAATAAATAAAAGTTGAAATAAATTATTGCATATCTCTTGTGCGTTTATGTTAAATGAACAGTTTTGTTTCCTTCTGAATGAAATGGAAAGATTACCTGTGATAGTTGGGAAATTTTGTTGAAAGTACTTTCTGTAATAGTGCATAGTTTCGACTGTTGAAGATAATTCTAATGGTAGTACAATAAATCAGAATTCGAAAGTAAAACAAAGTGTGTGCGGAGCCGTCGTTGTACGAGGACACTGACGCACGCAGCGACCCGTCCTCGCCGCCGTCCACCTCCGTCTATGCTGCCGCCCCAACTCTCACCTCCGCCCTCCGCTCGCGCCCTCCACAACCCGTCCACCTCCACGTTCGTCTCTGTCCCGTGCACACCTTAAGGCGACTCCACACATCCAGCATTCGCCGTGCGGCGAGCTACTGCTCGCCCCATCCCGAACAGCTTATGTGTTCGCTTCCTTTGATGTGTCCAAAAGACCGACAAGAGATGTGTATAGGTCACCGAGTGTTCGTCACTCGGCAAATGGCAAGCAAATCATCCACACCATTCGGGATTCGGCGAGCGGTCGCTCGCTATTCGCCGAATAACGAATGTATAGAGCCGCCTTTAGGTCGGTTCCCTCATTCCCTTCCATCTCTGCCTCCTTCATGCCCGCCCTCCACCTCTGTCCTCCCTCACACTTCCTCTATCCATGTCCTCTCCGCCTCCTACCCTCCCCACCGCTTCCTTTGCGTCTTTCTGCGTCATAACCGTCTCCCCTTCCACCTTCTACTTCCCTTTACTTCCTACATCGTTTCCATCTCCTACCACTCACCCTCTACCCTCTAACCACCCCATTTCTCCATACACCGCACCTTCTCCGCTTTCTACCACACTTTCGACTTTTACCACTCTTCCCCCTCCATCTCATTTCTCTTCCCCGACCCCTTCGCCGCCTAATCACTAGAGATCGGAAAAATATGTAGTATTAAACATCAAAATATATACATAAATATGTAATGAAAACAGAAAGAATATGTAATAAATATGTAAAATCAGATATAATATGCAACATTAAAATTTTCTAATTAAAATACCGTTTACATAGCAAGAAATTACATATAGAAAAATGCTCACTTTGCATCATACAACTTTCTCATCAGTAGTAAATCTTCATCTACCGTCGTTTAGTAGCCAGACTGGACGCAATAGAAGCCGTCGCACAAACTGGAGAGATCTACGACCAGCAAACATACACTGCAGCATCCAACATTTTCATCGAAGTGTTGCACATCAGCGATCGCAAATTTTTCCCGGAAATTAAGATTACAGATCAGAAAACGCGGTGTCAATGATACTTTTGATACCTAGATTTCACCTACTGAAAATGCTGATTTAAAAAATACTTCTTTTCATTAAAAATGTATTAAAATTAAAGAAAATTTATCAAATAAGAAAATATATTGTCAAAACAGTAAAATATGTAAAATATCTATTGTAGCACTAAATATGTAAAAATATGTAACGAAAAAATCGATATTGTGTTAGGAGGGCGACGATTCGCCAAGATTACAATTTTGGGAGCAGTAACTAGAAAGACAAAAAATATGTAATTACGTAAAAATCCGGTCTCTACTAATCACCCCAGCGTCTTCTGCCACGCTTCCACCTCCTAACCGACCCCTCCATCACCTACTCTCTCCGCCCAATGCCCCACGTGGGCCCGCGGCACCGCCCCCTCGTCTCCTCTAGTTGAATACCTTCATTCCACTAGTTGGGTAAGGAGTGAAGCAAAATTTGCGTGGTCACAGCAAAGAGTAGGCCTCATGGCCTGAGTTTCGCCACGTAAAATAAGGCAATTCAATTCAATTCAATTCCGCCATCCAACCGCCCCCTGCATCACCTACTCCCTCCGCCCAATGCCCCACGTGGGCCCGCGGCCTCGCCCCCTCGTCTCCTCCGCGCGCCTGGGCCAACGCCGCGCTGCGTGCGTTCGTGCGTGCGTACACGCGCGCTTTTTGCGACGCGACGCGAGGGCCTCCCGACGACGGCGCGTGACGCAACGCCGTCTCGTGCGCGCACGCAACGCGCTGCACCGCCCTGCCGCACCAAAAAAAGAAGGAAACGCACGCGCGTTTTTTGGCTGCTGGCGCTGGTGCACATTCACACGCTCAGTTCTCTCTGGACGAAGTTGCGCTTCTAGAACACCTCGGTGGTCACAGCGTTAAAGTTCTTAAGTCAAAAATCTTAGTTTGGAGAAAATAAGGGTTAACTCTTATTGAGCCAACGCTTCTTCCTATGCTCAACACTATTTCCCAATGCTTTTTTTTGTTGTTAAGGATACAACATTTTAATGCGGTCGTTTTACTAAAATAAAATATAGACACTTAACTTGTAGTTTCAGTACTTAACCCTATTTTGCCAAAAATTTACTTAAGAACTTTTGCCCTGTGACCACAGAACTTACGAGACGCCGGACAGTTCCAAACACAAGGAGCACCCAAATCCCAAAATCACTTTCCGCAGATAGAATTCATCTCGTTGTAGAACTCACGACCATGATGAATTAAGGGATATAGTTCATGGCATTGGTCAAATTATGAATAATTTTACAAACCCTGCCAATGCTTGCCAGCGTCATATCCACACAATAGGACTCCACATGAAGTTAGTTGTTGCAGCACATGGGCAACTCCTTGTGGGTTCGGGGAACATTCGAGTTGCAGGTTGGATATGACGCTTGACTGTAAAATTCATCAGTAAGGTGTGTACAATTTTGTATCACTTTTGTTTTTGTTTGTGTAGCTTATCATATTATTGGGGATGTACTTTCATATTGATGTCTTCAAGCCTTGTTGTTTTTCTGTACACTAGCTCTGTGGAAGGAACTAAAAGATTCCGAAACACTGGCAAACTAATTGTTTAATTATCCATACTTCGACCAACCCGTGAACTACATCCCCAGAATTCATGTTGTTTAAAATAAAACAAGAAATTGCAAAACGAATGAATTGACAATTTTTTCCCTTTAAACATTTTCAGTTGTGCAAATAGTTCGCTCCTCTTGGTTCTCAAACATAATTTATAAAACCTTCTTTCGTAATACGTTATGTTTTCTACAAAACTCTAAAATAAGATCTAGCATTTTCAAGATATTGGTTCAAATCATTAATTTGTATGCCTAGCACGCGTGCAGAAAGGAATATTTAAATAGAAAATGCTATCGCTTTCGTATTGTCTTTTCCAATATAGGAAATTTTAATTTAAAACCTTAAAAACTATGTTTGTGGTTTGAAACCCGCTTTCTAGTTTCGTGAAAATATGAATGATTCGATATTTGACGCACGGTCCTTCCAGATTTTAAATATATTATTGAGCAGTGGAAACGAGAAATCCAGAAAACATTTGAGGACAGGGAACAATTTCTCCCCCTATTCGCCCCTATATATTTCAAATAATAAACATTTTTAAGGTGTTAGCTTCCAATACAAAAAACGCATTTGTAATTTATGCACTCTCTTTTGGAGCGCAATGCGATCAATAGGTGATGATTGTACTGAATAATTTGAGTCACAATTAAACCGAAAAATGATTTGGGCGAGGCTCCCTGGATCCGCTTGTGAGCTGCGGCGAGCCCTTGTGGCAGTTGCTTCGCAAGGACAGCATCGCGCCGCAGCCTCCGAATTCCCTTCTGAAGACGCGACGCGACGCGACGAGCGTTTCAATGCTTCGCTCTCCGCCGCCGCCACCAGCGCCACCACCGCCACCACCGCCGCTACCAACGCCATCACAGCCGCCGCCCATGCCGATGCCACCGCCGCCGCCATAGCCTCCGCCACCACCGTCGCCACCTCCACCGCCACCGCCACCGCCACCACCACCGCAACCGCCTCCGCCGCCACAGCCGTCGTCACCGCCGCCGTCACCGCCGTCGTCGCCGTCGTCGCCGCCGTCACCGCTGCTACCACTGTCTGCCGTCCACCCGTCCATCACCATCACAGCCGCCACCGCCACCGCCGCCACCGCTGCGGCCGCGGGCGAACAGGAATGCTGCGTCACGCCACGCCGCCGCCGCGCCGAATTAATCGTCCATCTCCAAGTGTTACGCACGTCCCAAGAGACACTGCAGCTGGTCGGCCTCTTCGCTCCCCCGCGTCTGCTCATTTAAACAGGAGACCGTTAATTTCAGAAAATAATCATGGCTACGGTGGTTATTTTGATATAATTGGCGTTCTTTAGCTCCTGCTTCTCATTTCACTTAAAATTTAAAAAATCATCAGCGTTTACACAATATCAACCCATAATACCGCGCATTTGAACATTTTAGAGTAATTTTCCACGTAATTACGTTTATGTGTATTAAAAGAGCTGACTTCGGAGTATAGTGGAGAATTAACGATGAAGGGGGAGAAAGGGGAAATAGATATTTTTGATAAGAATCTATCAGTCTGTTCATTACATCAGTGGGTTTTGACTCCGTCGAGGTGAACAAGAAGCATTACAACATTTATGCACCTAGGTGCCGGCTGGACCTCACCTGGATCAACGCCAGGAATTACTAATTTGAATGTTATCTCCTAGGTCTCTCTTCTCCTTGGTTATCTTGGTTAGGAGCATTCGTAGGATGCATTACCAGCTCTAACAAGATTGGTCAAGTCAGAATGTTTAGTAATCACTCTGAGGCCGAGACAATGCCCAGCCCAATTTCCCTTGTGTGAAGATCACTAGTCACTGTCCACCCTAGAGGGATCGACTGAGTCCTGCTCGAAAATGCGGCCTAACAGATCTCCCTCATCCGCCACCATAAGCCACGTCCATTGATTCTAACGAAGGGGGTGACGGGTGAGATTTTCCAATCCTTCACCAGGCACTACGAATAAAATTACAATGTAGTTGCAAGATTGTCATCACGTCCTAATGCCACTGCCGTAACTTAAACAACAGCGAATAAGAAGCTTTCGGATTTGCAGTGTTGTTACCTCCAGTCACAGAGGAAACAAATAGCGTGGCTGGAATGTCGCATTTAATAAAAGTGGTGAAATTACAAGTGTCGAGATAGTTATGATCGTTATGTCGAGGTTAGTTATGATAAAATATTTTGCGGGAGAGGGGTTTATGAGTAGCATGTGCTGTTGGTTTTATTGTCATTATTATAAAAAGCTAACATCACATAGTAGTTATATCATTACATGGTAAAGCGTGTAATACGCTGCAGCGTCATATCTCTCCACTTCCAAATGACAATCACTTTCTTATTTAATTGATGATTGATTAGCGGTTCTTTTTGTCATAAACATGCACTACACCTACGGGATATTATCCCGCTGGATGGTGAGATCCGGTGCCAATCTACCCGTCTGCTTGCGGGATTTTTCCAAATATTTTCTCCCACCACTGCCCTAGCCGGTACAAGGTCTAAGTTGCCGACTGCGGACAAGTGTGGTAGGGTATGTTCGGAGACCATTCGGGATTACTGTGAATGTAAGGAAGAGAGTGAGGATAGGACAAGGAAGAGGAAGGAAAGATTGAAAGCGGTCCGTTACCCGTTAGTGAGGGTGCTGCTCCCGCATTCGTCTGGTTTTTATGGGAGAAACGACGGAAAACTATATACCAATCTCAGCAACCGGCCGCCAGGATTCTCCTCCACACAGCGGCTGAATTCGGCTTATCTATTTTGCTAATGCCAAAAATTCTGTCTTCGTCGTGACTCGAACCGTAGGACCTCCCAGTCAGAGCATTGCAGTGACATCAGTGGATGCCCGGAGCCACTTCAGTCGGCACTTTCGTATTTGACTCGTACTTTAGAACTAAAGTTAATTCAGAATAAATTCATAAGAATAGCAACGAAAGCACCCTGCGTTCTTTCCAACAATCCTGAAAGAACTCAATATTTCCCCAACCACTGAACACGTTTCACATCTTTCAAATAACATACGATATAAAGTAAATTACTGTAACCTAACCCTCGTTAATAATTTTCCACAAGAATAAAAAGCAGATTTTCAACGGAAACATTCATGAATATTTTTACAAACAGTTGTTATGTAGCACTTGCCATCGTATTTGTCTACGCTTTGATTTAACAGTAGTTTTTTAGATCAAGTGTAGAATAGTACAGGCAGTCTGACGACAAAATTTAAATGAAAGACTAACGTACTGAACGATGCATTTTCGACAAATAATAAACAATGTTTGCAGAGCCTTGAAAGCGGCCAGATTGATCGGGTAGCATCAATTTTAGACGAAATCATATGTACGGTTTAGGCGCTAGCATTAACCACGGACAGGCATTTAGCCATCTATCGACTTTGCAGTGTGAAGGACGCACAGAACTTGAAATCTTATATTAATGGAAGTCATTTATTACACTTATGAACAAAAATTATCTATTTTTTCGGCATCAGGGACCCAAAACACGAGTTTTTTCCGTCTCAGAATTGACACTTTTCGTTGCAGTATGACGATAGCTTCTCTTTACTAGCCCTTACTTTACTATTAACGTAATAAGAAGATTACGGATCAGTCCTGAGACAGTCCTGGCACTTGGCAGACCAACCCTGAGGAAGGCCACGACAAGATGGTGCAAATGTCGGCAGCACAGAGTTCGAAGCGGCTTCACAAGCCAAGATCATTTTCAAGACTCCAGCCGCGGAAGCCTACGACTTCAGTAAGTATACTAGTTGTCTACTTACGCCAGTGGTGTCAAAGTTTTCTACCGGTAGCAGTGGCACGCGTTGTGGCACCTAGCATGCCACGAGCTTCTCTGCGCAACTAGCGTCGGGAAAGGAAACTATTAGTAACCCCGCCGTTTTACAATAGTGATGGTGTTGTGTCTGTTGCCGGGTTAATGAACTGCGTGGAGGGACGATCTCGTAGTGGCACTCGCACGACGGACTCGCGCTCGTGGCATCGATCTTCTCTCTCAGTCCGAATCAGTGAAAAACTACTGATTGACAGTGACTATTCACTGATGGTGTCAGTTATAACCCTGCCACTGACATTCAGTGAACTGAACTGAACAAATCAGTGAAAATGGGGTCCACTTTTTGAATCAGTGAAACTTCACTGTTTGAATCGGTGAAATCTGTGACAACTGAACGATCAGTGAGTGATGGTGGCGCGGCACTTTTACCACTGACGACCAGTGAAAATGCTGGGGGTCATTATGAAAAGGTTCGCATATTCGCTGATTGTCAGCGAAACTACACATTTCGACTGAAGATATCAGTGACTTCGGCTCTCACTGATTGAACCAGCGACAATTTCACCGATTCAGATTCAGAGATTTGACAACACAGACTTACGCAGTAAAGAGAAAGTAAAAAGAAAAAAAATAAGAAGGAAGGTGCTTGTCCGTGCAGTGGGAGAAAGAGCGGGGAGGGGAGCCCGAAGCCAACAGTTGCCGCCCCAGCGGCGCCAACCCAAGCGGCTGCGGCGGCCGAGGCCGAGCCCTTCGTCCTTCCGAGCGGCTGCGCGGCGCGGCGCGCGGCGGGAGGGGCGGAGGGGCGGGCGAGGGGCCAGGGGCGCAGGGCAGCGCCATGGCGGCGGCAAGATGGCGGCTGCGCACCATCGATCGCCCGCACCCGCGCCGCCCTTCGCTCCCCGCGCCGCCGTCGCCCGCCACGCACTCGCCCGCCATGGGCCGCTCTGGGCACGCGGCTTCGCGAGGCGCCCGCCACGCCACCGGCGCAGCAAATGCTTGGATCCTCAAATCATCCAAGCCTCGAAGCCTTTCATCCTCGAATCGTCAAACCATTCTGTGCAACCAGGGAAGGAACCAGCCGATCCAGCCATACCAGGCTGCCGCGTAGCGCACAGACAAGTGGAGCGCATATCGTTATGCAATTTAAATTTAAATTTCCGTCTCTAAATTTAAATTCTTTTTTCTTTTTCAAATTCCATTCTGTAACATTTTTTGTATCTGTTTAACCTTTGATATTGTTTATGTTGCTTTAAATGATACTTCTACTCAACTAACTACTTACCTATTACAATATAACTTACCTAATATAAACTATCATACTTGTACTTTTGTAGATTGCATTGTATGAACTAAATTGTAAACATGTGATATGTGCTTAGGCGGAAGAGCGGGCCTGATGGCCCGAGCCTATTAATAAAGGTATTTATTATTTTTTTATTATTATTATTATCATTTTGGAGAGGGGCCATACGAATTTTTGTTAAATAATATATATTTGTTATTATATACTATCTTTCTTTTGTAATGTATAGTATATGATGTAATATTAATTTTAATAATAATATTAGATTTAAATAATTACATAATTTTAACAAAGGTAACAAACGAAAACTCTAGACGAGGTGGGCCTTGCTCCCTCCCTGGATCCGCCACTGCCGTGCCCTAATCAACGAATCCTCAAATGCTCATATTAATTAAATTTGTTCAAAGAATTGATCCGCCCCACCGGGATTCGAATCCGGGCCTTCTGGTTTACGCCCAACTGCTCTGACTACCACGCTACCGAGTCAACAAATCCTTTGAACAGTTTTCACGAGCGCACTCTCGCTCCTTGTGTGTGTGGGGGGGGTGTAGTATGTGTGTGTGTGTGTGTGTGTGTGTATATATATATATAACAAGGTGACTAGAATGGTGACAATTAAATGCTCATATTGTTAATCCTCGAATCCCGAATTATTTTAATCCACAGACACGACTGCAAAAATCTCCAGCCTTCACTGTCTTTTCATTTCTTAAAACAATCCTAACGAATAATTCGAATCAGTCTTTTAGTTTCAGTATTTCATGTCATATCAGTATTTCTCAATATTTTTTATCACTTTTTCAGTCTTGTATTCACCACCTTTCAGTTTTCACTTTATTCACCACCTTGTACACTTATGTTTGTGATGTTTTACATTTAAATTACATTTCAAATACATAATCATTATTTCAATTCTTTTAAATCAAAGCCGCAGTTATTTAATACGAACGAGATTATTTCCTAGCGAGATTTATTTCAAAATTCGACGGTTAAAACAATTATCACGATTAGCAAGGTACTTTAATTCAAAATTTATTTCAATTTTGAAACATTTAGCCTGCGGCACCCAAGAAGTGGATGATATTATCTCTACGTATCTTTTCAAAAATTGGTACTGTTTACATTCACCGAACGGGTTACACCTTAACTGGTGAATAAAAAAAGGTACAGCTTATCACAATATTACTCTCCTTCATTTACAATATTTCCTATTAATATTTTCTGAATCACCAGCTTTCCAGTATCTTTTAAAAATACTATTTCGAATGGCATGACTCAGAGACGTTCGAGTTTCACTGCGGACGTAAATTTTCGTGCTATTTCTTGATTTCTAATGAAGAGATGATTTGCTTCCCGCATTTCTTTACAGCGTGAGTTAGGCTAATCTTCAAAGAATTCTAACCCAAACCATGTTACTTTTTAGAATTTAAACTCCTTGCCGTTGTAACTTGCAAGAAGACGAATAAGGCATTCGTTTATAAATAAGAACCAGCCGTTAGTGACGGAAGTACTAATTTTGTTCGCAGTTGTTGAAGACCTTACTCGCCTCTAAGCAGTGTCTTTTTCGCTAATCGCTTTCCTAATTTGCTACTGGCTATTGCTCATCAGTTCCACGACACGCGGTGATCGACTCTATCGCGTCCCCAGCAGCCTCATCGGAGGCAGCAGAAAGCGCATGTTCAGTTTTATCATCCTGGTGTATATTTAAGATGGGTTCACTTTTTAAAAAATTTATTTAATCATTGTTGTCAACATAGTTCATTTTATTAACTTTTTTACATGTTCTTTGTTGACTTATCAATATCCTTATTCTAACCATTTGACTACACCAACTACAAACTGATAAAGGAGACTCATAGAGCACCTACTATTTTAGTTATTGCGTGAAAAACTTTTAAGATATGCTTCTAATAGAAATCTCTTTTCAGTGCGGCTTGGGAAAAGTTCATTGACGGTAGACTGCAGTGGGATAGTTGGGTTATTAAGTTTATGTTTGAATAGAAGTTATTAGAGGTGGGCATGTGTTGCTATTCCGAGGAATTTGTTTTGCGTAATTTGAATTTTATTTATAGTTATTTGTGAGACATTGATCTATATTGGGCACGCACAGCGCTTAAGTGGTCTAGCTATTATTTTATGCCGTACAAGGCTATTGAATTTTTATTGAACGCTTGTTTTTGTTCCCGAATAAGGGCTTTAGTTGAATTAACTTTATTTTAGTGAGTTGTCGTTCTTTGATTATATCGGTTTTCCAAATATCTGGTTAATCTGGTGTCGAAATTCAGTTCAAGGTATTTGACAGTTTAGTTTTATGGGATCCGTGGGATTTTGTTATTATAATATATATGAAGTGGGGCGGGGCTGGTCGGATCAAGTTTTATTTTCCATTTAATGGATCGGAGTTTGTTTCTTATGAAATTGTGGGTTTGCTGTAGCAGATATTAAAATATTCGAAAAGAAATATCCATTCACAACGCAAGGGAAGATTCAATATTACAAAAACAAAATTAAGGGCGTCAATAACTCGCCATTATTTTGACCATTATGTTTTTCATACTTTTATTTCCTTGTTACAAGTTTGGAACGTCTTTTATCGTTGAGCGTTGTTCACTGATGAGATTGAACGCATATCTCGTTTTGAGAGAGAAGCGATTTCTGTTCCAAGACGCACTAAACTGCTTTATGAGCTATAGAATCGCTATCGGGCACATTAATTCGGGCAGCAAATAGCTTGGAAAGTAACATAGGGAGTCCAAAAAGCAATTCTCCAACGCAAGTTATAGACAATTGTAGAAAATGCTCACACCACAAACCTCACGAAGACATCCATTATGTTTTTAAACATACCTTACATTATGTTTTCTGAAATAAAGTGATTCTGTTTCTTTTTCCTCTCAATGAAGGATACATCTTAATTATGCTAATCCTACAATAAATCATTTGGTATCGGATTCCGATGTTTACTTAATAAATTCAGCTATACTGCTTTTTGGTATTTTGGTTGCGTGTATTGTTATATTTTACAAGTCACACTCACTGAGTCGAATATATGTGAATTTTCCTCAGCGACTCCTGCTGCAGGTGTTTCTTAGTTCTCGATGATTTTCGCACACTCCTGCATCTGTAGAAATCAGCAGCAAGTTTATATTGAATCACAATTATCGCATATTATTAACTCGGTTAACAAGACAATAATTTTGCATTCGAAGCAAGTTAATGCTCTTCTAACGAAAGGTCACCAAATTCAGCCTTTCCATCATCATGCTCTGAAGTTTTTACATTTCAATATTTGCTGCAATTGAATCTACTTGATAAATTCATATTTTTTTTATTTTCCCCCTCCCCACGAATTAATTTAATCCTACAAATTGAACACTACAAAAGATCTACAAATAACGGAACTTGTTCAGTCATTTTTCAGATATAAACGATGATTGTTTTAAACCTATAAAGAGTATTATTTTTTCTCATTGGAGGATCAAAAACAAGAAATGTGTCAACCGTCACTGTTTTGTGGTATAGTTTGCAAAGGAATACCTTTCAGGCTAAAGCTTCGAATTTCTTCATGCCCTAGCCAACGCGACGATTTGTTTTAAAAGAAGCGTGACACAGAATTAAATTCCCAGGCTTCCAACGCGTTGTCTCTGCCTACAAAGTCACGGGCACGGCCACCTGGAGAAATACAGAAATGCGAGAGAACTCAGATATGTGTCCAATATAAAAGTCAATTTTTGTGAGCTTCTGTTTTCGAAAGTCAATGCGATCCGTCTGTCTCCTACAGCTTCGCGAGACCATAACAGAACGGACTTATCAGAACAATCTGAAGATGATTATTCGTAAGTTCATTATGGAGATGGGCAAAGATAATTCAATTCCGATCATTGCTGCCTGGCGAAATCACATTGATGACAATCACAATGTATAATTTAGGCGCCTGTTGCGTCTGCCGCTTCGTCGCCACCCCCTCCCGCATCCATTCCACACAACCCCGCCCCGCCGCCCTTCACCCCTCGGCGCCATAGTCGCCTCACCAAGTTACGCCACGGCACGCCACGGCTCTCCTCGCCCCCCGCCCCGCCCGCATTGGGAGAGCAGCGCCGATAGCGTGCGACAGGCAGATCCAGGAGAGGGCTCTTCCGGGCCTCAGCCGCAGGCGAACTGCTCGTGCCCACGCCCTCCTCACCCCCTCAACCCCCCCCCGCCCTCGCCCTCGTCCCCCGCCCCGAACTCACCACCGCACCGCCCTCGCCACGCTCCGCCCTCGCCCCCGCCTCACCCTAGCCCCTACCCCGCCATCGCCCCCTTCGCCTTCGCCCCCCCGTCCTCGTCCCCGCCCTCGCCACAGCCCTCGCCCTAGACCCCGCCCTCGTCCTCGCCATCAGCCCAATAGGGCACGCATTATACTATGGCAAGAAATACAAAGCAATTGAAGTGGTTTGTGTGTTTCATTAGGTCAAAGTGCATTCATTAAATCAAAAAAATAAAGGATTATATCTTTCAGTAGGGTAATGAAAACGAAACTCTGTTGGTGGAGTGATTGTCCGCTCTGAACAGTCGAAGCGGTCACATCGTGCTCAGAACAGTTAATATAGCTTTCAAAGTTCGGAAACCTTTGTAAATTTGAATTTATTGTAATAATGAACAATACTCTTCAACTACTTTTCGACATTTTGTGAACAATGAGGGATGTCAGCATAAGAAAGGAAACAGTAGCAAAAACCCGCTCGGAGAAAAACAGTTGTCGACAAAAATATTTGTATTTAAATATTTCAAATCTCCTTTTAGACAATCAGTTATTACGTGGATGTGATGGTCATTTAGTTAGGGATGAGAGCAATGAATAGATAAGTCTAACCTACTCTGTGAGTAGCATGTAACGTACGTAATCTTGTCAGGCACTAAGGACGATACGGTCCCTAGTTGTCTACAAACTACATAATTCATTAACCTATTTTCCATCCATTCAACTAAATGTAATAAAATATATAACTTACGAATGTCGCTCGTCATTGTTCGTGGATATGCGTAAATCGAGTCAACAGAAAGCATTGGAGAGATCTTCTAATGAAGAAATAATATATTTGAAGAATACTCGTCCAACAACAGACAATGTATAATGATCGGAATCGAAATGGAGCACGCAATTCTCGAGAACAAATTAGTCCGACGTCTTCTCGGAAAGTCGTCCACATTTCTGCCGAGGGACCGTTATGAAACCCGCACATTAAGCTCGCCTGCGCCCTCCACCCATCCCTCCGACCCTCGTTAGACGGCACTGCGCATGCGCGAACGCGCAAAGCTGCAGGCCGCAACCGCGAGATCACGCGTCGAGGGCAGTGACAACCCTCCCCGATTGCTCCGTGTCAGAGTGAACAGCCAAAGCTGCGCGCGAGCACGAGGAAAATGCTCGAACTTTGGGTGCTAGTGTTTCACAGCCACACACTGTGTCTGAATCAGTGAAAAACTACTGATTGACAGTGACTATTCACTGAGGGTGTCAGTTATAACCCTGCCACTGACAATCAGTGAATTGAACTGAACAAATCAGTGAAAACGGGGTCCACTTTTTGAATCAGTGAAACTCCACTGATTGAATCAGTGAAATCAGTGACAACTAATTGAACGTGACGACTAATTGAACGACACGATCAGTGGGTGATGGTGGTGCGGCACTTTTACCACTGACGACCAATGAAATGCTGGGGGTCATTATGAAAAGGTTCGCATATTCGCTGATTGTCAGCAAAACTACACATTTCGACTGAAGATATCAGTGATTTCGGATCTCACTGATTGAATCAGCGACAATTTCACTGATTCAGAATCAGAGCGCAAGTTTACCCGAGTCATGCTATCTCTTTACGCCACATCTCATTAGCTAAGATATCTCTAATGCCATTTAGAATAGAATATAATATTTATTTCTCTACTTAGGAATACATGGAATACTTCCGGTGGTAGCGTTATGTAAGATATTACTCAACATAAAACAAACATCAAACAACTACACTAATACAAGAAATACACAATATCAAACAACATTAAAATATTTACATGAATTTTACAATTTTGCAAAATTAATGTATTGAACCTATCATGCTCAATTTGACCTTAATATAAAATAACAAGAATAATAAATACAATAAATAATTTTAATGTTAACATAGTCTCAAAAAATTACAATTTATTTAATCTAATTTTAAAATTTTTGACATTTTGCAATTATGTAATGGAATATCCTTTTTGACATCAATACAACTATCGCTTGTGTGATTTGCTCATTTTGGCGATTGATAAGAGGCAGTTACAGAAGCGGTAGGCGGTGGGAGACGACTGCAGATTGCTGAAAGACCTCCCCCCCACACACACACACACTCCGAGAAGATGCGTTGAAATGTGGTTCATTTTAATGCTGTCTGCTTTTCAGAAATGTCACATAACACACCTACGTTGGAGGAAAATTCTAGCGCCCAGCTGCTCTGACCAGCAGTTTTCCGTAGTTTCTCTGATCAACACACTGATCGGAGAAACCACGGAAAACTACCGATCAGAGCAGCCGGCTGCTAGATTTCTCCTCCCGACAGCGACTGAATTCGACCCAGCTGACAAGCTAGTGTAGAAAATCCTGCCACCGTCGGGACTCAAACCTAGGACCTCCTGGTCAGAGGAACATGAGTGACATCAGTTGATGCACTGAACCATCTCTCCCGGTTATCATCGGAAAAAGCCCGCTAGCCGACGGTAGGTCAGCGTCGGATCTCTCCATCCAACGGGGAAAGATCACCACCACCTCCCGAGGGAAAATCATGAACTACACTTACGGGACCTTAGAAATTGACACGCCCGGAATCACTAACAATCAATCTTCATAAACGCCACATTACACACCTATATACGCTTTGTATTCACACCAAACAAACCTTCGTGAAAACTGCCTTTCGATCGAATTAAAATGCAGGACTGTTGGTAAGGACGAGTGGTTTTCGCTCCAGTCCACAGGCGGCGCGGCGTGCGGAAGTTACGTCAAGGCCTTTTCCATTTAGCGCCCCATGACGACGCCGGCCGGTGACGTCACTTCCGGGAACTGTACCGACCGCGGGCGGAGGCGATCCGCCCCCAGCAGCTCTCGCCACCGCCGCGCCGCCACGCCGTCACATAACCACCGACGCCAAGCCGCCGCGTCACTATTCCCAGAACGAGGCGTCCTTTCGCGAAAACAAAAACCTCAACACTAAGAAAATGAGAATTTCTTTTTAACGCTCCGGAATCCAGAGTCGTTGAGGCCGACTCCTGAAGCCTGATAATAACCCTGGAATGTCTCACATTTAAATTACGGAGTCAATTTCCGGACGTCCGAAGTTTGGATACTCAACATTAAATTATCAGTCGAAGCCTCGCAACAAATCGCCAGCCAGAGAATGCCCCCAGACGACAGGACTACCTTTCTTAGATTTCTCATTTTTTAAAATTATTTATTACTTCTCATTCGATATTTCTGTCTCTCGAGGGGTTTGAAAACAGTACATTTTATATTTTAACATTTTGGATATGGCCATCCATAGCAAATGAGTATTCATTCCTACTCGTGAAAACATGGTCTAAGGTTCGAAGATTTGTACAGGCTTCAAGGTTCGGTTTGAGGTGTCACTTTGAAATAAAGGTAGTGCTAGGAAAGGTGTACAAACAGAAGTTACGGTGGCATTAGTCTGTCTTTGGGGAATCTTGATTTAATACGGGGCCATGAAGCACGGATTTCTCTTGAAAACTTCAAAGCTTTAAGTAAAATCTAAGCAAATGGAGACTACAGTGATAATCTGACATCAGTTTGATGATCAGGTGGTGGTCTATCTGATAACTGATTTGTCGCGAACAGACATTATGAACTGGTGGAATTCATTAACAAATTACCTGGAGAAGACATACGAATTTCGTAAATTTATTCCGAGCAAAAACACTTGGGATCACGACGATCTATTTGATAAAGCGAAAAACAATCACCATACTGCTGATGATCAGAATGGACGATAGATAGTCTTCTTGTTCTTTTAAGCAAGGCGGCCTTAAGGTTACCCAAACATTCGCAGATGCAACAAAGCCGTGGCTCAGAGATTCCTTCCCAACGCTTCTCACAACTGCGGTTCTTACTGATACGGTCAAGGCTTTAAGAGTGTTTCGTGACTAGGCCATTTCTTCAAAATAATTGTTGTTATCGAAAGAGTTTAATTATTGATGCCTGGCATTGAAGGCGAATGTAATAATGGTAAAAAGGTATTTCGGAAATTCAGTGTTTTAGATCTACAGCTAAATGTAGTTTTTTTTAGTTAGTTAGGCTTATTGTTAGTGGTCTGATGAGAGAATCTAATCATATAATCATGGGAATTTCGAGGTCGGCCTTTGCAAGAGAACGATACTTCAGTAGTGGATTCGTGGGGTGAAGGGTTGTTGATTTCTCGCTAACAGTAAATTCAACTCAAAAATTTAGGAAGATTATTTGAGATATTGTTTCATTCACAGAATTGTAATCAAAATATCTAACTTGGTATCTCAGTTTTCGCATCTGGTACGTACGCGATGAAACGTTTGCCCACGATATTAGCCCTGCCTAGTATGTCTACATTCATTTACAGGACACTTGTCTAGTCTGAGAGCCAAGCAGGAAGACAGCTCTGCACCGAGGTTGTCGCTGAGTGGCGAAGGCGGCGGCGCGGTCCGCGGCCGTTCGCGCATCATTAGCACTAGAGGGGGTGGAGGGGGAGGGGGCAGGAGGGGAGGGGAGGGGAGGAGGGAACCTGATCCTCTGCATTTTATAGAAGGCGTCGCAGAGCAGCGCAGCGGATGCAGAAACAGAGAAGAAGGCGACCGGCTGTTTTGCTCCCCGCCACTTCCAGACTACTACGGTTACAGTTACCCAGCCGCCGTCGTCGTCGTCGCAGCCGCCGTCGCCGCCGCCGCCGCCGCCGCACCATCCATCAGTGGCGAAGAACATCGAGGCAGAGCAACGGAGCCAGTCGCCTGGATCACGCAGGGTCGGAATTGGAAGATTGAGGGCACCGGGGCAACACATTATAATGAAGCCTCCTTTTTATTGTTTTTACCAATATTAACAACATTTTTCTAGTTATGTTTGGTCATTCTCTTGTAATTAATGTAGCTTTATACGTTTTAATCGAACGCAATTTTATTTTTGATAAATATCTCGAAGAGTGATATTGTAAGTTATTTTTTATTCTTGTTCAATTCTCTTGGATGAAAATGTAAAAATAGTATTGAAAAGTAAAAAACAATAAAATCAAAAACCATCTAGAGCCACCAGAAATTCCTGAAGGACCATTTATGACTTCAACAGCCCAGGAGTAGCCGGTTAAGAGGTAGATCCCACGGCTGCTCTCCCAAACTCTCCCAGCCTTTCCCTCTTTACGGTCTACCTACAATATATTGTAGTATTCACTAATTCACAACTCACGTGTATATTTCCAAAACCTACGTACTACATACATCAGCATCTTTCGTCGTCTTAATGTCTTTAATGGCGGAAGTACACGAGGTTAGAACCTTAGTTCTAGTAGGAACAGTAAATAATTAATATTTTCATGACTAAATAATGACACTTTCAGACGAATGTCAAGACTGTCCCTGTACCAAAAAAGATGATAAGAACGGTCGTGTCCACCATCAGGTTCTTCCCATTACAGTTGATTAGGCTCCGTTTTGTCTCGAGCTCTCACCACCGCTAAACGCTATCATTTTTGTATAGCGAAGTTACTCTAAGAAGGGACCACTTTGACAGGTCGGGAATCAAGTGAACGTCACGCAGGGCGAAGTCATTGCAGGAGATGGTGATGAAGCAATTCACAAATGAGCTAATGAGCGAACGCACTGACAAAACGATCGCATGGGCGTAACTTACCAACCAGCGGTGGCCAAGCAGTCGCTGTCAAAGCGGTCTTATATATAGAGATATTTTGTACGAAGGACCGCTTTGTCAGCTACTGCTTGGCTGCTGCTGACAACATAACTGCGGGTAATGTCCAAGCACTCAATTCGTCAATACGTTCGTTTAGTTAGCTCATTAGTAGATGTGGTTTTCATCATTATCCTTTGCAATATCATCGCTCTACGTGACATTCATTTGTTTCTCGACCTGTCAAGTTGATCCCTTCTTACGTAACTCCTCTGTAGTAATCTTTAGAGGGCGAATTTTGAGAATCTAAAACATCGCCAAAAGTGATCAATAAAATGCACTTAAAATGTTTATAAAATGCCCCAAAAGCTAAGAAAAAGGACTTGAAAAATTTGATCAAAACAAGTTCAGATGAACAACTGAAGCTGATAGGTGTCTGTTACTGAGTAACCGAGGGTTCTTCCTTTCGTTCAGGTGAAGCTTGCAAACTTTCGATTTGGACTTTTCTTTACCAAGAAATAACTGTCTTTAGTTATCCCGCAATCGGCTGATCTGACAATGGCGCTGATACGCAATTCTGTGGAGGATATTTGTTGCATCTCATAAATATTATTTGCCACAAGAACTATTTAAATGATATTAAATCGATTAAATCAGCGAAAATGCTTTAAAAAGTACGGAAAAAGGCAAAAAATCACTTACAGTCGAAATTGAAGAAAAGTGCAAAAAAGCCAAATAAAAATGGGTAATTTGCTTTCGTCAACATCAAATGCTTAAGGCATTGTTCTAAGAGTGAAAAAAAAAGATATTTCATTAAATTCCGCTCCCGAGTAATCTCTCTATAACACTCCCTCACTGGCCCTGGCCTTCCCGTGCGTCTGCACCTAATGATCGCCAGCGCTGTCTCCCCCCCTCCCTTGCCGGCTTCCGGCGCTGGCGCTGCCCGCGGAGCCTCAGCGCGGGCGAGAGAGTGGGGGAAGGGAGGGGAGCGAACGCCGCTTCCGGTCTCCCGCGCGCGCAAAGCCGCTCCGCCGAGAGCGAAAGCGGAAGCGAAAGCAGCGCGAGTGGCGCGGCGCGCGGCCTGGGGCGGAAACCCACTCGATCCCTTCGTTTCCACCGCCGCCGCCGCCGCCGCCACCGCCAATGCCACGTTCGCTGCCGCTGCCGCTGCCGCTGCCGCTGCCGCTGCCGCCCGCCGCCGCCGCCGCCCCCGCCGCCGCCGCCGCCGCCGCCCCCGCCGTCGCCACCGCCGCCACCGCCGCTACCGCTGCCGCCGCCGCCACCGCCGCCGCCGCCGCCGCCGCCGCCGCCGTCACCGCCGCCGCCGCCGCCGCCGCCACCACCACCGCCGCCGCCACCGCCGCCACCGCCGCCACCGCCGCCACCGCCGCCACCGCCACGCGCCAATGGAGCGAAGCCCACATTCGTACCTCCACCATCCACCGCTTCGGACGACACGATCGCACACGCGTTATGCGATCGTTCGGGCTCGGATCCTTCGGCTCCACACATTCGGCATTCGCCGAGCAGCAAGCTACTGCTCGGCTACTGCTCGCTGTTCAATCCCGAAGAGTTGACGTGTTCGGCGAATGTTCGCTTCCTTCGATGTGTCCTAAAGACCGACACGCGGTGGGTAGGGCGAGCACCGAATGTTTGTCACTCGGCAAATACCAAGTAACCCATCCACACTACTTGGTACTCGGTTTTGAAACTATTTTATTCCTCACTTCTTAACGTCATTATTTTAATCCGTTTCAATTATTTCTGAGCCGAAGCATAAAAAGCCATTCCTAGTTGCCCCAATTTTTATGTTCTTTTTTAGCCACAGAAGGGTGTTTAAAATCATGTGTTACACACACGGTCAATGTTGTTTTATGCATAAATCAGAGCCTCGCCGACAACTGTGAAATGCAGCAGCGATAGTGTCCCAATTTGGTCCCAAAAGTATTTTCGCTTGCTAAAATTGAATTTAAAAAGTGTCAAATCGACAAAACTGACTTCGGAATATAAAAATGCTCTTCTGATTTTAAAAAAAATTTGAATTTTTGATTGGGCAATGAAAACATGGCAAGTTTTAAAACATTAAATTCATTGGTCGGACAAACATAAACACTTACACGTTCAACTGTACAAAACCCTCTATCCTTGTCGATGAAAAAGTGCAGAAAGAAAAGTACAGATTGTTCGCATTTGAGGGGGCTGGAACCTGTGCATAATGATACGATATATATTGTATCCGATATACTTATACGATACAGTATGTCAGGTTGAACCTGTATTTTTGATATTGTAAAGAAATAATCTATATGTACAGATCATCTCAAAATACGTACCTACGGTATTAACAATTTATATAGAGAACTATACAACGCTACATTTTACTAGACTATTTTTACCCCAACATTATTTTTGTTATTCTTCCAATGGATGTCCGTTCGAGAGAGGTCCTTACAATTTTCAGTGCACTGCATTTCGGAAGGATAGTGCGTACAACTGTGACGCGAGAAACTGTAGATGCGGGAAAGACGCATGGTACAGCAGAGAGAGCGAAATGATCGCGAGATCTTCCTTCTCCTAGCAGTGCCGCGCCGCGCCTACTCAATTGCCCGCGCTCGTCACCGCACCAGGGGGACAGCCCAGCCCAGCCAGCGTAGCGCAGCGCAGCGAGGGTCGGGGCGGGGCGCCGTGGGAAGAGCAGAGGGGGAGCGCTGAGCGCCGGGGGCGGAACCAACCCCCTCCCCAACCCTCTCAACGCTCACAAGGGTGCGCGCCCAAAATGGCCGCCGCAGCGGCCGCCGCCAAGCCGCGCCGCCATCTTGCACCGCCGCCCGCGCCGTTGCCCGACGTAAGCTACGCAAGGGTTGAGTACGACCTATCGGTTTACTGTTGGTTTAGCGGTGTTGCTGTTATTTTGTGGTCCCGATTACAACAGATTGTTTTAATCCAATAACCGGGCAAAAAGTTACTTTTTAAAAAAAAAAGTTAAATATTATTCAGGTGAGTGGTGTTTTTAAGTAGAGTTAAAGATATGACATTGTAGCTAAATAACAAAGGTCATTCCTTGTAGCTATGTATAATTCCCTTCGTATTTTACTGTTTAGTCACACACAAGTATAACACGTTATAATAAAAATACTTTTGATACAATGTGTAATATTGCATCTTTGTTAATAATGTGTGTGGAGGGCGCCGGAATTGTAAGTAATAATTTTTGTTCACAAACTTTTTTTACAAAAAAAAACAAGAAAAAAAAATGGTTATTTCAATACTCTGTTATTTTAAGTGGCTTAAGCCGCCCGGTGAAATGGAAGGTAAAAGAAATGAAATAGCCAAAAACCTGTTATATTTGCAATAAATTCCTAGGAATACGCGAGATGAGCCTGCCTAGCGGCGCTCCGCAGCGCTGCCTCGTGGTCGCCGCTTCGACCTTGTCGGGTGAATTCGCCACTCTGCCTACGCTCAGCGAGGGCCGAGTCGAGCGGCGCGGCGCGTGGAAGCACGTTTGCGCGACGAGGAGGCCGCGCCACCGACGGCAGCGCTGGCGGGGAGAGGAGCAGGCCGCGGACAAGGAGGGTGAACGGACGGACGGACGGTGGGGTTACACGGAGAATTACGGCGGATTCACCAAGAATCTCGGGGTTTACTACCGGAAATCGTCAGCGTTCCATTCATTTTATTTTTTTTAAATTTTTTTTCCAATTTGAAATTAGCTATCATTAAGTTATTAGCGTTGTAGTTAATGTAGCACACGATTAATAGTAATCGTTCAAAACAATTATATTATTCTTGATTCTTCAAAGAATTTTAATGTTAAAACTTTTAAATTAGTAATGGTTTTAGCTTTTAATAATATCTAGGCAGCTCAGATTTTATGTCATCTCACATTGCACTGTTTATAATGAACAGGAATATATTAATATAAATTTCTTACGAAAAAAAATTGAACCACCTTTCGTTAACTTCTTCTGTATATGTTTATATTATTCATGTATGATGATTGTTTGTAGCATTTCGAATTTCTAGTGGTGACACACTGACGAGTTTGTTATTTTTAATTATTATTAATCAATCATGATTCGAGAATAATCGTGAGTGCAATCACGTTTTCAGGTAATATGGCTGTTGGTATAAATAAAAGAATTATGCATACATAATCGTTCCAATTTTTATTGTGTTTTGTAAGTCCATGCTCCTCCAACCCCCCATTCAAAAATCTCTGTGCCCCACAAGATGGCCTTTCCGAAAAGGAGAGGAAGGGAGGGAGAATCGCAGAGAGAGTAAGATAGATGGACAGAAAGAGAGAGGGAGAGAAAGGTATAGACGGACAGAGAGAGAGTGAGCAAGAGAGACGGGCAGAGAGAGAGAGAGAGAGAGAGAGAGAGAGAGAAAGAGGCGAGCGAGAGGCGCAGCACAGCCGCAGGAGGCGTTGGAGGCGCTTGCCCTGCCATTCATCAGGTGCTTTAATCAAGCGATTGTACGCCGAAGCCCCGACATTTTTACATTGGCAACAGTGCAGAACCCCAATGGCTTCACAAAATATTTAAGGGGAAGTTTAAAAAATAAAATGCATGCAAAGTATTTAATTGCGTTACTATTTAATTTTAAATTTTACTTTCCATTTATGTACTACTTCAATGTATAAAAAGTTTGGAAGTCCAGTTTGAAAATAAAACGTTTAAACTTATATGATTTATATATATATGATGTAGATTTACATGCAGTAAATCTACAACATGGGACAGACGGGATTACTTCTGCGAATGAAGGTGTACGAAGACTTTTTTCGCTCACCAAAATTCATGGCTCTGATTGAATTTTAACCACCGATTGATGCGCCATTTTAACAACCCGTTACATTTCCTCTCCGTCCCTGAGAAGAAAGTTACACTTCGACTTCCCATCTTCCTGAATTAAAAAATACAATAGTTCAAGTTAAAAATTGGATGTTTCATGCAATATTCTATCTCAATTGTCTACATTTAATCACGAGATAGATTTCCAGTAATTTGAATTTGAATTTATGTTTTCGCCTCTGGGTGGGCTCGTGGTCAGAGTACAATCTTTCTGTGAGGCGGCCCCCGGTTCGATTCCCGGTCTGGACAAAACTGAAGATGTAGTTTTCTAATACAACTTGATCTCAGCCAGAGGCGTATCTAGGTATTCAAGCGCCCATGGCAAGCATAGAATTTGCGCCCCTGTCAGAATACTTCAAATTAGAGGAGATGTTATTTGCTTTAGCGTATATGTTCTAAATAGCGCCCCCCTGTGTGTGGCGCCCATGGCACGTGCCATGTCTGCCATACCGTAGGTACGCCACTGGTCTCAGCTTCTACAGCTGGGTAACAAAAGAAACGTTCAGGCAAGCCGAGTGCGCTTGATACGCTGAAGGGAATTCGTCATGTTCGCCGCATCTCCTCATCCTCAGGCGTGGATTATAAATAAATAACAAGGTCCAGGCGAGGGAACACCGCTAGATGACCAAGTCGGACCCTAATCTGCGAAATACATAATCTGACCCTAAAATTCTTAATACCTACATATGGTTTAATGTTAATAATAGAAATTAACATATCAATGTTGTGAATATGTTTAATTTTCAGAACCCCTTCCTTCCTCCCTGTTTGCTTTGATCTCAGTTGTGGGAACCTCGCCCCTTCCCCTCAATTCGAACGTACGCTTTGAATGGCTGCTTTAGACCGTTAGCCCCGCCGTTGAAAGGGCAATACTGTTACGCAGCGCACTCGTGAATTGGTTTTGGAAGGTCATGAGGCCAGGTTGTAGCCGGAAGAACAACAGAGGTGTGACCGGAAGATCAGCAGAAGTTCTGCCTTCGGAAGGCTACAACCCTGGAGGCGGAGAAGACGATAGCTGCCCTTAATACAGTTATTCCACAGTTAAAACCTTGATTACCAAGAAAATATACCGGTTTGATAATCGAAAAAATGCCTTATTTTAAAATGACAAACTCAACTACTCACAAACACCGAAGCACAGATTGCTAGTCGGGAAAGAAAACTATTAGTAACCCCGCCGTTTTACAATAGGGATGGCGTTGTCTCAGGTGGCGGGGTAATGAACTCCGTGGCGGGGCGATTTCGTCGTGGAATCGTTCCGCTCGTGGCATCGACCTTGACAACGCTGCTCTACAGTCAGTGTCAAAAGTATTCGTACACCCAGTCGTTTTTCAAGAAAACGCCAGTAATTTGGTCGATAAACAAGAAAAATAAATTGTAGGAACTTACTGTTCTTCCCAAATCACTTTTATTGCACAAACATACACAAAAATGACAGAAAAATATTTTACTTCCAAAAACTAGACAAAAATAAAAATAAAGGACTTTTCCCTCGCGACAAAAGTATTCGTACACTGCACATATTTCCTGTAATATCTACTCTAAAAAAATCCCTAATATTTCGTGGGGTTCCCTTTGGCATCAATTACTGCCTGAAGTCTTCTAGGCATGGATTCTACTAAATTATCAGTAAAGGAAGGTGAAATTTTCTCCAATTCAACTTTCAAAACTGTCTTAAGTTCACTTACACACCTGAAGTCTCTTTCTCTAACTTTTTTTTATCAAGATAACTCCACAAATGTTATATTGGATTTATATCCGGTGATTGTGGTGGCGTATGCAGTTGTGTGGGCGTATTGTACAGAAGCCAAAGCCTCGAATTTAGAGCCGTGTGATTGGGGGTCATTGTCCTGCTGGAAAATATAATTCCGTCCCAGTCCCAATTTATCAACAGTTGGTTGTAAATTGTTTTTCAAAATGTTTATATAAGCAAACTGGTCCATAACCCCTTCGATAATCTGCAAGTTCCCACATCAGAAGCACTCATGGAGCTCCACACCATCACTGATCCTCCTCCGTGTTTAATGGTGGGCAGCAAGTTGCGCGGATTGAGTTCCTCCTTCTTTCGCCAAACGCGTTGCTTTCCATCGCTCCCAAAAAGATTAAATTTACTTTCGTCGGTGAATACCATCCTTTTCCGGAAATCCTGGTCTTTATTCTGATGCAAAAGAGCGAAATTTAACCGTTTCTTTCTATTTGCTTCACTCACCCAGAACTTCTTACGCGCATGTCGACCATGGTAACCTTCCCTCCTCAAGGTGCGACGTACTGTAGCAGCCGAAATAGACACTCCTCTACTTCCAAGGTCAGTAGATATCTTTGGTGCACTTCTAGGATTTTTTTTAAAATTTCACGTACAATTAATCGTCGATCTTGTTGAGGCAGCACCAGAAGTCGTCCGCATCCCGACTTATTTAAATAAGATTTTCTCACACAGAATCTATGTATTATCGATTGAACAGTCGACCTAGGTTTTCAAAGGGCATTTGCAATGTCTCTTAGAGATTTGCAAATGTTGTGCATATTAATAACTACTCGTCGCTCCTCTGCAGTAGTCTCCTTTCCTTTGCGACCCATCGCACCGACGAATTAACCTTGAACTGTTTCCCAGTGACCTGTTACAGACGCCTGAATGAGATTTTGTAATTCCCACGATTCGGAAAAATCGTTACAAATTGTGATTCTCGTTCAGACACGCATAATTTGCACTCTCGGTATCATTAGAAATAAAAATATATTCAGTGTACGAATACTTTTGTCGCCCAAAAATGTGACAACCTTCAGTGAGGGATTTTTTTGCAAGAATTATGCAGGTCTTTTTTCTGTTTCTTTATGTAGGAGTGGACAGAAACAAATGTAAAATCATAATTCTTTTTCTCCCAAACTTTTTATGAAAATTTGGTACAATTATCAACGTTTGTAAGCGGAAATGCGAGGTGTACGAATACTTTTGACACTGACTGTATATAAACGTGGGTAGAAGCGTCTACCCGACATGAGGCAGACCCATACGCGCGAGGCGGGTAAGCGGCCGTTCCGTGTGTCCCTACACTGCCCTGTGCCTCGGCCGGCGCGTGGTAGGGTGGGGTGTGCTGGGGGAGGGGAGGGGGAGAGGGGAGGGTCGGTCGGGCGCGCGTGCGATCGATAGCACCTGCGCGCCGGCGCGCCCCGACTACTCGCGCCCCCTTCCCCACTTTCGCCAGGCAGGATGCGATTCTCTACGACTCATAGGAGCACGTGCACCTGTAGTACATCGCCGCTCCTACGGCAATTGAGTATGGTCGGATTAAAATAAGTTGGTGATTGTCAGTTGTGCATCGGAAGCTGTAGCTTCATACAATATGAGTGAATGATTTGGTTACTTTAATAAGTATTTATTTCAAGTGTATATTTTCGTGTCTTCGGAACACGTGCTCAGTAGTACGCTACCTGTCAACGTCGCTCCTTTCCATTCGCAACTGTCAATCACCAACTTATTTTAATCGGACCATAGTGATGCGTCATCCATAACAAAACATTCATGTTGCAAAACATCGATGTTTAAAATTAAAACATCCATGTTAATAATACATCAACCAACACCCATCAATGTTTTTAAACATCGCTGTTTTTAAACTGGTTTTAGTAACCTTTAACATTGCATTCGAGGACAACATCTTTAAAATTGACAATGCCCGTGTTTATTAATTTATAATTAAAATGTAACTGAAAACAAAGTTTTATAGAAAGGCGCTCCGTGTACGAAATACAAGGAAAGACGAACGAAATACCAGGATATCATGATCATCTCGGCCGAGGGATTGTGTGTTTGATTAAGGTATAGTTCAAACTGCGTTCGTGTAGTTCCAACAAATGAACAGTGATACCACCAGTCATTTCATATTTTCAACTTTTACAAAATTTTGATTTTTATCCATGAACATCCACGAATATCGAAAACGTAAAACCATCGAGCACAAAATATCGACTTCTGTATATCGACGTCTCATCCCTACCTTTGATTAATACAGTGCCACGAAGTGCAGCATTTCCCCTAAGCAGCGTCAACCACACAGTGGTTCACGGAACAGTGGTCCAATGACGTGTAATTCCATACAGGCAGAAAACTCTCGACATTGCCAACATATTTTTAGTTCGTTTATAATAAAATCCCAAATCCACACACTTATTTCAAAGACGCACGAAGAAACATCACTTTAAAATTGCCGGTACAAAAGTGACATACCTCCTAAACTGTTAATTTTGAGTTAAAAGAAGAAATATGTTATAAAAATGTCCTATTTTTTACTAGAAAAAATGTTAAGTTCACAGGGTGGATTAAACCCTTTGGCCGCAAAGCTCACAGCTAAACGCAAGAGGAAGCCATTCCGAAGCAAAATGACAATTTTTGATTTGTCACTTTTCTTCGGCCCTTACGAAATGTGGAGTTACTTAAATAAGCTTCGAGCGTAGTATAATAATTAACTAAAATTAATAATTTCGGTACAATTAAGCAACTAGTCAAGGTAACAGTTATTTATGCACGAAGGGAGTTAAAAGGGTTCTAATGATCGAGCGACGACAGAAAGCCCCAGAGCTTTTGGCTCGAGGGATTTTAATCCCCGAGATCATTAGAACCGGTTAACGCCCGTGGTACATTTCCCCCCTAATTTAATTATTCATATTTACTTATTTACTAATTAACTAGATGTTAACTTGACTCGCTGTCTTTTCACATTTCCCTCCCATAATTCCCTTCATAGAAGATGTATTATCATTTCAGCTGTTTCCATATTTCCCTCATAAATACGATCCTCTCAATCCAGATTAGTGTACGTGTATATTGAGCTCCGTATCGAAGGCAAAAACAAATAATAACATATCCGTAAAAATGACATATTTTATTATTTTTATTATTCGCATTAATGATATTGTTTTAGTTAAATACACATTTGCAATTTTGTTTTGATAGGTAGATTTTATTTTAATGATATGGCAATTCTTTAATTTCTATTTTACAAGTGTGGTTTATTCTTTTAAAAGTTTAAGATGGTGCTAGTGGTATTTAAAAAATCTAAAAATTGTTTCCTGTTCCACGTATTAAACTTTATTCTTCATTCAGTATTTTGGTGAAAAAAATTGAAAGGGAATTTTGCCTAATATTCATGGGAAAACATTCATGCTCATGAATAAAAAAAAGTGCATATTTAATAACGATGAAGCGTATTTTTACGCAATATTGAAAAATAGCCTACATTTAATTAGTCTACTTAATCTTCACACTATTTCCTATATCTTATATTGTATCGTACATAAAGAAATGAAAGCGAAACATTGTAGCGAGGTGAGCTTGAATCAACGGCAATAGCAAATTGTTTAATTGAACTCGCTGGACTGCAGATGCAATGGGCGCCCAGCAAGCTCAAGCCGTAACGCAATGTACATCCCGGTGCCATGTGCAGCAGCGAACGTTAAACCTCGCGACCTTCGGCGCCCCGCAAATCGCTCCCCTCCCTTCCCCTCCTCGCCCCATCCCACGGCCTCGCACGCGCCGCCGCCCGTGGCGTTGCCGGCGCCGGCAGGTGGCCAAAGGGGGAGGGGGGACGGCGAGAGAGCGCGGCGATCGCGGGCACGTGGCGTGGAGGCCGCGAGCGCCTCCGCGACCCACTTCCACTGCGCGGGCACACGGCTCCTCCGCGCTCTACGCTCGCACTCTCTACTCACCGCTCCTCCCATTCACTTCTTACTCTTACGTTCCACACCCCAGCTCTACGCTCGCCGCTCCTCATTCGCCGCTCTACAGTCACCGCCCCACACTCACCGTTCCACATTCCCTGCTCCACGCTCGCCGATCCACTCTCACCCTTCCCCCCCATACTCACCGCTCCACACTCAACGCTCCTCATTAACCGCTCCACACTCACCACTGCCTTCACCACTCACACTCCCATATTCACGTCATGCTAAGAATATACATGTGCGATCGAATATTTGTCTAGCGCGGTGTTGGGCTACGACGGCGTCACGTGGTGGAAGAAGCAGAAGTATTGTTGCCTTAGAAATCAATATTGTAATAGTCTGATGTATTAATGCGTTGAAATGGGTGTGCTTTTTATACCTTTGCCAGATTAATACACGTTTGTTATTGCAATTCGTGTTGTACCTTTTCTGTTAATATCGGAAACCTGAGAACCATGTGTGTGTGTGTGTGTGTGTGTGTGTGTGTGTGTGTGTGTGTGTCTGTGTGAGTGTGTGTGCAAACAAGATTATTAAATAAACAATTAAAGTTTATACATTTACTTATATATATATATATATATATATGTATATAAACTTTAATTGTTTATTTAATAATCGTTTTTTTCACTTTGCACACATAACGTCTGGTTCGTAATTTAACTCGGAATCTTCTTTAGATTATTCTTAAAAGTATGTTATCCACAAGAACTTGCGTCAACTTATGATTTATGTCCATATCAGAGGTAGGACTTTTGATAGAATTTTTTAACTACTCTTGTCAGTCCCTTGTATTTCTAAAATGTTGAGGTAAAGTGCTGATGTTGTGAATATCGTTCTCTACACACCATGCTCCCTATGGGTTCCCACCCACTTCGTAATCCCCACTTCACACACCTCGCTTCACACAGTTCTTCGCACTCCCTGCTTCACAAACCATCTCTACACTTTTTTCTCACACTGATTCACATTCCACAGTTCACACCTCCCGTTTCACTCTCCGCATTCCAGGTTTGCCACTCCCAGCTTCACTTTTCGCTTCACACTGCCTCTTCACGATACACACTTCACTGTCCACAATCTGCATTCCCCGCTTAACATTACTCGTTCTGTAACCTAGCCCCAATGCATCTTCTCGTGTGTGGTTTATTTGCACTATGACACTGAGAAAAATCAAGATTTTTATTTTTACTTTCCGTATACGTACGTACATACGGAGTAATATAAGTAGTAGAGGGAAAGTTATGTAATGCTGCGCGAATTTTCGGCAGAAAAAAACCTGATAACAAAATAGTGGATAAAACCAGCTGCTAAATTAAGAAAAAAATCCTCTAACACGTGGGGTAGCCAGAATCACTCTTTGTGGGTTCTTGATACCGAAAAACCAATTGAAAGCAAAACATCTGTCTGTTAACACTACTAGCACCTAAACCATTCGTAGGTCCTTTTTTTCAAATTGAGGAAACCCCTGTCTATCTGGCTCGACTCGAAGCTTTGAGAGTTTGAAAAATATTCGGTAAAATCGGGGGGTACTTTACATGAACCCCCTGATCATTTTCAAAGTTTTCTCAAAAACGGCTCCAAATTTTTTCTTTGAACTTTGAGTAAGGATAGTGCTTAATTTACTCTGTGAGATGACATAAACGCCATACTGCTCTATTCTTTTGTTTTTTCAAAAATTACAAAAATGTAATTTTTTGACTTGTCTTTCACGTCGTTAATATTTACATTGGCGGCGATTTGTTCACATTTTATATTTATGAGTACATGTGCTCTAAATAATGTCAAGCAAAGTCTGTCGAAAACTCAACCGTTTTCTATGAAAAGTAGCTCAGAATTCCGCGTTTTCAGAAACGCTCAAACGCCATTTTCTCATAAATGGCTCCAAACTTTTCTTCACAATTTTCGAACTGATAATGCTAATTGCTCTCTTTTACATGACGTAAAGTTCAATTTGGGGTATTTTTTCGTTTTTTCAAAAATTACACAAATGTAATTTTTTGGAAAGATGTCTCACACCGTTAATATGCACATTTCTAGGAATTTATAAACAATATTCTATTTGTGAGTTGATGTTCTTCAAAAGAGTTCTAATGATGTTTTTCCGAAAACTCAAAAATTGTCTGTGAAAAAGAGCTTCAAATTTTGCATTTACAGTAGCGCTTATACGCCATTTTCTTAAATACGGCTGCAAAGGTTTCAAAGAAAATTTCCATTTAGGACGAGATTTTACTGTTCTTTAATATTCTTAAAATAATATTTCTGTTCTAGTATTAGGAAACCGAAAAATTAAGAAAATTTCAAAAGAAATTTATTTTGGGTGGCGATAGACGGGAGCTGGCAAGGAGTAATGTGGCAAGTCCGAACAGCTAGCCGAGACCAAAGGAATTAGAAAACTAATACGGGAAAGTCTGTGCCATTCTGTAGCACCACTAGTTTAATTACCACGTAACGTCGACGGTAATTAACAAAGAATTTTTCGAAAGTGCGCCAGAATGAGGTGCTGTTAATTATCGAAATCATGAATGGATATTAAAATAAGTATTTAAAATAAGCTGTGTTGCGGCGATTTATAACAACTATTCCTTTCTTGCTTCTCTCTAATGTATTTGAAAAGCATCCAACTAGACATTTTTCGTAAACATTATTCATCACACAGCGAGATTTCCACTCTCGTGACATTGATGAATATTGATTACGCCTCAACGAATACTAATGAATTCGTCTTTCAAGGGAAAATGAACTATGCATGGAAGAATGAAGAAAATTTTAAAAAGCATTCTTCAAACCTTTAAATAGATCCTGACATTCTTCAAACCTCTAAATGTAACTTTGGTTATCATCCATTCGTTACTCCAAATGAAATTCACTTCCATAATAGTGTTATACATTCACATATCGGAATCAAAATGTACAATGAATTGGAGATGAGATTATTGAAACATCCTAAAACCCAAATTTGTTTTATCCCTTTATTTTTCGGTATAAGCAGCGATGCTAGAATATTTTGTTTAGTTGATTATACTTAATTTCGTCGGACTTACCGAATATGAGCACATTTGACATATCAATGTAGGATATACAATTTAGTCTCTGGCGATTTCCAGAATTTGAAACTCAATCAGTGGACACGACAATGCAAGTACTCTGGTTTCTTTGCTGCATTTTTTCTTCAATTGGTGTCATCTCCTGGCACCTAGACAATGAGATTGCAAATATTCTCCAGCACCTCCGGTAGCATGGACGATTCAAGACATCACAAGGAAAAAGAAAATTTTCTTGTAACTCCGAGTCGTGTGTTACACACATGTATGAAACAAAAAGAATCAGCGTTCGACGATTAATTGTATCTGTTCATATAGTTTTGTCATGTATTGTATAGAAGGCCCCAAACATGGAGAACATTTAAGAAGAGGGTCGATCCTAAACTCACCCGATTTTTTGAATCAGTATTTTTCAGGAAATGGTAGTTTTCCAATTGCATTTTTCTCTCATTATTTGTTTTTCTTACTAGAACATATTCAGCACATATTTTTTTAAGTCAAGACTACTAGAAGCGATATTATATTTAATTTGGACTTATAAAAATATACAAATGCATACTCGTACATAATAAAGAAAAGAGTTGCTACCAACACATTTTCAAATTAACTTTTCACGTGGAGTGTTAGTTTAGGGTAACAAAGAAGAATCCTGGCATGGCATATGATCCGTTTTTAAGTACTGTTGCGGGAGACTCTTGGAATTGATCGAAAGAAACCAAGTAAACACGCGGTCAGAGTTGGCAGACATTGGAATTCTCATTCAGGTTGCTTGGCTTCGACCCAGCTGCCGTAGAAAACCCACAACCGTAGTGCTAGAATCTAGAACCTACCAGTCTAGGTAACTACGGCTGCTAATTGCGTTTTGCCGAAGAACAATTCTTTACCTACTATATGCCTGTGACTCTGCTGCAACACGGCTACCCAGTGAGAATGTCCCGTTTGATTGCTTAGTGATCCCGGGCACGTCAACTGCTAAGGTCATTAGACCCGTAAGTGTAGTGCATTTTTATCGCAGGAGGTGGTGGTGATCTTCCCCTGCTGGATGGCGAGATCCGGCGCCGATCTGCGAGTCGGCTTGCAGGCTTTCCCCGAACAGGTGTCTCCCAATAGTGGGACACCGTCCAATCCGAACAAGCTCTAATCTCTCGATGGGTCTTCCGGTATGTGGTAGTTCATGTAAGTGTGTGTAAGTAAGGGGTGAGGAGAGGACAAGGAAGAGGAAGGAAAGATCGCGCGCGATCCGTGGATTGTTTATTCGGGTACTGCTCTGGCAGTCGTCTAGTTGATCGGAGAAACCACGGAAAACCACCGATCAGAGCAGTCGGCCGCTAGAATTCTCCTCCAGACAGCGGTTGAACTCGACCTGGCTATGAAGCCAGTGTCGAAAATCCTGCCACCAGTCGGGACTCGAACCCTAGGACCTCCCGGTCAGAGAGAAATCTCAAGCCGATTCCGAATTGGACAGGACTAATATCTCGTCGCGCGAATAGTTCCGGTGGGAGGAGGGGGGAAGAGGAAGTTGACAACCTCCCCGAAGACCCTCTTGCTCACAAGTGACATGGAACTGACCGCAGGAATCGAGCCTCGATATTCAAAGATTGTCGCTTTGCTACCTATCTCCTCTGAGATGCACCATTGTCTTACGAGCTTGGGATACGAATCAGGAAGTTTGATATTTGAAGAATGTGCCATCCAGCCTCCGTGATGATTTGAAGTGGAAATACAGTCGTTTGGCACTAAATACAAGTGGTCCGCTACCCTCGTCATTGCCGTGAGTTACTGCAAACTGTTTCGAATGGCTTCAGTTCCAGAAACGATAATGAGATTCCAAGGGTTCTCCGGCCCCGCCTGTTGCACAGTGGATTCCAGGCACTACGAGTAAAATGGAAAAAATGATTTTCTCGTAACTCGACACCCCGATCGCAGAAGTGTTCCGTGAACAATGAGCTGACAAACATTATCCTGGGTACCACTATTGTGTCTCTGCGATTTCTCGAGCTGTGACCCTGCAGTTCAGTACAATGCGTGACAGCCTCCACTGCTTTCTAGTATCAGTGTGTGGTACAATGTGTTGAAATGGGCTGAAATCTGCGCTTAGTAAGAAAAAACAAACTTCTAAGAAATGGCAAATCGTGTTCTGTTCTATGTTATTAATTTCGAGCATATACAGAATTGACGAAAAACTAGTAATCTGTATCCTCTGGCCATGAGAGAGGTATCAATAGTTTCGTTAGATACGAAGGAAGACTAAAAAAATGAAACAGTTTCTATTTTGACCGAAAACGCAAATATTTAATAGTGCTAATCCGTACTCTCTGAATCTGAATCAGTGAAATTGTCACTGATTCAATCAGTGAGAGCCGAAGTCACTGATATCTTCAGTCGAAATGTGTAGTTTTCCTGACAATCAGCGAATATGCGAACCTTTTCATAATGATCGCCAGTATTTCACTGGTCGTCAGTGGTAAAAGTGCCGCGCTCGCTGATCCTTCAAGTCACAAATTTCACTGATTCAAACAGTGAAGTTTCACTGATTCAAAAGGTGGATCCAATTTTCACTGATCCGTTCAGTTCAATTCACTCATTGTCAGTGGCAGAGTTATAACTGACACCATCAGTGAATAGTCACTGTCAATCAGTAGTTTTTCACTGATTCACACTGAGAGTGTAGTTTCTCATTCCTGATGTTACGACTATATTCTAATACTCATTACGTCACTACTTGCAACTCACCTTACGTCAAGCGTCGAAAAAGAAAGAACCTTTAGTTCTAACGTGTACCTTTCCAGAACAATAAAATTTGCTGCTTGAGGATACCAATTTCTACACACTTCACTGCAACATTTTTGCTGTTGCAGTCTTAATATTTAAATTTACGAATCGATTTTCGAGTTTTATATCATTGAGAATTATTATTGTGTTATATATTTCAGTTGCAGTTGTTACACGCCAGCAATCAGGCAACCCCTAATGATACACATTTATGTACTGTATTTTCTAAATCCTTTTATTTCAGTCTAGCTTGTGTGCCTTAGGAAGGTCCATCAATATCATGCGAAAATAATTATTAAAAAGAAGATGAAGCCATATATAATTGAATTTTTTACAACAAATTATTTATTTTAGATCTTACATTAAAGATCTGTAACCCACAACAACATTTTACACGCATAATTTTACTAAATAATATTTTCAGAAACAAAATACGTGCGTTTCAGCCCGTTTCCACACATTCCAGCCGACTGAGCCGTGGGCGAAACGTGAATTGACATATTTCCTCATCGTTGCTCCACTTTTGATACGTTCTTACAACAGCGGCGCGGGACCATCCAATAGAACGACTGGCGTTTTAGATATTCTGGTACTACGCCGCCATGCCTTGCGAATCGGAATTAACACCCTCGGAGAGCGGTCGCTTTTCGTATTTGGCGCCGCAGACTCAACTGACGGTGTCCTTGTGGAACAGTCCTGAGTAAATCATTTCCAACGTGTCGCGTGTTAAGTCCGATGTACACGGTACTTTTTTCGTCTTTTTTCTGAACGGAAAATGGATAGTAAATGGTCGTTTGTTTCTAAACGGTACTGTTTAGTTATTGAAACTGGATGAACGAGAACCCGACTTTTACAAGGGAAACTTTTTGAACTTATGAAAAAGTTAGTGCGCGTTGCCTAGCGTGGTCGCTAGTGTTGACCACAGTCAAACGATTTGCTGTCAGCCGATGGGAATCAAGGACTAACAAAACGTGGATTCCTGACTACATAAGTGTTAGACGAAGTAATTTACTACTTATAGGAACAATATTTATTCATATTTTCAATACTCGGACCTCAGAATACATTTTTTTTCCTGTCGAAAACCGCCGATGTCCTCTGGAGCATTACAATGGTTTCTCTTCACTATGTAAGTACGCGGTAAGTCGACAAGGCATAAGTGGTATTTCAATAAACCTTTCTTCTTCCAGTCACATATCGAGGCGTTCTTGGGGACGCTCTTTGCAGCATTAGAATATTTTGCAATACTAGGTCCCAGTTAGGTATCGGGATTTCACTTGGCGAAACGTATTTCTGATGTTCTCGTGGATTTCCATCTCCTTTTGGGCGTTTTCTTCGACGTGAAAGTAGACCCTAAGAGCATAGACGTGAGGGTGGGCGGAGCGGGGCAGGGCGGGGTGGGGCGGAGCGGGGCAGGGCGGGGTGGGGCAGGGCGGGAAGGGCGGGGTGGGGCAGGGCGGGGCAGGGCGGGGTGGGGCAGGGCGGGGCAGGGCGGGGTGGGGCGGGACAGGGAGGGGCGGGGCAGGGCAGGGGGCGGGGCAGGGCAGGGAAGGGGGCGGGGCAGGGAGGGGAGGGGCGAGGATGGACAGGGAGGGGCAGGGCGTGGAGGTGCAGGGCGTGGAGGTGCAGGGCGGGCGGGGCAGGGCAGGGCAGGGCGGGGCGGGGCGGGGCGGGGCGGGGCAGGGCGGGGGCAGGGCGGGGCAGGGCAGGCAGGGCAGGCAGGGCGGGGTGGGGCGGGTGTCGCAAGGGTGCGTGGGCTGCTTGTCTAGTTGTAACAATAGCGCGAGAATGCTGCGAGGCTTGCAACAGCAGCAGGTCACGCGCCGTCCGTCGTTTGAGCCTCGCCCGAACCCGCCCGCCGCCACGCGCGTGTCCCACGCACAGGCCCCGGGGGCCCCTTCTCCCGCGCAGCTGGGAATAGCCCTCGCGCACTGGGCTCTGGCCTCCGGGATCACCTCGCTCATTTTCGTCCTTACGTATTTAATAAAACGTTGTTAATCGGAGAAACCACGGAAAACTACGGATCAGAGCAGCCGGCCGCTAGAATTCTCCTCCAGACAGCAACTGATTTCGACCTAGCTGACTAGCTAGTGTCGAAAATCCTGCCGCTGTCGGGACTCGAACCCTAGGACCTCCCGGTCAGAGAGGAATCTCAAGCCGACAAGTATATAGAGGTTTTTTCTTCAGCGAAACGAATGAGAACACCGTGGTAGGAACAAACGTGAGAAAAAAGATGAGTACGGTCTTCTAATTTATGAAGAACAAATTTTCTGAAGTTATATTTGCTACTGATAAAAAAAAAACAGTGAAATACTTGGCACCATTTCATAATTATTATTGGTTTAACAACTGCTAGACTACTTGTAACTAGTTTTTTTCCGCTCAGAAAGAGAAAGTAAAGTAATGTAATGTGCGCGACAAGACGGCGAATTTTCGGCAAGAAAAACTCTTTTTACAGGGCCCTGGTAACGAAAAAAGAGGATAAAACCAGTTGCTAAATTTAGAGAAAAAAATTCTCTAACATTTGGCGCAGCCAGAATCCAAGTTTTGTGAGATTGATATCGAAAAATCGAATGACGGTAAAACGTCTGTCTGTCCGTTCGTCTATGAACAACCTTTAGTGGCTAAACCGTTCAGCCGATTGTCTCCAAAATTGATATTCCCCCAATCAATCTGACATGATGTCGCGGTCCCTAAAATTTGAAACATATTTTAATTCTGGGGGGTACTTTACATGAAGCCCCTGGATCATTTTCCAAATTTACAAAAAAATGGCTCCAATTTTTTTATTAAACTTTTGTGTTGGATAGAATGATGGACGTTTAAGAGAATGGCGCAGATCTCATTTTCTTTGAAATCCCCGATTTTTCGAAAATTGCAGAAACAAAGTTTCTTTCGGTCTCTTCCTACAACTAAAATATTAAGGATAGACTCTTCACTTTAAAGAAATCTGCTCCTTAAAGATAGGTTTTGAAATAAGGACATGTACAATTTTTCGAAAATGTTAGTCATTTTCTCGTAATTTTGCATGAAAATACGGGCAAGAAAGTTCATGCTGTTTTAGAATCTACTAGCTCTGTCATTTGTTGCGACTTTAAGTAAATCCTCGGCTACGGTCCGATTCCTTGATTTTCAGATATCGGCGCTTTTTTGTAGTCGAAAGTGATATAACGGGTTTCTCTCTTCCTAAAAGCGTAACATATCGTCGTCTCAAAGTTATACTTGACGACAACGCGATGGGCTACCAAAAAGCAGTGCGGCGGCGTTGAAAACAAGCCACATGGTCGCGTTACTTATGGCGCAGAAACGTTCGGTGCATGGGCGGTGGCAATCAAAAAAGGCAATTTCCTAAAAGCATTGTTGGCTATCAGGATTTGTTTAAACTCCCTTCCTGCAAGATGAAATGAAGTGATGAGGTCAGGACGATTAGCTTTTGGGTACTTAGGGCATCTGGATACAAATTCCGGGCGATGCATGTGCAATTTGCAGTGAACAAAGAAGGTTCACGAATAATTTTCCAATATTTGTTGTCTCTCATTTCGCCATTGCTCCTTAATATTTACCCATTAAATAATTATTTCATTTGGGTGTAACCATAGGCAGCAAGGTACTGGAAGCATACCAAACATCAATGAAGCTGGAATGCATTGTAAGCAAACTCCATTTATCTTTTTAAAGAATTGATCGGTTTTTCTGAAATTACATCATGTTTCAGGAAATAATATAATTGTTTTAATAACAAAGGCGACTTTAAATTCGGTAAGTATTAGACACATTTACTTGGAAATAAACTACTGATGTTTATTTGGATATGCTTCAAATATCCATTTCTTCACTTGGCTCCATTCTTATAAACAAAATTCTGGAATACTCCGCCATAAAAATTAATGCAAAACCACCTCTTCTACACTCAACATTAAATCCCGATACCAATTCATATTCACCCTCAGAAAAATCCATCAAAAATCACACATCTTATTAGCAATATATTTTTCTGGTACCACTTTCAGAAAATGCTTAAATACCACAAATCCAAACACTATTCTTCAAAATGACACTCGTATATCATTCACATGCCTGCGTTCATTGGGTAGAATAGTAATAAGCACATTGGGCCTTTATTTCCTCGCCTGACTCTCAACGGAACCGGATCCTTTATTCTTTGTCAAATCCCCGTCCAATACGCTTCAGGCATCCCTTCTCCCAACGGCCAGTAGGATACGCATCTGCGTATAAGCACCTCATTCAGAAACTCAGGATCCAGTTGTCTCTTAAATAAAACTGCTGCGTCTGTCTGTTGAATCTCTTTTTTGTGAGATAATTCCTTGTACACGCGGAGCACACGAAAGACGAGTTGTCCGGATTATTTTTCGTTTTATGAATACGAAAGTACTATGGATCCTTTAACACAACGTCCGCAAATGAGATTGCACGTTTCAAATAGCTCTTTGCAACGCTTTAATGCTCTTATATATTGTGTGTTAACTGGCTGCCACGCGAATGAACAAACACGTTTCAGCAAGCGAAGGCAAGGTGGGCGCGAACACACGGGATGGGGAATAGATCAGTCCAGGAGTTTCTAGGCTTTAAGCCGTCGAGTATTGCTTAAATTTTACAGGAATTTTCGCGTACCACCATTCTGAAATACCAATAACTACGGAAGTTTATTTTCAAATAAAACATAAATAATGGATTCTGGCTACACCATGTGCTAGAGGATTTGTTTTCTAAACTTAGCAACTGGATTTATCCACATTTCGTTACCAGGACCCTGTAATAAGAGTTTTTCTACAGAAAATTGGCCATTTTTTCGCGCAGCATTACATAACTTTGTCACCACTGCCTACTGGGGTAGTCAGAAGTGTAAAAATGGTCCAAAAATGTTCATAATTTACCTTTTAACTCGCCAGCGTGAACGACGCCTTAAAATGAGAAGAGTTCAAGCAATTTTTGAGCAAGCACCATGATCGAGTTCGTTAGGCAGGGGGCGCGCGGGGGCGAGAGCCAAAGGTCGCTCTCGTGAGTGCAGCGCGGCCACGTGCCACCTGCCACGCGCTGCAGGTGAGGACTTCGCACCAGGAAATGAGACGGCACTTGCGCTGCACTCGCTCTGCCCCAGCCCCGCCCCCACTCTCTCATCTCACCGGTCGGCACGACGACGCGCGAGAGACGACGATGCAGACCTTCCCTTTGCGATACCACACGCCATCCGCTACAAGCTCGCCTTAACCAAGGGCGGATCCAGCCGATCAATTTGGGGGAAGGGGCTAGTACATTTTTGTTAAATAATAAACACATTTTGTTATCTTCTTCTTCTTCTGCTTCATTTTAAGCCACTGAAGGCCTGTTTCAACTCAGAGGTCATCCTGCCATCTTCTTCTTGGGCGTTGTACATCCTCAATATCCGAAGGGTTAGTAGTTATATACTATTTGTGTTATTATTGATGTTCCCATTCCTATTTATATGATTCGTCCATTGGCATTTGTATTCTTTAATTTTTTCATTTAGATTGAACACTTTTAGGGTGGACCTTATCTCCACACTTGGAACGTGGTCTGCCAGAGTATATCCTGCTACACTTCTCAGGAAGCGCATTTCTGAGGATTCAATTCTCAGTTTCTCTGCTCTGTTCACTGCCCAATTCTCACTACCATACATCAAGACTGGAACTGCTACGGATTTATAAAGTCTTAACATTGTGTCTCTTCTGACTTTGGTTTTTTAAAGTCCTTTTCACGGTTCCACAAATATGTTGACATTTGTATAACTTTTGTTCTTGATCGATGTCATTTAAGAAAGAAACATAATAGCCCAGATAATTAAATGTGTGGACTTGTTCAATAGTTTTGACATCTAGAACATTTTTTGAGCGAAATGGATGCTTTCCCTGGAAAAGCCATCACTTTCGATTTCGAGACGGATATTTCCAAATTGTAATTCTTTATTATGTTTTGCAATTTGAACAGAGCGAGTTGTAAATCATATTCGGAAGAAGAGATAATGACCTGGTCATCAGCAAATAATATAGCGTTGAAAACGTGATTTAATATAAAATTATTTGGCATTTGGCAGTTTATATAAAATTATTTGACAGGCAATTATTTGACATTCTTCGATGACAGCGTATGATATATATATAAAATTAAAGAAAAGTGGCCACCCTTGACGCACTCCTTGGTTTACGCTAGCAGAAATATTGCTAGATGTATTGAACTTAATGGAAGTACTTCTATACATTTCTTGTATCATCTTAATTAGATGTTCAGGATAGCCATTGTTTTTCATTATTGTCTATAGTTTTCGTCTGTATATTTTATCGAAGACTTTACTATAATCAATAAACAGCAAATGAGTAGGAAGGGTGAATTCTCTGTGTTTCTGTAAAATTTGTTTTATAATAAAGACACAGTCTGCACATGAGCGTCCTTTACGAAACCCATGTTGTTCTTCTTGTAACAATACTTCAGAGATTTTATTCAGTCGCCAATTATTTTAGCTAAAAGTTTGTTGACGCAGTTGAGGAGACGTATCCCCCCACAGTAATTACGGTCTATTCTATTGCCTTTCTTAAAAATAGGACATATAATTGCTACTTTCCATCCATCAGGTATTTAGTGTGTTGTCCAACAAGTGTTGAGGATATTCAAAATCTCTCTTTAATTGCCCTTGGAGAATATTTTATTAATTCTGTGTTTATCTCGTCATTACCATGACTTTTCTTGCTCTTAGATTTACTTAAACATTCTCTAGTTCTCCATAGTTATAAGGTCAACAGAATGGCATGTCACTATTTTGGCAAGTATTTCCAAAATTTCTTCGCTAGTGGAACAAAGGTTTATATAATAATGCAGGCACTTCTCTTCGAGTATGTTGTTAATTCGTGCTGTATCACGTTCTTCCTTATTGAGATGTTTCAAAATGTTGAAAGCTTCGCCAGAGTTTCTATGAAGAGATTGCTCTAAGTTAGAAATATATTTATCCCAAGCCTCACTTATTCAATTTTCTCACGGCCCTTTTCAGCTAAAGCACTCTTTCTATTATATTCAATTCCATCAGCAACAGATTCTAAATTCAAATACTTCATGTAAGCCTTCTTTTTGTCATTAATAAGTTTGTCAATTTCCTCCGTCCTAGATGTTTAGTCCTTTTTTCTTCGATCTCTTACGTCGGCGTCCCAATGATTCAAAAGCTGCTTGCCAAATTATTTCCTTTAAATCTTCCCATTCCGTTTCAACATCCAGGTTCATTGCTGTGTGATCTAACTTTTGTATAAATCTTTGGCAATATAATTGCCTTATACTGTCTACATGAAATAGATGGGTTTTGAAATATTCCTCTCTAGGGTTTGGCAATTGTTGATATCTAGTAGCCATGTTACTAAGCTGATAGTAGAGACAACAAGAAAATCATCAGAATTAATATCTGGACCTCGATATACACTGGTATCTTACACTTGTGACATCAATTTTTGTATTTACAAGAATGTAGTATATAATAGATTTGGTGCATCTACTACACCAGGTATATTTGTGTATATCTTTGTGCCTATAAAATGAATTTAATATTCCATAATTATACCCGAAAATCTAGGATTTGTGTTATTCCTACAATTTATAATTTCCTTTAAGCTGTTGTAACTCCAAGTAGTAATTCACTTGTAAGTTCAAGGTCATGCAATAAATTACTTTTAAAGCATTCATAATTGAATATTATAATAAAATCTTTCAGCTCCTAAAAGTTGAGATGTGTCACATTATGACCTCCATCTTCATTGTCAATGATAAAAAGGATTCCTTTTGTCCACGGACAAATAAATATTTTTGTCTTCCGGACGAGATTATTAAGTTAATTATGACCTGTTTTAATGCTTTATTTAACGTTAAAGATAATTACAAACTCGTAAAAGTGATTTACGACTCCAAATGTTACTTGATGTTTTTTCCATCAATATAACAAATATGAATGCAAACAGCGTTTGAAATTACACAAAACAGCGAACAAATGACGAACAAGTGACGAACAAGTGACGAACAAATTCAGTCCCATGCGAAAACATTCCCTCATTGCGGACGACAATGTCCTTGTGAAACTTCTCAAAACACAAGTTGAGAAGTTGCTTGGGAACATGATTGTGTAAGTGACTTGACAATGCTTCATTGTCCTAGAAAAATTTCTTTTCCAAGATAACGTCAAGCGTCTCACAAAAACCTTTTCTCACTCGCGATTCTCGCAGAGAACCGGAAGGATTTCTACCATCTAAAGCACGTGAAGCAAGCTAGGATTCTCTACTGAAACAATTGTATGAAAGTTGCCTTTGCTCTCCGTGAGGGAACTTAGAGGTTCAGCTTACTCAGTTATCTTAGATAATAATTTTCTAAAACTCTTTCATTCACAAAAGGGATGAATTTTAAAACAATGTTTTAGCATTTCATTCAGGGGAACCGGAGAAATGAAGTGCTCAGTAGAACAAGGGTCTATCCCATATTGACCTAGTTCTGAGGTATTGAGGGTTTTATTAGAACTTTCGTAATATAACTCAGTATACATTCAAACTCTAAAACACAGTACACTTGCATATAAATTCAGGCTGGATTTAAATAACATATTACTCAAAAGAATAATATTTGAAGTGACATTTAATGTAAATAACTCAATTTCACAAAAAATGTTGAGTGGAGAGAGGAGACTGAGAGGGGTGGCAATGAGGGATAAGAGGCCTAACTACAGCAAGCCAGGGTCTTGACACAAAGGTCACATTAAGAAACACCAATTTCAACGATCAGAATGAGAGATTTTTTCCATTGATTTAACTGCATTCAACTTGTCATCTTTAATAATAAATATCATTTTCAAATTGACACGAATCCTACCACCGTCTCTTCGTTGGTGAATTTCATTTTTATTTAAGATGATCATTCGTCCACTTCGCAACCATACTTCTACTGCTGTTCATAAGTGGAAAAGAAAACAGTACACTTCAGTCATCTGCCGTGGATTTTCAAGTTTGAGACAGCACGTGTCGTCATGAAGTGAGAAAACTCTCCAATCAGTATTAGCAGTCGTGACTGCAGATGTGCATTTGTGTTGAAGTTAGTAAATTTACATGGATAGTCTCTCAAGAGAGTTTTATTTCTTTTATTGCTTTGTTCTTGTGGTACATGTTTAAATAAGACGTGTATTAAGAGTAAATAATAAGAGAAAATGATAACTTGTTTCTGCCATAACACACTGAAGTCGATTCTTGTAAGTTTGAAAAGGACCATTATTATCGTCATTCCCCTACAAATTATTTTTCATTTTGTTCTTTTCTATGATCGTTGCTGTAGAATTTCATTACAAGAAAAGTACAAGTCAGATGAAATAAATGGGAAAAAATCTCTCATTCTGATCGTTAATATTGATGTTTGTTCATATTATCTTCGTGTCAGGACCATGAATTGCTGTAGTTACGCCTCTATCCCTCACAGCCACCCCTCTTACACACCCAGTCTCCACGAAATAGTCTCGACGCCGCGAAGTCCACCTTCACCAACGGCTGCGAGTTGCAAGGGCTGCTACAGGAAAGGTCCGTTTACTTAAAAATCACATATCAGAAAGTCCAAATCCTATACTCAAATTAAAATACTAACATATGATTCATCATTTTATTCCTCTATTCATGATCTATCCATTGCTGGCGAGAAAAATATATAAGTTCCATTAAAAAAATTAAAGATGATTAAATTTCTCGAAAACTAAAAATATTATAGACAATTTCTCCACGACATGTTACTTACCCCACGATTCCACATTATTCAGCAAAAACTCTATAGCCTGAACCGTTTAGAAGTTATGGGGGTGGTCCTTAGTTGGTGGAACACCTGTACATATACCTATCTGCGCCCCAGGATGGGCATCCAGCTGAAACCGTTCCCGCCTATCCCTAACTCGTAATTATTCTTAATCATAAAACATTACTTTGTTGCCCCACTAACGGAACAAAAATTTACAATTTCTTTCGAATCTCATGGAAAACCTACTATATATTTATTTATTATCAGCCTAAGGTCTATTTTCATCATTTATTTCTTCGGTCTGATTGTTTTTTAACAGTTTGTGAGCTCCGGCATAATTAATAAATAATTACTACTACACTCCCGAAACCGAAACCTAATTTTAACAAATATGAATTTCGTCCTATTAAAACATATTGAAATGTTGTCTTTGACGAGTCTGTCTGGACCGTTACATTATCAATGTGTGTGGATCAGGGGTCCATCTTCTCAGGTTCATATAAGAAACACTGACGAATCTGAGGAGATGGACAAGTGACCTAAGAAATGTCTAACCTTCAAAGTTTGGTTTCCTGTCGTCATTTCACGACGTGGTTCCCAATTTGCATTGTGACAAATTATTATTATTATTATTATTATTATTGGTATCAGTGTTTTATGTTACTGAGAGACTGTATTTTTATGTCTTTGTAATTAGCTGCCACCGGGTTATACCCAACTGCAGTTTAAATAAATCTATCTGCACCTACAGCCTCCTCGACGCAGACGACGGCTGTCGCAACCGTCTGCGCCACGGGGCCGGCGACAAATTATTGCGGTAATAATAATGATCTTGTTGAGATGGGTTTCCGCACACATATCTCCGATGATACGGTTTTCGTTTACAATTACGTTTATCTTAAAATGTTAGACTTTTCAAGTGTTCACAGGGACTGTGACTGTGTCGCAGCAGCTCTTCAAGAACGTTACATCACTGAAAGCAGGCATTGCCTATCATAACTGTCAAGGTTATTTGCGTTTCTGTTGTGCCGTCATCTGGACTCCACGTGCGGCCCTGAGCAGCCGTTCACGCGCGCCCCGCCACACGCTCCGCCACACCCCGCCACTCTCCCTTCCCCGCCACGCCCCCGCCACTCCCCGCTCCCTCCGCTTCGGCTTGCCTAATTCATTTGCTACATCATTGTCAAATATCAAAAATTGATCAGTTTATGATTAATTGATTGAATGAATCGTGTTTTCGGGCGCTTCAACTAACTTAGTTCATTCGTCCCGTAAGTGTAGTGCGTGATTTCTTCTCGGGAGGTGGCGATAATCTTTTCCCCACGCCGGATGGCGAGATCTGGCGCCGACCTACCGTCGACTAGCGGGGTTTTCCCCCCTCAACCAGGTATCTCCCACCAGCGGGGCATCGCCTCAGCCGGGACAAGCTATAAGCTCCCGACTGATCTCCCGGAATGTGTGGTATAGTGTAGTGCATGTTGGTGTAAGTGTGTGTATAAGAGGAGAGGATAGGACAAGGAAGAGGAAGGACAGATCGCGCGCGGTCCGTGGCCTGTTCGTTAGGGTACTGCTCTGGCATTCGCCTGGTATTGATCGGAGAAACCACGGAAACTACCGATCAGAGCAGCCGGCCGCTAGAATTCTCCTGCAGACAGCGACTGAATTCGACCTAGCTGACAAGCTAGTTTTGAAAATCCTGTCGCCGTCGGGACTCGAACCTAGGACCTCCCGTGTGCAGTGACATCAGGTTGATGCACTGAGCCATCTCTCCCGGTACGGTTGTTTGAGTATTTAATGTTTTCCGGGAACGTCAATGACGTTGGTCGTTGGTCCTGTAAGTGTAGTGCATGGTACAGCCGCAGTGTCCGTAACCAAACCAGAAAGGGCAAGGGTTTCTCCGTCCGCGCCATACAAGGAGGCGTGCGCTTCGCGTCCGTCGACCCTGTGTGTAGCTTGTGACTCACGTCAGACGGCGCGATGGTGGATGGAGGTGGACGTGCAATGTGTGTATGTGTGGGGTTCGCTGTGTTTGACGTGATGTTTGGCACGGAGTGAAGTGTGGTTTGGAGTACGGGTTGCCATGTTGTTTGTGGTGTGGGGTGTACGATGTGTAGTATGTGATGTGGTGAGTGAAATGGTGTGTTTGGTGTGATGTGTGGAGTAATGCGTGATGTGTCGTGTGGTATGTGGTGCGTGATTTACGGTGGGGTATGGTTTGGTGAGATGTAAGGAGAGGGGAGTGATAGGTGTGAAAGTCCTGATCTGAAATGGTGTGGTGTAGTGTGTGGTGAGTGGTGTGTGGAGTGACGACGTCTCAGGCCAGGCTGTGACCCCGTCTGTCGCCACCACTCCGCTTCCCCGTCGCCCGCATCGCGGAGGGGGTGACGGTGTTTAATGTTGTGTGGTATGCGATTTATGTTGCGGTATGTTGTGGTATATGATGGATCGAGAGGAGGGATGATAAGTCTGATGAGTCCTGACCTGAAGTGTGTGTGGTGTGGTGTAGCGTGTGGTAAACGGCGTGGAATATCGAGTGAGATGACGACTGAGGCGAGGCCGTGACCCCGTCATAGCCTCCGCCCCCGCTTCCGCGTCGCCCGCATGGCGGCGGCGGCGGCGGAGATGGCCTTGGCGCGGCAAGGCAAGACCGGCCTTCAGCCCAACCAGCGAGCGCGCGGTGCTCCGCCATGGACCAAGACCAGAACGCAGTGGCGTAGTGAGGGGGTGGGTAGGGAGGGACGCGGTCCGCCCCGGGTGACACATATTTTGGGGATGTCACCAATTAGAAAATTGAACGCTTGGAATGATACGATTTTAATGATTTTTTTAGAAAAAAATATAGATTTTAATAAAATTGTAGATAAATTAGCTGTCCTTAAATTCGAAAAGTGATTTTATAAAAAGCAAGGCATTTGTTAATTTGTTACTTCATATTAGGGCCGTCCATAAATTACGTAACGCAAATTTCGATTATTTTTCAATACCCCCTCCCCTTTGTAATGCACTTCCCTATCTCTATGTAACACACCGTAACGCTGCCTCAGGCCCCCTCCCTCCCCCTTTAGTGTTACGTAATTTATGGATGACCCTTAGATTATTATTTAAAAATTATATTTCAATTATTTTGAATTACATATTTTTAATATACTTTTAAATAAATGTCATGTGCTTGTATTTTGTACAAATAAACGCCAATTTACTTGTATTTTTCAGTAAATAATGTATAAACCTATTCAGTAATTGTATATTTAATTCGTGGGGGGGGGGAGTGATATCATTAGTTTGTCCCGGATGACACCAACTGAACCTACGCCACTGCCAGTATGCGTTCACGGGTAAAGCCTAATCAATCCGAATCAAACCACATCAATACCTGTACAAATTAATCACGAAGTTTGCATAATATGCATGCGCTGGTAAAAGATGACGTCACTGGCAAGTATTCGGAGTCGTCAAAACAGTTTGGCAAGTTCATAAACGTTGATACATTTTTTAATACTGTAGCTAATCACTACAAATTCGTACGATGACGTTCCAAATCTAACATCTTAAATATTCCGGCGTTAAGGCCGCAAACATAGTTGACACGCAATTAAGCAATAGTCAGCCAGTTGCGTGGACATTCATAAGCACCAGATTTCAGGTCTCCATACTCCTTGTGTTTCATGTTCGTTTATGGGTTCGATTCGTTCTTTGTGCTATTTTGATCGTAGTCCTATCACTGTTTTTTTGGTTCCGGGCCTAAAATCTATTGATTCAAACCATTAACTTTCTTTGGAAATCAACAGTGAGGATGGAGTAACAAAGGCCTCGAAGCTTAGAGGGTATATGATAGCTTTCTCTCTGAGGGTCATAGCCCCGTCACTCCACGTGGAATTTGGCACTACGTTCCCCAGGCTCCTTGCCTCTCATTCCATAATCACTCCAGCTCGTTCATTTTATCGCTTTCATTATCGTCTATTCGTCAGATCGTTATTCACTCCTGGTAAGGATCATGAAGCACGAGGCTGTGAGTGCTGGAGTAGTCTAAAAATGTGAAAAATCACTGCAATTTCCCGCTGAAGTGGTTTTCAAATCTTCAAAATGCACACACGCACACCCCACACCGCATACTATGCACCACCCCATCGCACATCACCACCCTACATCACACCCAACCCCACACGACATCACACACCACTCCACCCCACCATACCACACCCCAAACCACACATCACATCATTTCGTTCACTACCCTTCACCATATATCACACACCACTCCACCCCACCCCACCACACCACACCCCAAACCACACATCATATCTTCGACTACCCCTCACCATGAATCACACACCACTCCATCCCATCACACCACACCCCAAACCAAACATCACATCATATCCTATCCTTCATTACCCCTCACCACATATCACACACCACTCCACCCCACCACACCACAACCAAAACCACACGTCACATCATAACTTTCACTATCCCTCGCCATAAATCACACACCACTCCACTCCACCCCACAACACATCGTACAACACCACACACATCTGAATACACCACTCCACTCCACCACACATCGTACAACACCACACACCTCTCAATACACCACACCATATAATGGTGCACACCCCTCACCATTCTGGAGGGTGGGGCCCAGTGGCATTGCGGGAGCTCCTCTGCTCCATGAATGGCGGCCGGGCGGTGAGGCGCGGCGCGGCGGGGAGGGGCGGGGGTGGGGAGGGGGTGGGGTGTGGAGGGGGCGGGGTGGCGCGAGGCAAAGGGGCGCGTGGCGCAAGTGCCTCCGCCTCCGCCGTTGCTCAATCGCCGCGGGAGAAAGCGCCACCGCCTGAACCCCCATCCACTGCGAGAAGGGCACGGGCCACATGACGCGTGGGAGTCCAGTCACGACCGGCCAACGCATTGTTCAGCCTAATCGGAACTCTTGCACCGTAACAAACATTCTTCCCTTCCTCGGATGGCGATAATGATGATGATAATTATGGTGAGACTGATGGTGATGATGATTGGGTACCACACTCTTCATCTGAGCTTAGGCGAGGGAGGCAGTTCACTCAAGTATGTCCTTATCTTTCCTGGGAAGTTGATACAATAAATTGCATTTCACTGAATCATTCATTGATTTATTGTAGATTATGACCCTTCAACTGCTGATATTATTTGCGTCAATTTATGATGACCTAAGAGCTGATGATAGCGTTGATGGGGTAAATTTTGATAGAATGAAAGGCAGGGGAAACGGGAGAACCCGAGAACACCTACCGAGAGCTTTGTCCATATCATCAAACTCCACGCGAATTAGCCAGCGATCCAACCGGGACCCCGTAGCTACCGAGATCGCATGCGAACGTTCATATAAAAGGGTTTCAAGTGAAGGGAAGGTATTCGTTTTTACTCTAACTGTAACATTCGAGTACGTTTTAGGGGAATTATTTTAAGTATCGGTTTCTGATATTTCGTTCTCATGTGAACCATAATACTTTGTCATTGACAATGTTACTTTCGTCTCAAGCCGGCATCTTCATCAGGAAATTAATGGCCCATTTCGTACGTGACTAATGTCGGCGGCCAAGATGCAAATTAGAACACCCTCTATCTTCGTATTATGGTTTTGTGGCACCCGTGACTCTCCCATGATCTTTCTGTTCCGTAATATCTTTTTGTCTACCTTCAACATTTGTTTACGAACCGCCCCTACTTTGCTGGCCTATTCAAATGCATTTACTTGAAATGCTAAAAAAGCAAAGACGATTAAACTGCAAATAAATCAATACTGTCACGGATAAATGGGCTCTAGCACATTAGCATTGATATTCACGTCCACAAATCGTCATTAGCTTTATTACATAAAGTATAAATAATAATTTGAAGTATTTCATTAAGCAATGACGAATGATAAAAAGAGCGTAAAACATCCTAAATAAAACGAATAAATTTAACTCTGTAACTGTGGTCAGCAAATACGAAGCCATTTTCGGTTGTGAAAGACTAGGTGAACTTAACACATACCAAGCATCACACCAATGAAGGGGGCGGGCAGTGGCGGACAGAGCTTAGTTTAGGTAAGAAGTTACTGTTTCATCGTTTAGGACTTCTATTATCAGAAACTTCCTTAATTGTAAGCGATAGTTTTATCTTTTAACGATCACTGGATGTTTACAAAACAATACGAAACCTGTCAGCATTCGTAATCGCTTCTTGCAAACTCTGGCGTTCTTTTAGTCAACTACACTTCTCTCTATTTCGATGTAGAGAACAGTTGTGAATTCGGAGAAACAGACATTGTTGAACTGATTCTTTAAAAAAAAAAAAAAATAAAAAAAAAAAACATGGTCATTTATGTCCACGCGAAAAGGACAGCAAGTACAGAAAGTCTTCAAAGTATTTGCATGGTCTTGCCACGTCTCAAACCCTGAAGATAGTTAAAAAGCAGAAAATGTATATAATATATTGCTAAACTCATGCATTAGTTCTTAAATATATAATTTTTGCCTTGAACTATTTTGCAATTCTGTGGTTTGCTGTGAGCATTCCCTCTACCATTGGAGCACTGGTATGCAATGGTTGAGGTAGTGGAATTATGTAAGTGAAAATGTGTACTTATGATAAGCTCTTCAGAAAGACACGCATTACCATTTTATACTGTAATCTCCACAACAAAACACTCGTGCCACAACTCAACATGGAGTGTGGTTTCAAAAACAGCGACTGCATAGTCATAAAACTCTTACAACCGTAACCTTTCTATTCGAAAGCAAACCCGGAAATCAAAATGTTATTTGGACACAACGCGAATGCATTTCTGACATACGCAGGATAACGTTCGTAAAATTTACATACTTTGATCGCGCAATTAAAAGAAACCGTAAACTTAATGTAACAATGTTTCTGTAAATTTCGTGTGATTTTTTTAACGAAATTGACACAACCGTTTCAGGTCTTGAGAATGTCTTTCCTATTCACAATAGAGAACTTAAATGAAACTTTCCCCTCAATTTATGGACAATATAGAAGAGATATTTCATGACGATACCCCTCTAAGAACTTTTTTAGAGTAAGGCATTCATCCAATTAGTTAATAAAAAGTGTTATTTCATGTCTTTTCATTATTCACCTACATACTTATTTTTTACTAATTTGATCACGGAATACCCAAAGAATACAAAGAACCGCCTTTTCTTGTATACAGATCCATAAATATGTGAAATGTCGATAGAAGCAAGTTCAACATAATTGGCAAGAAACAGTACAGAAATAACACCATTCACAAAAAAGAGACGCAACAATTCAGCGTCATAAAAATAAATAATTCACAAGTTGATGAAATACAGAATTCCTCATGCCAGCTGTCACGGAACAGGTCACGCGAGAAAACGAAGACGAACTCAAGGAAATGACTTTCAGGGGTAACTAGCTTCCAAAGATATTCAAAAATGGAAAATTTGTGTTATACGAAAGGCTGGTATTGGGCTTTGCAAGATTTTATTTTGATCTGCTTCGTTAGATGTCCATCACCGGCAAATCTGCTGGCTGGCAGTGAAACTCATTGAGCTGAAAGCGGTTTATCGAAATAAAAATGTTTGAAAAAAACACAACAGCCTTTCTTGTAGTTACGTTTCCAACTGCACTTCACCAACGGATCAAACTTCTTATTGTTGAGTGAATGTCAACCGCGGTTGCCTCCGCGCCGAGCACTTTCACCACGCTGCAGACTCCCTCAGACGGGCATCTGTTTCGCTCTATCACGAACCCAAGGAGGAAGTCAGAGCGGCCCCGAAAGCCCGCGAAGGACGCCAGCCGGCACTGGCCGGAGAAAGTTCGAACCAGCGACCTACTCCTCGCAACCAAGATAAACGAGGTGCGACCCGTTCACGAACCGTTTCGCAAGACCAACCAACGAACGTGATGATCGGTCCGACGCGACCTCAGGTTTCAATGCACGTCCATTCGAGGTCACACAACCGCCTCGTTGAGAACGAACGCACGAAATTCGTTCGCTTTTTATGGAAAGATTCCATTAACACGTTACTAATACCCACGAAAGCAAGATACGAACGGCAAGCGCAAACAGCCCTGGTTGATTTATAGTTTCCAGCAGATGAATGTGGAAGAGTACAGAAAGCCCATTAGTTGGCGCGCCTTGCGGTTTTGATGGTTTTAAACTTTCGGGACAACTGTAAATATTTGTAAGTAGTTTCCTTTCGAGAGTGGAAAATATGTAGTATATGTTATAGTAAATATGACGATGGGATAAAAGATATGTTTAATTATCCAGAAGCAAGGTAGAGGATCATCTCGAAGGTTTAAAGTACAGGTATGTTGTGTTGAAGGATCGTGCTTGGAGAATTTGTATTACAAAGAGATGACGTTTGTAATTTCTGAAGACACAACTGAGACTCGAGAGTTTAAAAACTCTGTTCAAGGGTTCCAGACGGAACGATTTCGAGAATTCCCGAACAACAAATCAGAGTAGCTATTTTGTGAGAAATGCTTTCTTCTTGGGTCGATACCTCAGTATTTCATTTTGCATTAAATTAATGAACAGTCTTTGACGCGTAAGACCACCTGCGTATGGCGGCGGGTCCATTCAGGCATTTTGTGCACTAGACATTAGCACACTTAGGGGTACCGCGCAGAGAGATCAAGAGAAAGCAGAAGATTCTTCGCGATACACCGGAAGGCAATGTATGGGCATTCGAAACAAATCAAAACTCGATTCTGTAAGCACAAGCACTACAGATACGCCCTCTACCCAACGTGTTTAGTAAATTAGAAACCATGTCAAAGCGAAAATGGGAGGGATGCTGTTTTCATTCCAAGCCTCAATGCCTTTGACGGCTGGATAAACTTCCTGCATTAGGAAGAATCACTTTCTCATAAAATCAGACCGCATATTTTCGGGTTCAAGTTATGTGGTTGATGGCCTATAAATGTCAGAACGTGTCCTTTTGTAGAGCTGCTGACAGAAGGCTGTATTAACTGCCCGTCTCTACCCACCGCCACAGCCTTCGCCTCAGACTGCTTCCGCCTCCGCCGCCGTCGTCGTCACCGTCTCCGCCCTCGTCCGCGCCCTGCACCCGTCCCGCCCCCGCCCCCGCCCCGCACTCATCCCCCCACCCGTCCCCATCCTCGCATCCGTCCCCGTCCCCTCACCCACCCCTACCCGTCCCCGGACACGTCCCGCACCTGTCCCCGCCCCGTCCTCGGACACGCCCCCGCACCCGTCCCCTCATCCGCCCCCACCCATCTTCGCCCCCGCCCCCATCCGTTCCCCGCAACCACGGTCTCCGCACTCGTCCCTGCACCCATCCCCGCCCCCGGACACGTCCCCGCACCCACCCGTCTCCGCCCCCGCACCCGTCCCCTCACCCGCCCCCACCCATCTCCGCCCCCGCCCCACCCGTTCCCCGCACCCACTCGTCCCCGCAACCACCCGTCTCCGCACTCGTCCCTGCACCCATCCCCCACCCCCGGACACGTCCCCGCACCCACCCGTCCCCGCTGCCGCCCTCGCCTGCCACTCCCGCCTCCCCCTCTCCCCCTCGCTGCCACCGCGCGCCGCCCTGGCCGCCGTCCGTTCCAGTGGGTGCGCCGAGTGAGGGGCAGGAAGGAGCTTGCTAATTTGCATCGCGCGCTGCAATTTCGCTGTCCCCCTCTGCCGCCGTGCGGGGAGCACGTTACCTTCTGTTGTCCGCTTCTGCGAATGTCTCCCGCGAGATGCTTATCGAGCACCGCAAGTAACCGGAGAATGTCCGGTGTGTGCGCACGGTTGTACTGGAACACACGCTCTTATGCAGGTATAAGAACTTTTAGAATTCAAATGTTCCTTCAACAGAGTTCGTGTAACCCAATTCACATGATGTATGTGACAACTTATTAATGAGCGAAAGAACATGAACTGTCTATTGGATATTGAAAATTCTTGTGAAACAAATGTATAAATTGTCCCCATTTCAAAGAAAGAACACATTTCTAGACCTGGTAGGAAAGAACATTTTTTTAATTTTTTTCTTTTCATTCTTTGCTGAAAGTACTTACTTTGTTTACAGATACTTTTTCTTCTGGATACGGTGACCCACAATGCTCCCTCCCCCAAAAATCTCCTCAAACTTGTACAATACATTTGCAGAGCGAATATGCTCTCCTAATTTTACTATTCGCCAACATATTTTCTTAGTCAATTGCATCCGTTCAAGGGTAAAGGTCATTTGATAGAAAAAATGGTCTCCTTGTGAAAAGTTGTATATGGATGGATTTTATTTGTCACAGAGTTTCCGTGACAAATAAAACTGGCAACAAACGCAGAATGAAGAAACGATGCGTCGTAATGAAGAGAAAGGATAATAATTGCGATGAACGTGGACAGGTGAAGGGAACGCTTGAAAACAGCTGTCAAGGAGTCCTCTTGAGTGTTGCTGCGAGCGTTCGGAGGAGGCATGCAGGCCAAGGATGGGGGACGGCAGTCGCAGTGCGAGGGCGACAGAGAGAGCGAAAGAGAGAGAGAATGCGAGGGGGCGCATAGTGTGACGTGGCTTGGCGCTCTACAGGCGATCGGACATTGCTAAGGTCATCAGTCCCGTAAGTGTAATGCATGCTTTATTGTGGGAGGTGGTTGTGATCTTCTCCTAGCTGGACGGCAAGATCTGGTGCCCACTTACCGAGATTTTCTTCAATCACCTTGCGAGATTTTCTTCAATCAGGTGCCTCACACAACCGGGGCTCTACTCCAGCCAGGACAAATACTAAGCTCCCGAATGGTCTCCCGGCATGTGTCGTAGTGTAGAACATGTTAATGTAAGTGTGTGAAAGTCAGGAATGAGGATAAGACAAGGAAGAGAAATGAAAGATCATGCGCGGTCCGTGGCCCGTTTGTTAGGATACTGCTCCGGCATTCGCCTGGTGTTGATCGAAGAAACGACGGAAAACCACCGATCAGAGCAGCCGGCCGCTAGAATTCTCCTATTAGTCCCATAAGTGTAGTGATTTTTTTTCGAGGGAGGTGGCGGTGACCTTTCTGTTCTGGATGGAGAGATCCGGCGCCGACCAAATCGGCTTGAGTGTATGCTACTCTAACAAACCTCTGGTCATTTACTGCCTTATGTGATCTGCTCAGAGGGAATCGGTTAGCGAGAATTTGCTTACATTGTCAGGCTTCATTCACAATGCAAACTTAACCGTAACGAAATCCCGTAAAATTAGCAGTGAAATTTTGTCGTATAAATGTGCATTCATAATGACGAACGTTAGTTTCCCCTGAACCCATCAGAATTCAATTTATTGAAGCTTGATGGATTCGTTTCTAGCCTTTTTTGACTTTCCTATCGATTTCAGCCTTTCGTATTATGCGAGTACATGTATTTGTGCTCGCATTTCCTTTATTTTGTAAACAAGAATTCTCTTGTACCAAATTCACGAGTAATTCGTCGAAAGAAATTATTTTACTCGCCATGTCAAGTTAAAGTCGCAAGAAAATTGCCCAAATCCTTACTTTGGATTCACTACTGACATAAAAACAGTTCGTAAACTAGTTCACTACGTAACAATAACATAACCAGAGACAACACATGAAATGACATAACCAGAGACATCTAACAACAGGCAACTACCTAACACAATCTGAAATCGACTTTTCATTTTCTTCTTCTGGAATTTTGTTGTGGATTTGTTGTTTTCATGCTGCTCTGCGATTGGTCTTCTGAAGAATTCCTACTAACTTGTATGTAAAAGCTTGAGGCTTGTGAACTTACAAGTTTACAGATTTACGTCTACGGTTATGTCAGGGCGTTGTGGTCTCGCTTAATAACTCATTTCTAACACTTTTGCGACAACGTTACGTATAGTCCGTTTACATTCGCGTTGTGAATGAGGCCTCACAGCGAGGAACCAGCGCCGTCGCTCGTCCGTGGAAGTCGCTCGAGAAGCACGTACACCGTGCTGACGCATGACGTTTCCATGGCGTGGGTTTGGTTTGCGTGACGATAAGCTTCGGCTCCGGCTGAGGCTATGAATGTAGCCTCGAGACATGTCCTAGCCTGACATTACATGTTAGCATTCATTGCAAAGAGAGAAATTTTGCGTAAAGTAACGTAAAACGTTACAAGGCAACCATGTGATCAGTCCCAGGGGAAATAACATTAGTTTTTATTTTTTACTGATACGATATTGCTTGTTATAGCCTCCGGTGCGGAGCTTGATATACATTACATAACATACCGGATATGAGACCAACATTGAGAACCACCAATATGATCAATTCCTCCAACATGATGTTGCATTATGGGAATATAGAGTTAGCAGCGCACACAGTCGCCACAGTCAGGAAGAAACTCTATACAGCGTGATCATGTGACCGGTTTAATGTGCGACACAAATCACGTGTTTGCAGTCATTAACTTTTGTTGGAGTAGCGTTTAACTTACCGCTATAACTTTAGCATTATCGAAGTTTGCATGTGCAGACTCAGAAGTGAGCTAATATTTCACACGCTACTATGCTCCCTACTATGCATTGTATCTAACTTATGAAATTCCACCTTTCGCATGAGCGGTGGCATACGTTTGGCAGTGATAGAGTCCCTTGATAAAGAGAGTAGCGCATTCCATTGTTGCACCGATTCCGCCATTTTTATGTTTAGCTGTCAGGAGAATTGGAACTGTGTGGTATTCTGTATGTCGAGAGCCACGAATCTACCCCGAATCAATATTAATAATCCTAAACATCTCCTTAGCGTCACCAATTGTTATCACTTCTGTTCAACTTCTGCGTTCTGCTTGCTGGGGCTATCGGGTGAGAGGATATTAAATGGCGGCGGTTGCGCTACTCTCTGTATCTAGGGACTCTTAGGCAGTGAATGGCAACAGCGCGTCCGTCTCGCAGTGGCAGTGACGCGTATTATCCGCGCAAGTTTTCTTGAGCCCCTCGCTTCGCTAGTTGCGAGCGGAGTGGGGAGTAGGATTATTTTGACAAAAGGTAATTTATATCAAATTTGAAGTTGGGTTTTCAATGGAATATAGTTTCTAATATACGGGAGCGAACATTTCTGGTTATCAGATTTTGTGTACAACGCTCGTTGCTATAATTTATTCTTAATTTAACTAATGTTGGCAAAGGAGTGGGGATAGGTATTCCGGGGCTCAAGAAAACTTGCGCGTATCATACACGAGACGGGGGCGTAGAAGGCCCGAGTCGCAAAGGAGGCGTTACCTTGGCTGCGCGAAGGGCCCGGTGCCGTGTGGCCAGCCGCTGCCGTCCTGCATGGCTGCGCCCGTCGGAGGCTCCTGCAGAAGGGAGCGTCAGGGCTGCTCGTCCTGTCAACAGCGCCTCGCCTGCAAGCACACAGCGCCCGCAGGGGGCCTAGAACCTCGCGCCTCAGCTGGGAGATTGGGAAATGCCTTCCATTCCCACGTAGCTAGATTTTGGACCAAAGGGGCGGGGACTTAGCGGTCCCAGCCCCTAAATTCGTCACGATGTCTCATTCGCCCCGAAGTCCCGATTCGTCTCGATGTCCCTTTCATCCTGATGTCCTATTGGACCCGATGTCCCATTCATCCCGATTTGCTGTTCGTCCCGTAGTTCCCATTTATCCCGATGCCCCCATTCGTCCACATGTCCCTATTCGTCCCGATTCCGCCATTTAACCGGATTACTCCATTCGTCCCGATGTCCCCACTCGTCCAGATTCCCACATTCGTCCCTTTCCCCTATTCGTCCCGAGACCCCATTCTTCCTCATGTCCCCATTCGTCCTGATGTCCCTATTCACCTCGATGTGCCCATTCTTCATAATGTTCCAAATCGTCCCAAGGTCCTCATTCGTCCCGACGCCCCCCTTCGTCAGGATGTCTTCATTCGTCCAGATAATCTTATTAGTCCAGTTCTGTACAAATCTCGCAATGCTGGCGGAAGCAGGTGGTGATAAACACGACTTCCTTCACACGAAAATGTTACTGAAAATAAGATCAACCATGCGGAAAAATATCTATGTAGGTTAGTCAGATAGTTTTACGCAAAAGTTCGGTAGATGTTAGGGGAGCCCTGCCTTATCTACTATGAATCACCGCTTCTGGAATGCGGTGTCTACTGAGAGGTCATTTGGGTTGCGTAAAGATTCCACTGCAGCTCCGAAAGCAAAAGTACAGCTCTGTCTTTCTTCGCAATATCGTTTGATATTTAACACATAATTTGTGACAGTTCAGAAACCCCGACATTAATCCCTTGTCGCAAGCGGGACTGACGAGACAAAGAAAAACGGAAAGCATCACTATTCCAAGATACCTCCAAAGACCTACTTCATTACGGAGGTAAAGTTGAATAAGAATGTGGAGGCGCTGAAACGCCGCAGTAGCTTCGTTGCATGATTCGTGAAAGTCATTGTAATCAATGACGCCACGTAAAATAATTTCATCAATCCTTTTCACTAATTTTGTACAAAATTTCATTCATTTGGTCGAACTCGCGCTGTTCAAGGCGTTCAAGTGTGATGCAGGGATGATGCACAGATATTCAAAGCTGCTTCACACATATTGCTGACAACCGACAAATCCGCGTAACTGCCCAGGAGGACTACATTCAGTTGCCAGAATTAGTGGTGGTGGTGGAAATGGCATATTTCAATGTTTCTGATTGCTTCAGAAAGTTCTTATTTCTCGTTCATAACAACCTACTTTGAACAAAAATTCAAGAATACAGTTAATGCAAAGAAAACTACAAAATTTGATGGAAAGTAATATTAAAATAGTCTTGGCACGGTCCCGGCTCATCAAGAGATAGTAGGTAATGAAAAAGCAGACGCAGCAGCAAAAACAGCTATTTCCCAAGTAATTGATTGTAGAAAAGTACCAATTACTGTAGAAGAACAAAAAAGAGCTATTAATAAGTGCATCTGGAAAAAATGGAACAGCATCTGGAAAAACTCAATGACATAATTACATTTAATCCGTAATAATGTGTGGGAACATCAACCGTATATCAAGAATAGGAAAATGCAATGTATAATGACTAGATTACGAATAGGTCACTCCAACTTGACTCATTCTTATATCATGACCAAAACACCAGTGAACAGGTGCCCTAAATGTGGGACTACAATCTCAATTTTCCATATTTTAATAGAATGCAGATTACCTATGTGACAAAAGTGGATTGCTTAATAATATGAAGAATTGTTTAGACAATGTTGACAGTGTGTACAAAGTTATGAACTTTTTAAAACAAATGGATGTACTTAACTGTATTGTTAGGGTTTCTCCTGCTCTTCATGAAGCAAACACAGATTATTTTACTAATTAATTTATTAAGTATAAATTTCCCTAAATCGGAGAGGAAGCGTCCAAACGTCGCAACCTTCCTGTTACATTTCTTTCTAAGACTACTCTCCTCGACACTCCTCACTTCTACCAGCTCTCCCCCTCCGCTCGCTTCCAAAAAAAAAATGACATTCCAGGAAACCGCCCCTTCGACTGACCCCCGGAACGCAGCCTGCCAAATGTCAATCACATGCGGGCTCCCCTCTCCGGGGCGCTCGGCCCTCCCACCTCGTGGGAACGCCTCGCCACTCGCCCCCCCCCGAGAAGGGTCGTTATAAAACCCTCCCCTCCTCGGTTCGTAAGATGGGCCTGGCAGTTCGCTAAGCACATTAAGTAACGAACACTACCCATAACATACAAGAACACTTAATTTACACAGAACATTGAATTGATGAAAATAGAAATACACATAACATATAATAATTCTTAATTTACACAGAACACTTGAATGACTGAAAAATAGAAATACGCATAACATAAGAATTCTTAATTTACACAGAACACTTGAATGACTGAAAAATAGAAATACGCATAACATAAGAATTCTTAATTTACACAGAACACTTGAATTACTGAAAAATAGAAATACTCATGACATATAAGAATTCTTAATTTACATTGAGTACACACATCCACAACTTTCAATCGTAAGCTTCATTTTCATGAACCGTATAGGAATTATCTCAATGTACGTTAGTGACCTAGAGTCTCACTTCCAGGATACTTGTTTGCACACGTATGCACACCACTAATCAGCTGATTTCTGATACATTCTGCTGAGAGCATCAGCATTTACATTGTCCTTCCCTTTCCGATGTTTTATTTTGAAATTGAACTGTTGAAGGAACAATATCCATCTCATGATTCGCGAATTTGTAGGTGATTTGGAATGAAGATAGCTAAGAGGATTATTGTCAGTAACAATGGTGAATGGTTTGCAATTATCTAAATAGTACCTTAACTTTTTGATTCCCCAGACTAGAGCATAACATTCTTTTCAATCACAGAATAATGAGATTCCGCTCCTCTAAATTTCCTACTAAGATAGATAACTGGATGTTCTTCATTAGCACTGTTTAATTGGTTCAACACGACACCGACACCTGAGTCCGAAGCATCTGTATGCATGATAAATTCGGAATCGGCTCTGGGAACTTCTAATACTGGAGCAGATACTAAAATATTCTTTAATTGATCAAATGCTTTCTGACAACTCTCATTCCAAGTTATGATTCCCTTTCTAGGTTTTCCCTTTGTCAAATCAGTCAGCGGAGCTGCTATGACCGCCATGTTGGGAATGTATTTCGCGTAATAAGATATCAGTCCACAAAATCTTCTAATTTCAGTTTTATTTCTAGGTGTAGGATATTCAGAAATAGCCTTAACCTTTGACTGAACCGGACTAAGACATCCCCGTCCTACCATATGTCCCAAATAACAGACCCGGTCCTGCGCAATTTTGCATTTGTTTGGTTTGATCGTAAGACCAAACTGATCTACCCGCTCCAACACTTGGCGAATATCTCTTAAATGAGCTTCCCAGGTGGGTGATATTACCGCAATATCATCTAAATAGGTAACGACACACGTAAGACCTTCAAACACATGCCGCATAAGTCTGCAAAATTCATAAGGTGCATTTCGCAACCCGAATGGCATTCTTAAAGGAAGGTAAGTTCCATTTGGCGTCACAAAAGCAGCATACCTTTGTGCGTTCGGAGACATGCCAATCTGCCAATAGCCCTTTGAAAGATCAAATAGAGTAATAAATTTGGCACTAGCGACTTCGTTGATCCTGTCTTCAATATGAGGCATCGGCTCCATGCATGGTTTCGTAATAGAATTCAGCTGCCGGTAATCTACACAGAGTCTAGGTTCTCTATTTGACGCCTCAACCAAAATCATGGGAGATAACACATCTGAAACCCCCTCTTTGATAACTCCCAATTCTAACATCTTTTTAATCTCCTTCTGTACTATTTCTCTTTGCCTAGGAGAGAAACGATAGCATTTTGTTTTAAAGGAGGGTTCCTCAGTTAGTTGGATGTCATGAATTACTTCATCAGTTTTCCCGGGTTTTTGTAGAAAATACATTTTTAAACTCTGCTAGTAATGACACTATTTGGGCAACCTGCTCACTATTTACCCTTTCCTCTAATTTGCTTTCTTTAATCCACTCCGGATTCACCTTCTCTTCTATTTCAAGGATTTCATCATCACTCACCTCTTCATCAATACTGCTTAATAAATCTACATTGTTCACACCTTCTATTCTTTCGTAGTAAGGTTTTAACAAATTATGATGATACACTTGTTGTTTATTAGTGTCATGGAATTTAACCCAATAATTGGTTGGTGAGATTTGTTCTATAATTTCACCTGGCCCCTTCCATTTACTCCTAATTTACTTCCTCCCAATACTGACAGAATAAGTACCTTATCTCCCGGTTTGTAATTTCGGACTCTAACGTTTTTGTCATAATACCGTTTACCTTTAATTTTAGCTTTCTCGGTATTTTCGATCGCCAGATCTCTGCATCTACGCAACCGATTTATTATGTTAAATACATATTCAGTTACAGGTGTTTCTGATGAATCTGTCATTTTCTGTCCTAGCCATTGTTCTTTCAATAATGTCAGAGGAGTTCGAATTTCCCGACCGTAAACTAGTTCGGATGGAGAAAATCCCCGTAGTTTCATGAACAGCTGTTCGAAATGCTAGTAGGACACCCGGTAAGAAGCGATCCCAACTCTCTTGTTGTTCGGGACACACGGTTCGTAACACCTTCTTTAAGCTTCTATGCCAGCGCTCTACTGAATTTGTTTGGGGGTGATAAACTGAACTATGCAGTACTCGAATTCCCATTTCTTCCAAAAACTCACTTGTTAAATTGCTAACAAATGACCTGCCTTGATCCGATTGCACCACTTTCGGAAATCCGATTCTGGAGAATATTTCTAATAAAGCGTGTACAATAGTTTCTGACTGTATGTCTTTTAATGGAACAGCCTCTGGGTACTTAGACATTTCGCAAATCAGAGTCAGAATATATCTATTATCATTTGTAGTGACTGGAAACGGTCCTACAGTGTCTATGCACACCTTCTCGAAAACATCCGTTACAGTGGGAACGAGAACTAGCGGTGCTTTTCCCTTGTCTGTCCCATAACCCACTCGTTGACATCGATCACAAGATCGCACAAATTTCGTTACATCATTTTTGAAATTGGGCCAATAGAAATACTTTTCCAAAGCTTTCCGTGTCTTATAAATTCCAAATGCGCCACTGCATGATCATGAATAAAGGACAATAGATCATTTCGCAAGCTCTCTGGCACAACTATTAACCCTTCCGAATCATTGTTAGGTGCCTTATATAACAGAACACCTTGCCTGATTATAAATCTATCATCACGTTCCCCGTTGTGTATTTTATCTATTTGTTCTTTCAATTTAATATCTCCTTCCTGAGCCTCAATGAATTTCTCTTTAGTAAAACATGCTATTTTACAATGCAATGGTTGTTCTCCTACCTCATCTGATTCATTTTCAGAATTCCCGAATTCCCTATCACTGTCTTCCTGTTCCTGAGAATCCAGCTCTCTTTCCTGCTGCTCCACAATTAACAATTCTTGCTCTCGCTCTTTTTCTCTCTCCTCTTTAATCTAGCCGCCCTCGTTTTAACCTCATTCACTACATGTTCAATTTCATCTTTATTTTCAGAAGTGAAAACATTTCCTTCAATAAGTCTTTTGTCATTTAATTCATCGATTTTCCTAGCTGTTTCATTCCCAAGCAAATATTTATTAACTTCATGGCTATCAGGAACCACTACAGCTCTGCCGAAAATTTTTCCAAATGATCCGACAATTTCAACTTCTGCCACAGGTAAGAAAACCGGTTCCTCTGCTAGAGGGTTTTTAACCCAAACAGACTCCCCCGTGAAGTGACTTCTATCTACATACTTCCTGGAAATCACGTCAATACTAGCCCCACTATCGCGGAGAACCTTAATAGAATAACCGTTAATTAAGTTGTTGCTGTACCTATCATTCATATCAAATTGACAATTTCTTTTCCCTAGTCCTGGATTTTGAATTTCTAGTCCTACCTTGTTCACTTCTAAGACAGGTTGCACCTCTACTTCCTGAACCCTTTCATATTTTCCAGAATCTACTTCACTTTTGTATTTAGGACAGTGCCTTTTAATATGCCCTACTGATCCACAATAATAACAGGTAAATGCCCTTCTTTTCTCTGCATCAGCAGGAAGAGGAACAATTTTATTAATCTGTGTAGGCGATGATTTTATTTCCCGAGAACCTCTATTTTCTTTTATTTCAAATTTACCCTTTTCAGAATTATTTGTTCCGCTCTTCGACCATTTGTTAATATTACTCGCTTGCCCTCTTTTTGTTCTATTTTCCGTTATGAGCTGATCGCTAGTTTTGAACCCACTACCTGACCTGGCATCATCAAATTGTTGCAAAATATCAGCAAACTCTTTATGGTTTTTAAATTTGGGCCACTGCATCAAAAGCTGCTCTCTTACCTGGTATGGAACTAACCGTTTCATTCTGTCCGACACGAGTAATGATAACAATTCATCTAATGTCTCTACCTGCATACCCTTAACCCAACCTGATAATTTTGTGTAGAGCTCATAAGAAATATCCTTCCAAGTTTGGTTCGGGGTTTTCTTGATTTCGAAAAATTGTTGGCGTAATTTTTCCGGCGTCACTTGATACTTATTAATTAGCCACTCTTTAATCTGTTCGTACGATGCAACTCCATCCATATTTTCGCGAGTAACATATTCAGCCACGGAAGGAGGCATCAAACACGTTACGAAATGAGCCCATCTTCCTATATCAAGGTTATCAGCTCTCGCATTCTGCTCAAATCTTTGGATGAAAAGATAAATTTCTTCCACATCCGGTTGAAATTTACCCATTTGTTTTAACAAGGATTGCCTACTTTCGTGAAATCTATTATTCTGACCAGTAACATGACTGTCATCTGCAACCGACCTATCTCTAGAAGCCGTTTCAACTTCTCTGATTCTCACTTCAGCCTCAATCCTAGCTAATTCTAACTCTTTTTCCCTTTCTTTTTCTAATTTAGCTAATTCTAACTCTTTTTCCCTTTCTTTTTCTAATTTAGCTAATTCTAACTCTTTTTCCCTTTCTTTTGCTACTCTAGCTAATTCTATTCTCTCTAGACTCCCTTGAAACCATTCCTCATCGAAATCCGAATGACTCTTAATTGCAATTTCAAGACGTCTTAAGGTCATATTCAGAGGCGACTCAATTCCTAGTGCTTCCGCGAGCTCTAACAAAACATCTTTCGATAATCCCGACATTTTGTTTTACAAGTAACAATGCAATACAATAGCAATAACCAGCTGAATAGTAAGCTACACACAATTTGCATGCAAACAAGGGAAGTAAGCTCACCTGATTTATCAGCACTTTATCACCAGATACAGCTAAATTCTGGCGTCACACAACAAAATACTTTAGTAAATATTCTTGTTCCAACAGTCAAGTTCACAGAGTTCGTTCACCGTCGATCTCGTTCTCCAGTAACCTCCAGGTAGCTTCCGGCAGATTCCGCAACTCCCCAAGCCCTCTGCTTGATGTCTCCGTCACAGAAATTCGCCACTGCTCCCGTCACAAGGCACTGCAAGTCCGTAAGAGTTCACAGCTCGTTCACAGTCGTTTCGTATTTCTAGTCACCTCCAGGCAGCCTCCGGTAGATTCTGCAACTCCGCAAGACATCTGCTTGATATTTCCGCTGCAGAATTTAGCCACTGCTCCCGTCACACGGCAACTGCGAAGCATTTAAGGGTCCACAGCTCGATAACCATCATTTCACGTTCTCCGGTCGCTTCCCGGTCGCCTCCGACAGATTCTGCCACTCTACAAGCCTTCGCTTGATATCTCCGTAGCAGAACTCGTCACTGCTCCGGTCACACAACACCACGTGATGGATACCTGGACATCCCGCTTAAACAGTTCGCTCACGACAGTTCTTAGGATTGGTTATCCTGTCACCGATTTCCAGTTCAACTTTTCACAAATTCTCACGAAACATTTCCCGTGATTCACGTACATACGTTTCACATAAAGTTGCGGCGTTGCGTACTAGTGCGTATCTTACACACACATAAATACAGTTCCCATACGTTGCACACACTGGCAATACTTCAATCTTCAATTAACGGTTTTCTTCCGACATCACCATCGCTGCCACCAGGTTTTCTTTCTCTCCTGTTAGGGTTTCTCCTGCTCTTCATGAAGCAAACACAGATTATTTTACTAATTAATTTATTAAGTATAAATTTCCCTAAATCGGAGAGGAAGCGTCCAAACGTCGCAACCTTCCTGTTACATTTCTTTCTAAGACTACTCTCCTCGACACTCCTCACTTCTACCAGCTCTCCCCCTCCGCTCGCTTCCAAAAAAAATGACATTCCAGGAAACCGCCCCTTCGACTGACCCCCGGAACGCAGCCTGCCAAATGTCAACCACATGCGGGCTCCCCTCTCCGGGGCGCTCGGCCCTCCCACCTCGTGGGAACGCCTCGCCACTCGCCCCCCCCCGAGAAGGGTCGTTATATGTATATAGGATGAAAACTCTGTTAATGTAAAATGTAAAACGTAAAATGTAAAATGCAAAATGTAAAATGTACAATATAAAAGTCGCTAATGACCTAACTGTCGATGCGACTATAAATAAATTAAAAAATAAAAACGTACTAAAGTACGAGATAACTTTGAGATAAAAAAGTATCTCGGATAGCTCGATATCTACTGTTCAAGCGCGACTCCCTTCAGCGCGTTTCTAGGACTACAGTTAACAGCCATCAGCAACAAATATGAAGCGTCTACAAACATGAAGCGCACCCGTTAAATAGGTCACGAGAGCCCACTGTCCCACGAATTTTCTTTCAAGCTGCTCGCAGGTGTTCAGTCCTGTAACTCCAATCAATGTCTAGAGCAGGGTTGCTCAAATGGACGGCTCACTTATACTTCGGATTTTCTTTCTTGGTGCATGAGGGGTGTCATCAAAATGGAATATCTCACGGTATTTTGCGTCGTTCTCGGTTGTGCCGCTAGGAGTCGCATGCTCGCCAGCACTGCTCGATACAGTCGCGATCATGCGACCCCTATCGGCACAACCGAGAAAGACGCGAAATACCGTGAGATATTCCATTTTGATGACACCCCCCGCCCACGCGCCAAGAAAGAAAAACCGAAGTATAGTGCGTACTGGCTCAGCGCTACTCTGCGGACATCGGGTGAGGTCAGTGGTTCTCCATCAGCCAGGAGGAGGAGAGGAGGGGATGTGCTCAGCGTGCCGGCTCTAGTCTAGTGAGAAACGACTGACATGCGGACAACTGTAGTCGGTCACAGCAGGTAGCCTGACCCGAATTCTTGTATTTGAGCAGTTCTGGGAGGAAAGAAAGCTATTCTCGTGCAAATGGCGCACAGGACTGATTTCATAGACTTGTCTTAAGCATGAGGGAACTTTAAGCAATTAGTGATTGCTTAAAATAAACTGTCACTTTTAAAGTTCAGTATTTCTTTATTAATAAATTAGGAATGAATACTTTCTAAGTGAGTGAAAACATGGCAATATTTCATTTGCACTAGCTTTTCCGGTTTTTTGCAGCCGCAGAGTCGACACTGAATTTTTTTTTTTAACGAAGAGCCTCCAATTTAACTTGAACGCTTTCGAAATCGTTTGTTATTATATGATGGATGGATTACGCTGATGTCATAATGCGTATGATGAGTTGCTTATACAGAACTGGAAATATTCTGCGAAATCATTGTCATTGTTTCCCAAAGTATAAGTGACATCACGTAATAATATTGCTCAAACAGCTTAAGGGCCTCGACGCTAGCTCAACCTCAACCAGTAACCTCACTAATCAATCGTAAGTGACAAAATCTGAGAATTCGTTCCCAAGTACCGAGGGCGTATTGAGGACCACAAGAAAAATATGAGTTTAACCCATATGTAAATTAGGGACCGACCACTTCATTCCCTTGCAGATACACGTGGAAGATGACACTTTCTTTTCGATGAACATTTTCATAACCATTATTTTTAAAACACTCCTCCCTTCCTAATTTGCCAGACTAAGGACTGGCACATATCTTTCGAAATACGGTTTGGTTAAAGTTGGTTTTCATTCAACTGAATCATCCTTTAATCCAGGGCCGCTCAAGCACAGCAAATCGGCAGCGCGGAGCCGCGTTGTCAGCCGAGAGCGGGACACCGGAGCCCGAGCATTGCACGCCTGGCGATAACCTCTGATACAGTGTCCCGGCAACTCGCAGTCGCGGAAACATGGAAGTCGACGCGAGCACTTCACAGACCAGAGCATCTACACCGACAATTTTCAATGCAGTATGGGAAGAAAAGTATCTTTTCGACGACTACGGCAGCTATGCCAAATGTTTAGTTTACATAAAGGGTTCAATCACGTGAAGAAGTTTAATTTGCAACGACATGATACATTAAATCATGCTGATGAAAATGACAAGTACGCTAAAGAAGAACAAAAGGAAGTTTTCAGTGTTCTGAAAAACAATGCCTCACTAGAAGTAAGTTTTGGATGTATTTTGATGTTCTTATGTTGTTTTGGCAGTGAAATAACACAATACAAAAGAATTTAATTTTATCGTATATCGATACTAAAACGTGAGCGTTTAGGAAAAGAACTTCCTACAAAACCATTTTCCAAAACTGCATCGGAATGCTGCTCGACTGTTAAGCACGTTTGGATCAACATACATCTGTGAGCAATTTTTTGCTTATTTGAAAATTTGTAAATCTCGAATGAGAAGTACAATTACAGATCACAATCGGAAATGCATGTTACGGCTCAATAGCACCATGTCATCTCTTCCAAATACTCGTATAGAAAGTATATTGCGAGAAAAAACACTTAAAAGGTGTAATTAAAGTATTTGATTTTGCAATCAACTTCATTTTTTATTTTAATTTCTTTTACTTTTAGTATTTTTATTACTAGTTTATTTAATCACATTTTTTGTGCAACCTTTATAATACTTTTCATATTCAGCAGCATGATAAACTGTGTAATATCACCGCTATTAAATTTCTTATGTTATCGAGCACTTGTTTTGCAACTAAACATTTGGCTTTGCCGGCGGAATCTGCAAAAAGATACTTTTCTTTCCATGCTGCATTGCAAATTGTCGTGTTTTTAATTTCCAAATCACACTAATATATTTATATGCAGTAACTGTTCCAATAAATGTTACAAAAGTATTTTACTGTTTTTTCTGTCGTAATATCCTTTCCCAGAGCAGTGAGACTTTTTCATTCTGAACAACGTAAAATACCCCGTAGTAATACGACGCGACCCCCTGTGCCACACGCCACCGATCGATATTTGATGACGTCATTTGCTCTTTCTGCAGCGATAGAGGAGAGAGCAACCGACGGCTCCTCCTCGGAGCAAATAGTTGAGCGGCCCTGCTTTAATCGAATAAATTCTGCTTATCTCGCAATTTTTGTATTCTCCCTTTTTTTTTCTCAGCTAGTATTCTATCAAGCTCAACATGAAAGGGCACTCTTCTAGTGCTTTCTTTCCTTTTCATTTTGACGTAGGAGCGAGTCTGGAAAGATTCTCAAGAAGGCATCCCGTTAACGCGCTTATCTGCTCAATCAGTTGTTTTCCTTCGTTGCGTTGGTTCGGTCACCTATTTACTTACGGTATTAGAAAGTAAGTGTAGCGAGAAGAGATGAAGGGATTATTTGGCGAGTGCCGGAGAGGGAAGCGGGCGGGCGGGCGGGCGGAGGAGAAGTGCGCGCGCGGTGCGTGGGGCATTGCGCCACGGCGGCGCTGCGAACTCTCACGTTCGCCGCCGCGTGCTTTCCCTTTCCCGGCCGCTGTCCTAGAAAAACCGAGAAAAAAAGCGCTGGTCTAGGCGGCTATTCGCGCCGCGACGCTTTCTCCAGTGGGAACGCGCGCGCGCGCGCCTGCGCCTCCGCCCCGTCCCGCTCTGCTCCGCGCCAAGCCGAGCCGAGCCGGCTCTTCCGGAAAGCGCTCCCGCCTGGCAACCAGGAAACAACTGTCGGGAGACAACCGTCGGAAGGCAACTGTCGGGAGTCAACTTTCGGGAATCAACTGCCGGGAGTCAACCGTTAGGCGACAATTGTCCGAAGACAATCGGTGGAAGACTTATTATCGGGGGTCAACTGACGAGTCAACTGTCGAGAGTCAAGTGTCGAGAGTCAACTGTCGGGAGCAACTATCGGGAGCAACTGTCGGGAGTAACTGTCGGGAGCAACTGTCGAGAGTCAAGTGTCGGGAGACAACTGTCGAGAGTCAACTGTCGAGAGTCAACTGTCGAGAGTCAACTGTCGAGAGTCAACTGTCGAGAGTCAACTGTCGAGAGTCAACTGTCGAGAGTCAACTGTCGAGAGTCAACTGTCGAGAGTCAACTGTTGGGAGTCAACTGTCGGGAGTCAACTGTCTGGAGACAACTGTCGGCAGTGAATGTCGGGAATCGCGTCGCAATGCAGTCATTTATCTCCCTACTAGCTGAATTGGTTATTTTGTGTTTCCAGGTGCATTAACTGCTTTGGTCGTTAATTCCGTACGAGTAGTGCACGTTGTATCCCGGGAGATAGCGTTGTTTCTCTTCCACTACGACGTGAGATTCGGTACCAACCTGCACGTCTGCTTGCGGTAATTTCCTTCCTGCAGGTATCACCACCAGTGGGGGATCACCCCAACCGAGGCAAGCCCAAATATACCGACTGGTCTTTGGATTTGTGTGGTAGTGTAGGGTATGTAAGAGTAAGTGGGTGAGTGTTGGGGAGATAGGAAACAACGATAAAGAAGGAAAAAATCATGCTCTGTCCGTGCTCCTTTTTCAGGTACATCTTCACAATTGGCCCGGTAATTATTGGAGAAACCATGGAATACTACCGAGCAGAGCTGCCGGGCACTAGAATTCTCCTCCAGTCAGTGGCTGCATTCGAACCCTAGGCACTAGAAACCTAGGACTTCCTTAGGAGCTGGATCTTCCGTGAGAGGAGCTGTAGTGGCAACAGCCTGAGTCAACTCAGCTTGCTGAAGTAATCCGGCGTTTTCTAGGTATTTATCTTTCACCTATTTGATGGTAATGAATTCTCTAGGGTAGAAAAAGAAAAAAATATTTGTACTCCGCCCCCCTTCCCCTTGTCCCACCTGTCCAGCTCTCCTCCACTCTACCCCTCCCGCTCTCCTACACCAGGTCACACCCCACACCCCGCTCACTCCCGCCCGCCCCTCTGCAATCCTTAATGCCTAGTTTGCTTGTTGCATTAAATAGACTTAAAGCACAATTTGTTAAAGCAAAATTTTGAGTAATGTTTTGAATCACTATGCTATATTTTTTTATTGGTAGCTCAAAGATATTTGTGCAAAAATTCGTTGCTGCTCCAGGCGTTGCAGAGTTATGCTGTAATTCACACTCACTCATTGTACATTTTTAAGATATGTAGCATTCATGGACGAGGGTACATACAAGAAACGAAGAAATTGGATTGACAATTCTGATTCGTAAACATATTTTAAAAGCATGATCATCCTATGGCATCACATTCTTAGTATAAAGTTATAGCGCCAGATAAGTGTCACGGCCAGTGCCACATAGATGCTGCCTCACTTATCAGAATAATGAAGACTCCGACAAGTTGCGAAATTCACCATGATTCTTGTAAGCGAAAGCAGACAGCGGGGTTCTAGTAGATAGCGAGAATTTCAGTTTCATCGGCGACATTCGATCATATGTGAAGGGCCAGTTCACAGGGCGTAGGATCTCCGAAATCTTTGGGTTCGAATCGAAATCACACTCTCCTATCGCTGCAAACATTCACCTCCCTATGTACCCGAAGCAGGTCACGATCTAGGAAAGGGTGCCGCGAAGCCGTGGATCACGCAGTGATCAACGAGATATCCGTCACGATTTTTGACACGAAGAAAAACCTTCTTCTGAACACGACTCTCGAACTCCGCTTGCGACCACACTCCGATCCGCCTTCACAGGGAATATTCGCTCAAGTGCGTCTCCCGGGCGTATGCCGATAGCATTGCGCGGTCAGACGTTCCTAGGCCTTCAACCTGCCACCCAAAAAGGCATATTCAATACCCCCGAAATTACAAAGCCTAACAACTGGCAAATTTTCTGTCTGTGACGCCACGGGGTTCAGGCCAAAGGCTCCTGACTTTATGTAGACTGCAGTGCTCTCGCCGTTGTGATGTGTGATTGTGGAAACACTCTTCGAGTTATCTTAGATTTGTAATTGCGGAAGGCAAGACAAGTCGCGGGAAGGCAACACAAGTTGTTAGGCTTTGCAATTTCGGGGGCGTTGGCATATCCCGATCGCATTTCATTGTTTTCCCAGTGGCTAGTGCTCAACTGGGTGTCAGTGCTTTGAAAATCATTCTTGTACAAATCCTCTTTTGAACGTTCATTTTGTCTTACTCTTATATTATACTAGTCAGATAGAAAGGGTAATGAAACTTTGTTATTTTGGAATTCAACTGTACGGAATATTCTTGATTTATTAAAAGTCATTTTTACACATACTCAAGGTGGCCATACTGGCTACTCATGGTGGCCATGGCCATCCCTAAAAATATGCAGAAATAAAATAATTACGACTAGATATATAAAACTCACACTTCCGATAATTCTGCTACGATCATCTCTGTTCGAGGTTTTCTCTCAATTGGTCCAATAACATCTATTTGGGTTACTCATGAATGGAAATTTAAGTACCGGAAACGCTGATCGGGATGTAATCAGACTATACCTTCCCAGGTAGCCAAAAGTGAAAGGGGATTACCCGGGAAACGAGTGTCGGAAAACTGACCGTGAGATGTATTCGGGCGTTTCTGAATTTCTCTGAAGTGTGCATTGGACTAGTAAACTTTCTGTTAGTCACCAAACTCATTTGATGATAGGATAGTTCGACTAAGCTAGAAATGGAATTGTTTGCGCCATTCACTGCATTGGGACAAATCACTTCTTCATACCCAAGGATATAGGGCATTTCCACGACGAAGACAACGAGACTAACTGGGGGCCAACCCAGCTGTTACACCGCGAAGGAGGGGACACGGATTTCTTAACCCATCCCCTCACTGCAGCCGCGAAGGTACTTATGGGTACCACCAGGAATCTGGGAGCCACCCTTACAGGAGATTCCCATTTCCCGCCAGGACTTTCGTACGCAAGGTCAAAAGTCCACCCTCCCAATCTCCGCGGAGACGCTATACTCCGAATTAAACGCACTGGCGTTTCAAGGTCACGAGCTGGACGGTGAGGAAGACACTGTCATCCAATTGGGAGCTCCAATACCAAAACTTTTAAGAAGTTACGAAGCTCCCGATTGGATGTCAATGTACCTCTCTCCTTCCAGCTCGTGACACTGAAGCGCCACGTTTAAATGGAAGTATAGTCAATGGGCTTCCTATCTGCGGAAAGTGATCACTCCGACACAAGAGGTCGCGAGTTGTCTCATTGTAAAAAATCGCCACAGAAGCTGGACGGCCTCAGGAGCCTCCCATTTCTCCGGGTTCCTTGGGTCGGGTCGAAAGGCGAGACGTATCCCGATTCCATCCCGTGGCCAACTTATCACAAGCCTTTTTCCTACCCCGCCAAAAAGGAATATCCCCATTGAGAAAGGAATAGTATTCCATTAGATTTTTCTCAAGAGTACAAGGAAGAGCTCGCCCAGGAGTAATTGCTTCCAAGATCCTCCTATCGCTTTCATATTTGAAGATGAAACATAAAAAACTAAATGCTCATTTAAGATGGTTCATTTTGTATTAATTTTGTATGGCAATGGTCATACAGGAGAGGTAAGCTCGTTATTTCAAATTCAACTGAATCGAATATTCTTTATTTATTGAAACTGATTTCAAAGTACTGTGGGCTGATTCATTGAGGAAGAAAAAAGGGGGGTTATGGTTTTCCCTTAAAATAAGTATTTTGGTTAGTTTACATACACCGTTCAAAAGATTCTACCACATTCGCCGTTGTTCGAGGTTTGAGGTTTTCTCTCTACTGGAGCGAGAACATCTATTTGCGTTACACATGAATGGGAACTTAACTAAATTGTTTTATCCTTCCCCGTTCCAAACCACCGAAAGGGATGAAATCCGGCTATGCCTGCTCAGGTAGCCAAAAGTAAATGATGATTAACTGGGAAGCAGGTGTGTGAGACACCTGACCGAGGGAAGCAATGGGGCGATTCCCGGAAGGACTCCATGTGGGATAACTGAATCCCAACCCTCGCGCCAACGCCCTTGGCCATCGGGCACAGCGGGACAGCTGCCGGCCATTATACCCTCCTGCCAGTCGGCCCATCGCCAGGCAGCGCGGGAGAAACCCACTGTCTCAAAGTGGCTCCACATACTCGGCATTCGGCCAGTATCGAGCGACCTAGCGACCGAACCGACTGCATACCGCGGTCAACTTTTCCGAAGCCGTTTACTTATCTCTCTAAACAGGCATAGCTCGACGGCAACACGTTGTTTTCCTCCTTAGTATAACAATTTATAACTCTTTGCTTACTCAATTTACTCGTAACAAATTACTCGTTACTCGTTACAAATTACTCGTTACTCGTTACAAATTACTCGTTACAAATTACTCGTTACTCGTTACAAATTACTCGTTACTCGTTACAAATTACTCGTTACTCGTTACAAATTACTCGTTACTCGTTACAAATTACTCGTTACTCGTTACAAATTACTCGTTACTCGTTACAAATTACTCGTTACTCGTTACAAATTACTCGTTACTCGTTACAAATTACTCGTTACTCGTTACAAATTACTCGTTACTCGTTACAAATTACTCGTTACTCGTTACAAATTACTCGTTACAATCGTTAATTACTCGTTACTTTTTATCTTTAAATTCATTTCATTTATGTATTAGAAATTGTATTTGAAAAATTCGGAATAAAAATTTTGATCAGTTGTCTGCTTAGTATACATTGATCGATTAAAATTGAGCCACTTCTGTCTGTTTTCATGAAGCATTTGCAGGAATTTTACAGCAATGACAAAATTGAAAATCACAGCTTAAAAGTTTATGGAAACAAAAGTTAAAACCTCTTATCATGAGCTTATTCTTACCTCGCTTAGCATACAAAATTCAGAAGATTCCCGCATGTTCACCTGTGTTCGTGGTTATCTCCGGACTTCTGCCGAGAACGTATGAATGCAAACATTGCGCTACTTCTGAATGCAAACAAAAAAAAAGTTAGTCCTTTCCAACGACCTAATGAACGAAACGGGATGTAGTCGGGCTGTACCTTCGAAGGTAACGAAAAAAAAAGGGGATTAGCTGGGAAGCGGGGATGGAGGGAAACGGACCGCGGGATGCAGTCCGACGATCCCGAGCGACCATCTTCCTACACTTCGGTTTTTCTTTCTTGGCGCGTGGGGAGGGGGGTGTCATCAAAATGGAATATCTCACGGTATTTCGCGTCGTTCTCTGTTGTGCCGCTAGAATGATCGCATGATTGCCAGCACTGCTCGATGCAGTCGCGATCATGAGATTCCGAGCGGCACAACCGAGAACGACGCGAAATACCGTGAGATATTCCATTTTGATGACACCCCCCCCACGCGCCAAGAAAGAAAAACCGAAGTATAATTTCGAATAGTGTGCATTGGTTGCTGGCTCTTCGCCGAGCACCTTATATTCAGTGCTCAGTGCTCGTCCTTGTCCCAGTATTCCGTTCATTTGGACACTTCAAAAGAAGCGAACATATGCAAAGTACTTCGGATCCTCGGGATTGGCTGATATTCGCTCGTCACACGCCAATAAAAAAAATATAGCTGCCTTCAGAGATAAGTAATGAACAAAGTGATTATTAGCAAGACCATGCCACGGCGAGGAAAGGCAGATCCCTCTTCCCAGTGAGGCGCTGCAACTAATCAAATCATAAATGATTAAGCTTACAATAGGAGTGGTAGTTTTGAAGAGCGCGCAGCGCGTAAATTTAGTTAAGTTTCTTTGCTTGGAAGATTCAAATTGTGTATGACAACGATCTCCGTATGTCCTTCTCTGCTTTCTTCATGCTACTGCCAATAAACGTACATCACTTCAATTTCCAAAGAGCGGTCGGGAAAATATAATCTCGATCCGAAGTGCCCACATGATTATGGAGTCGTATTTTTGTACCTGTGGACACATTATAGCACGTTAGAAACAGCTAAAAATGTTTGAAAAAATATGAGAGGATAGAATTTTATTCAAAAAGACAACACAGGCTATGTTGAGCAATACAACGGTGACATAAGGGAAAATAGGGAAATTCTGTCACCCTTCATTCGAGTTGTATGCTTTTCTTTGGGGGGGGGGTGACAATGGCTGTATTTTCTAGCCATAATGAAAATAGGAGATCATCAAATAGAGTATACTTCATAGAATATGTAAGTGAAATAATGAAATATGATAAAACGGACAAGGATGATATGGAAAATTCCAGTGTTTTGTGCAATCTCGACAGAAATTCAGATTGATTGGATTTCAAGTGTGAACATGATAATGTCCCATGAAATTAAAAATGAAATTTCTAAAGCCTCTTTTCTCTCCTCCATACTAGATGATACCTTTGCTGTAAGCAGCAAAGGACAACAGTCAACTGTCTTTGATTACGAGTCTGCAAATTGATTATTTTCTCTTTCCTATTATAATGTTATTATATATCACTGCTTTCCATTTTATAAATTATGCCAATTCTAATGGGTTCGAAATGATATGATTGGACAATTTTGAAAATCATTGGGTTTGATAGTGTCCTTATTATTAAAGTATGACACTCATTTATATTTTGCTAGGTCGTGAACTTAAGTCAACTTTTTCTAACTTTCAATCAGTAAACGTGAGTACGTGAGCCATTATTACTTTTACAGGATCAGTTTTTATTTTAAATATACAAATTAATTGTGTGCTCTAATTGATCAAAGTGTCAGATATGGTATTGATGAATGAGGAACATTTAGGAGTTTTAAAGTATTTTTTCATTTCTCGAGTTACTTACCCTATCCCAAAACTCAGACTACGCCACTGTATAGAATTATTGTCAAAATGGCAAAAAAAGTGTTGTCATTCGTTAAATGCTTCTTTATCTGAAATATATTTGAATAAATTATATTTGAATAAATTATATTTGAATGAACACTTTAATTACAAAAAATTATTACATTTAACTAATTATTTCCGTAATTAATCATTCTCCCACTGCCTAGTTTTGTAATTCTACAGAGAACGCATCCACTTCTTCCTCGTGAGGGATATACTAGTACTCCATTAACTTTTTGACGTCATCAATCGATCTTTACATTGTCACATATACTTTGTAAGAAGAGAAAGTTATGTAATTGTCCTCTGGAAAACGGTAAAGTTTCGCAAGAAAAATTGTTATTGACGGGCCTTGGTAACGCAAAAGCGGATAAATCCTGTTCCTATAAATATTAAATTACTTCCTCTAACATGTGGTGTGGTTAGAACCCATGTTTGAGGGGCCTTGTAACCGATTGAGAACAAAATGTATGTGTGTCCGTCTGACCGTCTGTGATCAACGCTAACGACTAAACCCTTCAGCCGATTTTCTCAAAAATTGATATTTCTCGATTGATCTGAACGAACTCGAGGTCTTGCGAGTTTCAGCCGGATATTTTGATTTTTTAGGGTCCTTTACATGAGGGTCAAAAACATAGAATAACGGACAATGACCCTCCATATTTTGTGATTTTTATTTTGACTTCCACAGCCATATGAACACATTTGGAACTTTTCAAAGTTGGACACTGAAGAACTTAGATATTCCATAGTAAATTTAGCAATCTCACTAGACTCTTTAGGTCCCATTCCTTGATGACACACGAAGAATGTGGCAGAGTCATCCTGCAGTTAATGGACACAAGTATTTACTGTTGGCGCAAGTTTTGGACTGATATTGTAGGAAGGTTCAAATTTTGCGTAAATGCACACTGAAATGACACCGTTCTGTAAAGTTAAATCGATCAATTGTTTGAACTCCAAAGAGAAGCCGCTTCTCACGCTTTAATACTGAAAAATCACAAGTCACTGACTTATGTTGTATCTGCATTAATTCCCATTTACGTGCCCTTCAAAACTACCTCTAGAATTGCTTGACATACGTTATATATGTTTAAAACGATGTATACACTTACATAAAATATTATTGCACTAAAAAGTCAAAATGGCAAAAAAAACTGATTTATGTTGTTTCTGAAATAAACCATTCATTTATGAATAAGAATTATCAACTTTTTCGATATCAGGGGTCTATAATACGAATTTTTCCTGCCGAAAAATTGCCAATTTTACATAACGTTACATTACATAACGTTACATTACATAACGTTCTCTTTACTACATATGTAGTATGCGAGAAAGGAAAACTTTTTTTTTAATTGTTGAATACATGAATATTACAAGGGTGCATCTACAAGTATAAAAAACAAATAAGTGAAACTATATCGGAATAACAATTTTATCAGTTTGTATAGATACACTTTAAGTTAAGAATCGATGTTATCTTGCTGGGGGGTTTCACCTTGTCCTGAAGAGTAATAAAAAGTGACTTATTTACATCGGCCGTTGAATGATATAGAAGCAATATAACAGTAGTTGCTATGCCTAGAGGCAGGAACTGGAAAAATCGCGATAGAAATACAGATGATTCACCTAAATTACAAAAATGATATTTACATACATGTACGTAGAGCAGATTATGGGTTATATATATTTTTAGTGCGCTAGGAAACTCTCTGTACCGAGCCGAATCAGGGCCTCTCATTAAAAATTGTGTTCATGTTGGAAGCAATCAGCTCACAGGGAAACAGATGAAAGAGACAACTCTTCCAGCATCTGTTATGATCAGGGGACGGAATTTGATGACCTAAAACATCACCAAAAATGATCAATAAAATGTTCTTAAAGTGTTTTAAAAATCCCATAAGAGCGAAGAAAAATTACTTAAAACTATGATCCAAAACTAGTTCGGATGAACAACTCAAGCTGCTGGATAATTTACTCATGTAATGGAGGCTTTTGGCTTGAAGTGTTCTTTACCAGGTAATCTGTCTTTAGTTATCCCGAAATCGGCTGAACCGATAATGTCTCTAAAAGGCGTCACACGTACCTTACACATTCACAATGACTGACATTACAATTTCTGAGCGAAAAAGTGAATAGGCTACTCAATAATTCCGTGGAAAAAATTGTTTCATCTCATAAAAATTATTTGAAGCAAGTACCATTAAAATGATATTCAAAATGTCAAAAAAAATATAGTTTGGGCAACGATAGATGGCAGCTGGCAAGAGTATATGTCAAGTCTGAATAGCTAGCCAAGACCAAAGGAAATAGAAAACTGGGAAAGTCTCTGTCACTCTGTAGCACCACTAGTTTTCCCGTGAGATGGTGCAAACAAGTGCCATTCCGTTTTTTTTCAAAGTCCTCGTGATGAAATGTAAGATTTGTAAAAATTTTCTTGTTTTTATATTGTGCAGAAGATCCGTCAGAAAAATACACAATTCTGTGAAGCATATTTCCAATTCTTTGTTCCAAAAAGTGAATCAGGTGTCGCTGGAAAAGATGTTTAGAAATCATGATGCTCTGAAACAATAATTAAGTTACCATTGAACAATTCATTTGAACAAAGTAATCTGTAGTTGACAACAAAAGGACGCAGTGTGGCCTGCGCATTATTCCAATGAAATCCTTACACTTCATTTTGGATAACAAAGGAAAAGTTTTCAGAAAAATCGCACAAAGGTATGAATTCTCCAGGTTGAAGTTATATTTTACGATCTCATAGGTATTTATTTTTTCAGAAGAGGTGAATGAATGTGTCAACAATTCAAAGTTTTGTCATTGAACAAGCAATAACCTCTTGTTTGGACTTAACGATTGTTTCTAAATTTGATCTGTCAGTTCTCACCCATTGACTGAACAATGTTTGATGTTTTTTCGATGAACTTTTCTTCCACTGTTTTTTCCAAAATATTTTTAATCGTCGAAATCGCGGGGCATTCCGAGCACTCATTAAAAAGAAACATATTCAGGGTGGATTGATATTATGCACACCAGCGTATTTTTAAGTTAGAATGTTGAAATAATGTTGGTAAATTCAGAGCATCAAGCGCAAGTTTTATGTTCTGATGAATAACACAAAACAGTGTGGGTTCCACTTGCACTAGCTAAAATGCAATTTTTTGGCCAAACAGAAGCAAACTTTGAAAACTCAATTTTCAGATAAGGATGTGAAGTTTTAAAATCTGTATATATTTCATTTAAATTTGCAAGAATGAGTCTCTTCTGTTCTTGATATTTTCTTCCCGATATCCTCAAAGTTACATAATCATTTCAGTCGGGCATTATTCTACTAAGAGCATCAGAACAATAATATTCCTTTACTCTTCTCTTCGGATAAATTTTCGCCTGGTTTTGTGTTCGAAGAGGACAATATACCGTGCTCTTTAACGAACTTCTTGTCTTGCGCACCATGTATTCAGAGTCAAGTAATTCACTGTTAATTTTATTAATGCTCTAGCCAAAGAAGTCTCAAAATAGTAATATTTTTTCACTTTGTTATAGGTTCGAATTTTCTCTATCAATTGATTTATGATTTCGTCCTCAGAAATCGTCGATGGTCCAGACTGCGGGTCCTTGGAAAAATTTCCTAAAAAATCCATTAAAACCTTTCCAATGTATTACATTTCTTGTTTTTAAACGGACGTTCGTTAAATCTGTTTATTCTAATAGGAGTTTCACCTATTAAAGACACAAGACTATTGTTTAAAAGTTGGATGGATATATCTCCTTTCGTCAACGAATGCTTTTTCATTATCCGCATCTTCTGATGAATCTGTAGACCCTTCTGATGCAACACCCGAATTCCTTTTCATTTCTTTCTTGCATCCATCGCACATTTTTGTTGAGATAACAATTGTGGTATAACATTGACCATCCAAGGAAAAAACACTACAAAGTTGTTTCTTTTATGAAAAGAGTACGCATCTTCATTAAATGGATTACAGCACACAGGATATTTAACCCGGGAATGCCCGCAATAGGTAGACTCACGTCAGTGCCCACAATGTATCTCTCAGATATAGCTGCAAAGTTTTGTGAATGCGAAAGATCTAAAGATCTATTTACAAAAAGACATATTTTATTTAGGTTTATACATGTCCCCCAATGCAATTAGTTAATGAATCCTGCACTGCAGAAACCTTGTCCGAATACTTATGGAGAGAAAGGTAACTAGTGATGCTACAGAATGGCACAGACTTTCCCGTATTAGCTTTCTATTTCCTCGGATCTTCGCTAACTATTTGGAATTGTCCACATACTCTTTCTTGTCAGCTGCCATCTATCACCGCCAAAAGTAAATATTTTTGACATTTTCTTAATTTTTTGGTTTCCTATTGGTAGAACGGAAATATTAATTTCAGAGTATTAAAGAAGTATTAGCAATTTGCTTTTAAAAATTATGTGCCGTTTGAAAGAAAATTGCGATTTAGTGCTACTAAAAATGCGAAATTTGAAGCTCATTTTCACAAAAAAAATTGAGTTTTCAAAATACTCTATTTGAAGTTATTTAAGCACGTACACTCACAAATACAATAATCTTTACAAATTGCTGGTACTGTGCATATTACAGACGTGACAGATCTTTAAAAAAATCACATTTGTATAATTTTTGAAAAAACAAAAAATAACTCAAAATAAACTTTACGTCATATTAAAGAGTGTAATTAGCACTATCCGTTACAAAAGTTTGAAGAAAACATTTGCAGCCATATATGAGAAAATAGCATTTGAGCGTTTCTGAAAATGCGGAATTTTGAGCTACTTTTCACAGAAAACGATTCTGTTTTCGACAAATTTTACTTGACATTATTAACGCACATGTACTCGTAAATATAATAACGTGAAAAAATCGCCGCTAATGTAAATATTAACGACGTGAGAGACAAGTCAAAAAAATTACATTTTTCCGATTTTTGAAAAAACAAAAGAATAGAGCAATATGGCGTTTACTCATCTCATAAAATACATTAGGCACTATCCCTACAAACAGTTTAAAGAAAAAAATTGGAGCCGTTTTTGAGAAAATCTTGTTTTTGTAATTTTTTAAAATTGCACATATTGCACGCAATATTGCGCGAAAACTACTAAAATTTTCAAAAAAAAATGCCCATGACCTTAATGAAAGAACTTACTTTGGACAACAAATTTATTTGAAAGAAAAATCTTTATCTTCAATTTTGTAGTTCCCGAATGACGCCGAAAACATTGTAAACTTTTGCCATTTCCGAAAATTCAGAGTAATTCGCGAAAATCGGACCTATGCCACCTTAATAAGTGTATTTTACTCTATTCTTACAAGAAATTTAAAGAAAAAATTTGGAGCAGTTTTTGAGAAAATTTTTACAATGTCGGGGGGCTCCATGTAAAGTACCCCCAAATTTTACAGAATCTTTTTCAAAATCTCAAAGCTTCCACTACAACCTAGATCGACCGGGGAATATCCTTTTTGGAAGAAATCGTACGTATGGTTTAGGGCCCACAGAACAGGGGTTCTGGCTACACCACGTGTTATGGGGATTTTTTCTTAATTTAGCAACTGGTTTTATCCACTTTTTCTTTATCTGCGTCCGGCAACAATTTTTTTTCTGGCGAAAATTGGCCATTTTTTCGCGCAGCATTACATAACTTTCCCTATACTACGTATTTCACTCCGTGTATACGTACGTATATGGGAAAGTTAAAATTGAGAAAGTACAAGCAAAAATCATTAAATATCTTATTATCTTATTAAATAATAATAAATACAACTTCCATAAATGATTTTGGCATATACTATACAAACAATAGATATTACATTGTTCACAAAAATATTTAGAAAGTTTTGTCTTTTTTCCATTTTGTAACATTCTTTTTTTTTTCTTCTTTCCCCCTTTTTTTCATACAGAGGTGTCCTGCACAACTTCTTTCTCTTTGGGAAGAAATTATGACACTCGATCCTATATAATACAAATTACTACATTTTCTGAATAGGCACTTGACATAGGTTAAAAATTCCATGATAGCTGACGCTTACGTCAGTAGCTCACAATGCACTGCCACCTGTGCTCTAACGTATCTGACAGACAACGCGCAGCGGAGCGATCATGTTTCAACATGTTCACGGGAAATGATTCATCGAAAGGATAAAAATAGGCCAGGCGTTCTCAGAAATGTACAATGAAGGAATTCATGAAATATCAGACGACTAATGCATCGCAATAAATCAAGGAATACAAATTGCCGTAGCTTGGATCTCATAGATAAATTGCGAGCACCTCTAGGTTAACCCGATCTTCTACGTTGCAGCGTTGGAAGGTTTCAGTAGTTGCGATCATAGTTTGTTTTGTCCCAGAGTCATCAAAACGTCAACATTTGCGCCCAAGGGACCCCCGAGGGCCAGCCAACTCGGGCGCCCAGAACAGGCCCAAGAACAGGTTCGTGGCAGCCAGCAAGCGCCTTCGTGGGCGCATGCGGAAGGATTTCGGATCATCACTTCTTGCTGCGTTGCCATTCCAAATGCAAATTTTCGCCAATAACGCAATACATATTGCGCTTCGCCATATATTTAAAAAGGCGGAAAAGTTTAAAAAATTAAAAAATGCATTTTTGTAAACTTTTAGAAAACTAATTCATCAGCACAGTAGTTAACACTATAATAAAATACATTATTAATTCATGTGTCTTTGTATGGAATAATATATATGCTTTCCGAATAAGATAAACATTTTTCTCTACATTTGATAGAACATAGAACGTAAGATATTGCAATTCAAATGAGTGCTTGCGCACCGAAATCTAAATATTTTTCGATTTTTCAAGACACATAATATACAAACCAACAACATTACCGTTCTAAAACTTTACAGAAATAGTTTATGCATCATAAAGAAGGTGAGCACCAAGTTTCATTAATATCAGAGGAGGTGAGGGCTGAAATTGTCTCTATTCTGCGACGATTGGACGTGGAATGACCCAAAAATGAAAACTTACTTATTGGTAGAGCTTAATCTGCTCCGTCAGACTGGCATATAAGGGGAATGATTGTTGTTTTGGCTAAAATTTTCTCGAATGAACTTAAATCTTAAATAAAGTTATAACTGATTGATTTTTCCTGAGTTCTAGAAAGTTTGACTCAAGGATTATGAGAGTTAATATGTAAAAAATAGGTTGTATTGAATTAAATCGTTAAAGATGTGACTAATTGGCAATCTTAAGTTCTAAAATGTACGCTCCAAAGTGAAAGATACGACAAAAGCCTATGACACTGTAACCAGGGCGTGAAACAAAATTCTTAAATAACTAGAGGTAACTCGTCAAAAATCACGGGACCAAATCAAACGAAACAAGTAAAGGGGCTGATAAAGTAAACCATTCTTTTAAAAGTGGTCGATGAAAGAAAAAAAAAGGTTGTAGAATTCCTGTTTTAGACAACTAAATAATTTAAAAATACAATGCTTACAATTATTTAAAATATTTTTAAAATGAGTATATTGCCTTTAATCAATACAGGTCGTTAACCCTACATTACAAAGGCATAGTCTGTGAGACGACGAACTAGTGCCGAAGCCTCCCCGATCCCCTTCCCCTTACTCTCCGTTTCTGAAACTCATGTCCCTTCATTGTGTGACTATCCAGTGAAATAGACGTATCGTTGTGCAAGTGCCTATTTCCGATATAAGCTATTTTAACACGCGTCATCCCATAGACTATGCCTTTGTAGTCACGTCAGCGATATTTTTGGTGCTTTATTGGCTAATATTGTAAACAAATTAAATTTTGTACTGAACATTTAGCAATCAAATGAAACGATGGCGAACATAACAAAGGTTGCGTGACGAGATACTTCTGCCGACGCTTCTGAAAAGCCATAGGTGGACAGCACCAAGCAAGTAAGTGTCTGCTGTGAGAGTCAAGTCATTTAGGTGTATCTAGAACACCCTTTAAAATATATGTTGTAACTCCGTATCATACACGTTCAATCCATTAAATTTAATGTTTCATTGTAGAAATTAGTATTTCTTTATTTTTACCCAAAGTAGTCTGCCAGTCTACGCCTTTGTAATCTAGAGTTAACGTGCTATTGAAAATATTAAAGATACAAACCGATCAATTACGTACCATCCGCTCGCTGTGGACGCTCGGCACAAACTGTCCTGAACTTATTCAAAAGCAGACTGACTATACTCCGATTTAAACATAGCTGCACTTCGAAGTCACGAGGTGGAAGGAGAGGGGAACATTGTTATCCAATCGGGAGCTCCAATACCAAACATTTAAGTCCTAAGGAAGCTCCCGATTGGATGGCAGAATTCCTCTCTCCTTCCAGCTCGTGAAGTGCAGCTATGTTCAAATCGAAGTACAATAGTTTGTATAGAGCATCAGAGAACACCTGTTGAAAAATACTGAATGTCCCCACAGTACCTCTCTGTTCCAACGCTTTCCTCGACCTAAGTTCGACATTCCCACACAATCCTGGAACTACCTATTTCTCACCACTGACCTTGACAATCACACGGGGGCAGACAGCGGCCAAATCGGCTCTTCCGGTGCTTGCCTTAGGTTCTGATTTTATACTTGCTGTTCAGTTACTGTTTGACGAATTGCAAGAACCCATTTTATTGATGAAATGTTAACTGGCGTCAAGCGAAAACAGTGGGTGTTGTCAGATACAACTAGAATAACCATTACATATTTGTTTATATTTATTGGAAACATATTATTTATTAAAATAAAAATTCACGAAGAGAAAATGTTCTACCATTCACGCTTTTTTCACCCCCAAAACAATCCCTTGTGTATTTCCTGCTTGTTATACATTCTGCAATCTTGTTGACATTCTTCTTTCCTTCAAAAATATTCGCTTACGTACAAACATTACTGTCCAGGACTGAGGAAATTTAACAGAATTTCAAAAAATATTTCTCTTTACTTTTTTTTCTTTTTATTAGATTTCTTTTTCTTTTCTTCTTAATTTCTTTAGGTTTATTCTCTTAAGTATTTATTACCGCGCGGCCTCCAGGCGCATCTGAGCGACCCACGCCTCACTCTTTTGTTTCAAGCACACTGTAATTGCGTGAAAAGTCACAGATCACTCGTTTGGCAGCTAGAGACCTTACTCCGTCAACACTTTGCTTCCGGTTACTCCGGCCACATTCCAATATGTGGAAGGAAGTCGCCGGAGCACCGTTTGTCAAACGGAGGAAGAAAGATATACTGTATGAGCAGTCTCGCGCATTTGGAGAACAGTCGAAGACATTTTCCATACATACTACCACTGGTTATAATATAATACAGCGGGAATCAGGATTCCCAATCGAAACTAAAATGCTAAGGACAGAACGCGCGGTTACATTATCGATATATTTTAGACGTTTCCACAATTTTTTCTTGTGTATATCATTTTTACAATTTTAATTTTTCTCGGGCTTTTGGGGGCCATGCAAACCCCCCTCGATCCGCTACTGAGATTGTCAAAGGATTGGAAAACGTCCATAAACGTAGGGGGAAGCGGGGCAGATGAATACAGAAAAATTAAATAGTTTATTATATATATATATAAATATATATTATATAATTATATATAATATTATATATATAAATTTATATTTAATTTATTATATATGTAATAAATTAAATATTAATTTTTACTTTCCCGTATACATACGTATACACGGAGTGATATACGTAGTATAGGGACAGTTATGTAATGCTGCGCGAAAAAATGGCCAATTTTCGGCGGAAAAAAATTCATTGCCGGGCCGTGAAAACGAAGAAGTGGATAAAACCAGTTGCTAAATTAAGAAAAAAATCCCCTAACACGTGGTGTAGCCAGAACCCTCTTTTGTGGGTCCTTGATATCGAAAAAACCAATTGAAAAAAAAAGTCCGTATGTGAACACTGCTAGCACATAAACCATACGTACGATTTCTTCCAAAATGGATATTTTCCGGTCGGATCTGATACTAGTCGAAGCTTTGAGATTTTTGAAAAACATGCTTCAAAATTTGGGGGTACTTTTCATGAAGCCCCCCGGACATTTTCAAAATTTTCTCAAAAACGGTTCCAAATTTTTCTTTAAATTTCTTGTATGAATAGAGTAAAATACACTTATTAACATAGCATAGGTCCGATTTTCACGTATAACTCTGAATTTTCGAAAATTGTGGAAGTTTGAATTTTTTTCGATGCCTTTCTCCAACTACAAACTTGAAGATAGAGATTTTTCCTTCAAAATAAAATGTGCTCTCCAAAGTGAGTTCTTTGTTTAAGGTCATGTACATTGTCCTGAAAACGTTTAGTAGTTTTCGCGCAATATTGCGTGCAATATGTGCAATTTTAAAAAAATACAAAAACTACATTTTCTCAAAAACGGCTCCAAATTTTTTCTTTAAACTTTTGGTAGGGATAGTGCTAAATGTACCCTATGAGATGACATAAACGCCGCATTACTGTATTCTTTGTTTTTTTCAAAAATTGCAAAAATGTAATTTGTTTGACTTGTCTCACGTCGTTAATGTTTACACTAGCGGCGAATTGTTCACATTATTATATTTATGAGTACATGTGCTTTAAATAATGTCAGGTAAAGTTTATTTTCGTTCTAGTAATAGGAAACCGAAAAAAATAAGAAAATGACAAAAAAATGTACTTTTGGCGGTGATAGATGGTAGCTGGCAAGAAAGAGTATGTGGCAATTCGGAATAGCTAGCGAAGACACCAAGGAAATAGAAAACTAATACGGGAAAGTCTGTGCCATTCTGTAGCACCACTAGTTGTTGTATTAATGGCATAACTAATCAGTATCACTATAGCAACCCAAAGAACCATTAAAATTAGAAGATAATCAGAATATATTTTTTTTAGTAAAAAACGAGTTTTGTATCATTCTGCCCCACCTAAGGGGTACTTTGATACGTTAGAAGGGGCACTTTGATACAAAGTATAGAAAGTTTGAGAAGGGTATAACTTACAAACATTTGACGAAAAAGAAACATTTTGTTGTGATATATGATCTACCAAACACTCTGTGACATTCTAAGATATGTGTGGCTGTCACTATACCACAAATCGTTACTACGAGGGGCATTCAATAATTAAAGAGACAAATTGGTCTGGAGAAATAAACGTTTATTTTTACGTAACAAGACTTTTCCTACTTTTTAATATATTCCTTGTCAACATTTATGCACTTGTTCCAACGGGTTACCAGCTTTTCAGAACGGCTTGCAAAGAACTATCTTGCTGCTTGAACCAATTTCCGACAAATTTGCTGACATCCTCATTATCCTAGAACTTTTCCCCACGTAATGCCTCCTTCAGTGGACTAAAAAATGGAAATCAGATGGTGCTAAATCGGGGCTGTAAGGAGCATTAGTCAGTACCTCCCAAACCATTTTCTTGCTCGTTTCACGTGTTTGATGAGTAGTGTGAGGACGTGTGTTGTTTTGCTGGAGAATCGCACGTCTCCTCTGAGATCCACGATGTTTCTCTCTCACGACTGGCTTCACCTCGTTTAAAAGCATATCTAAGCAGTATTGGCTGTTTATTATACGCTCTTCTCCGTGATAATCACCAAAAACCCACCAACAGCATCCCCAAACACAGTGTACATAACTTTTCCTGCTGATGCGGCCAGAACGATGTTTGTCAGTCACTGAGTCTCGGCCACTTTAGAAACTGTTCACATGTAAAATTTGGTTCTTACAACTTTCACCGTATACTTTACTCATTCAAGAGTATATATTAGTTGCTTTTTCACATTTAGCAAGTTCAAAACGAATTCCGGAACGTTGTTAAAACCAATGGGGTATTTTCAACTGGACTCGCCATCGTTCAACTTCATTTTGAGGGTATGAACACAACAATGCTGATTCTCCAGATAGTCAGTGCTTATCCCATTGATGCCAACTTAAAATCCTAAAATTACAACTTGCCCTACCCACTGTTTTTTCTCCAGACCAATTTGTCTCTTTAATTATTGAATGACTTATGTAATTCTCCTTGTTCACCTGATACTATTTGTCCTACTTGTCTCTGTTTTTTTTCCTGCCATAACTACGAGTATGATTGTAGGTAGGACTGTCTTAATGCCATTTTCATCCAGATTTATTATATGATCAGGTGTAAATTTGTAGCGCGTCATTACACATTCATAATTGTCCAAAAATTCAGTGACTGCAGTTTTATTAAATGCAAAACTTCTGGCTACACTGGTATTTTCTGGCTTTCTGAGGCTTAGATGTGGATTCCTCTTCTTAAATCCTGCAGCCCAAACTTTCCCAGCACATCTATTTTTTCCAAGATGCCGGGTATCTACACCCCAAGTACTCTGCATATTCATAAGCCAAAACCAAAATTTACTGCAATGACAACCCATAGTGCATTTACTGCAGTTCAATAAATAATCAGTAAACGCTTTCTACTGTTTAATTGAGAAAACTTGCGCAACAGTGAGACGACTCTTCATTTCCTTCAAAAGTATTTCGAGCCTTTTCAATGCGATTTTGCAAAGTTGCAGCTTTGATCCTGTATTTTGTCAGCTGCTTTCCGTATTGACAACCTCTGATAAAACTTTGAATATTACAGACTTCACGTTCTCCTCATCGATACTTTCTCTATCAATCTTCTTCATATAAGTACGCACCACTTTCTGGATAAAAGGAAACTAGTTTATAGATTTCGTACGATTTATATATTGAGTCACTGCGATACACTCGCGGGGCATATTGATACGTGTATCAATGTACCCCGTGTCTCTGTGTTTCAAAGTGCCCCAACGAACATTTTCATGATCCTAACAAGTACTGAAAATGCATTTAAAAATCACGAGTAAACATGAATACTTAATGGAAAATACTTACCTTTGGTATTTTCAAATCTTGACTAATGAACATAAAAGAGCTTTAGACCACTTTCATATTTAACACAATTTTTTAGTTGATTGCTCTGGAAACACGTATCACCTTCAAAAGTCAACGGCTGAATGGCGGGCGGCTCGATCGCAGCTGCAGAATTGACACAAGTATAGACACGTTTAGTGACGTCACTATATAAATGACGTCACTCTGTTTTCAAATGTTGTCGATCTATCAATGTGCCCCTTGCATCAAACTGCCCCGCCTTCCCCTAAAGTGCTCTAGATGGCCGTTGGCAATTACTGATCCAGGCAGTTGACACTGAAATTCCCACAATTTCAATTACCATCGGAATTAAAGAGCTTATTCCCAAAGTAATATATCTCCATGAAATACAATTTTTTAAAGAGGAAAGAAATTTGGTCATCCTTATAAATCAAGATAGGATTCAATGGTTTGGGGGTACCATTTAACATGGGAGCAGGGGCGGATCCAGCCGATCATTTTGGGGGAGGGCCATCATAGATTTTTGTTCAACAATAATAGTACATTATGAAACGATGATGTAATGATGGGTATTAACACACGAGTGTGAAATTACGATACGAGCTCGTTCCTCGCTCGTATCGTAAACTCCACACGAGTGTATTAATACCCATTACATCGACTTCATATGGTACTTTTTCTACGACTTACGGTAACTTTTATAAGTTAAACTTCTCCACTGAATCGTTTCCTGGCAGTCGACACTCAAGATTCGGCCAAGGCCACCTAGCGGGCACCTCTCTACCCTACACGCACAGATGGCTTTGTTTTACCAGAGCGCTTGCGAGGGACTACAAAAGTTCCGGGATTAATATTCCGACGTCACTATTTTCGCATTTTCTTTCATTTCTTGATATGTCAACACCAACAGAAAGAACCACCATTCACTAAATATTTTAAACTAAAGAATTGGCCGGTTTTTAAGGACAACCACACGGCAGCAGCAAATAACACAAAATGACTTGCGTGATCTTGCGTGGATATCTTAACGTCACTCAAATGATCTCAGAAATAACTACCACTGCGCTAGTCAAATACGATCAAAGTGAAATTACAATCCAATTTATTTTAACTAATATTTCACGTAAAAATCACTACTAATAAAAGAAATTAAGAATGAGAAGCATAAAATAATATTAAATGCAATTTTTATATATACACTCGAACGGAAACATTCACTGCAAAGATTCTCAATGATGAAGTGACAATATTGGTTTGTAAGCGAATCTGTGATTGGTCAAGAACCTGTATCATAATGAAAACTGTATCGAAATGACCATCATTATATGCAACTGGTTGCAGCCATCCAATGACAGCATTACACAATGGGAGTAGAAAAACATATTTGTTATTTATGTACTGTAAATACGATAATACACAACATTGTTTAAATAATTTCATAATCCAAACATAAATATTTAAATCAATTTTTCCAAATAAAGGAAGGTAAACGAAAACTAGGCTTGGCCCCCCAAGCCCCCCCTGAATTCGTCAGTGCATGGGAGAAACAGCAATTTTTTACCACAATACTTGGCAGTTCGATGGAGAAACGTGATAAGGAGATACAAATCTTAGAAAACAAAAGTAATGGAGGTACGTCACTTCGGAAATAAGCTGTTCAATGTCTATAAACTTTAAAAAAAATGAATCGAAAAGGTTAAAAAATCTTTGTTCACGAAACGATTGAAATTGATCAGAAATTGACCTCAAATGTCTCTAATTATCATCGCAGTATTGACAGCGCTTTTCCATTTTCAAGTTAAGTTGTCAAAGAAACACACCCAATTAGGAGGATTTCTGGCATCAAGGCCTTGCACATTCTACATTCCGAGAAACTCCATTTACTCCGTACATACGTACTAGCAACATTCCACTTCAACTGAAACAGACGACTCCGTGTTCGCAACCATGTCGTTTTGTTTAAGAAATTCTGCGTACCACACTTTGATGTCATCTCTGCTGACATTCTCAGAATAGTCTCAGTGCATAAATTTTGTACGTTAAGATTCCAAGTGGTTGATAAACATCCCTGGAAAACAAAATCTGCATTCACCCTTAGATCGACAAGTTTCATTATATTCATCCCGAGTAAATCTCTTATTTTATTGTTATTTACTACTTCAGAGTATATGTGTGCGTGTATTTGTGCAAGATGTGTGTGTGTGTGTGTGTGTGTGTGAAAGAAAGAGAGAGAGAGAGACGGACAGAGAGAGTTCTTAGGAGATTCTTTCAAATTTTAAAACACATTTTCACTTAAACACGGAAACGAACTTAAATATGGTCATCGTCTATTACTTCTAACAATAATAAACTTTTTTTTCTATTCCTTCACCTTCAAGTTTTAGTTATAGCCTGTTACTTATTCACTCACACCGTAATTTTCTTGAGCGACTTATTTCATGTTGGCCATTAAATTTATAGTTTATTACTGATTTTACTGCTCTTTTATTGCCAAGATTTTTTATGTTCAATTCATTGCTTCTTATTTTCCTGGACGGAAGTGTAGATCATGCCCACGTGTGAACAGGAGTTTAACCCAGGTCTTATGTTGTTTTATCTCATCTGATCTAACACTGGACAACTGTAACCAAGGAAGTTAAAAGGAAAGAAAAGAATGATGGGCTTGAAGAGGCCTTCACAGAAACAGTGTCATAACTGGTTTTACCCTATACATTTATTTATTTTGTGAGTTCATGGGGAGTGACATGCGACCAAATCATTTCGTCCAAATCCGCTCCCGAAGAACGTTCCTTGCGGAGTGACGCGCGTGGGCAGGTTCACTTGCTTTGAGCTGCACCCCACTCATACGCGGAGTTACGTGTTGCTAGGGCATAGATATAGACGGTAGATTTTTACTTTCCCGTATACGTACGTATACACGAAGTGATATACCTAGTATAGGGAAAGTTATGTAATGCTGCGCGAAAAAAATGGCCAATTTTCGGCGGAAAAAAAAGTAATTGCCGGGCCGTGAAAACGAAAAAGTCGATAAAACCAGTTGCTAAATTAAGAAAAAAAAATCCCCTAACACGTGGTGTAGCCAGAAACCCTGTTTTCTATTGTGCATCCAAACATTTGATTGCAGTACGGCGCCTTATGGAGTATTGCCCTCTCTTTCTATCCAATACAATTTTACATAAGACTCTCTCTTTCTACTGCAAGCTGTGTTGCCGATTGAGGAAGCTCGGGGTTATTCGACTCGTCCATCTTGTTTCACGCGCAAATACTTAACAAGTTCATTCAACGATAGCTTCAGTTATATTAATCTTAGACAATTGAGTTTTTACCAGTTATTCCCAGAACTCTTATGAATGTAATGGTTATTTTGTAATTGAGTTTTATGGTTTAATTTCCATGAAATTAATTATAAATGATAGCCAAATGCTTATTTCTACATTTTGACGTCCTTAAATTTCACTATGCGAGAAACTTTTTTATTATTGCAGTAAAGCACAAACACCCAGCGGATGAAATGACAAGGGAAGTCCAAATTTTGATATGAGACCAACCACATTTCTGTATGAATCATGGTTCTTGAGTTAGGCAGTAAAAAACAATATTTCGTGCGCTCCGAACATTTCATGTCGTTCAGTGATCTTGAATACTTCTCAGCGATTCTCAACAGGCGATGTGAAAGAAAAAATAGAGTATTGATTTTTGAATTTCACTTATTAAAAACAGTGAAATACATTTAAACATATCTAAAAAATGAATTAGAAATTTTACAGTTAATAATATTAATGCCAGAGTTCAACCAGTAGTTGTCGTAAAATGTGCTTTCAAAAGCAAATACGAGATGAATTATTAGCTGAGTGTTCGAAAAGAATATTATGCATTGTCCGCACAAACCCTTGCAGTATTTGATACCATCCATGTCATCTCACCTTTGTGAATGAGCATTTTCCCTTTATTTACATCAAAAAGGTGGATGTATTGGACGTACAAAACGACTTGGGACTGAAACTTAGCAATAATGACCTTGATATCGACTGTCATTCGCGCAAAACAATTCAAGCCTCGTCAGTATGTGATGAATTAACAATGTTCCAACTGGATTTGGACTTGTTTTTCTATTGGTATTTCAGTTTTAACTCTCATTTAAAGGTCTTTTTTTTAAATAATAATTCTAATAAAAATAATACATCTTTTTTATCAAAAATCTTTAATTTCTAATATTAAGCCATCTATTTAACATGTTTTGAAATTATTTCCGTTTAAGTGGTATTCTAATTTGCTCCAGGCTTGTAAGTGGTACGTAACTGAAGGAAGGGTGAGACCCCCTGCCGAAATCCCATCTTGCTTATGAATAAAATAGTAGTAAAAATAACTTTGTCCTCTGTGACCTTCACACGCACTGAGTGGCGAAACCCTGAGTTGTCAACGTCTATCGTCCGTGGGAAGACAGCTCCCCTTTCGTGGGACATACGGTATTGGAAGCGAGTGCAGCAAACATTCTCAAAATTTCGCCAGCTGGTAGAACACCAAGCAAAACCCACATACTACTAAAATTTTGAAGTGTTAGGGAGTATTAGAAATAGTGTATTAGAGACGTTTTGCATCAAGACCTTTCATGACCTCCGCGCTTCCTGCAACGAGCAAAATTGCATCGGCAGTGCCAAAAACGTTTATCAATTGATGTCAGATTTTATAGCACGTTCCTTCTTTGACGCCTGATGGCAAAGGTCATATCCGTTGGTCTCTTTTTAGTTTCAACGGCACAGTATACTAATTTTACCGAAGTCGAAAACCAATGCTATTTTTAAGAAACGTGAAAAATAAACTTACATACGGTGCACTTGATGTTATTGTTTTGAAACGTTTTTATTAGAACCCATTATTGTAAAAATTTTGTTTCTAAGCAAAAGTGAAATGTATTTATTTGTTTGTCCCATATCGACATAACATTTTCAGAGGCTCGTATCTTTGCAATAATTGTATTTGGATTATTCCAGGTATGTGTTCGACCTTCTTGTCTTTCCGAACCTGTCATGTAAACACCCGTTTTTAACCAGCACCCTCTCCAGGGAGAGGGTGCTGCTCAGACCCTGACGACAGCGGCGGGGCGCGGCGATTTCCGCACTTCGACAGGCTGCAGGTCATCAAAAGTATGAATGCTAATTGTCGCTAAATCACTACTTGCGATGCTTCTTTCTTCAAAAAACAATATTTATGGATTTTAAAAGGTGCTGAACAAGCTGGCAAAATTTCATGTCAATCCGAGTATCAAGCACGGCGAGTGTTGCGTGTAAGCGCTGCTGAGAAGTGACAACGCTGTTCTCCATAAGCTCTGTACTGCAATCAAATGCTTGGACGCTCTATAGGTCCTTGATACCGAAAATCCAATTGAAAGGAAAACGTCCGTCTGTCCGTCCGTCCGTCTTTCCGTCCGTCTGTGAACACTGCTAGCGCCTAAACCATACATACGATTTCTTCCAAAATGGATATTCCCCGATCGATCTGATTCTAGTCGAAGCTTTGAGATTTTGAAAAAGATCTTCAAAATTTGGGGGTACTTTATATGAAGCCCCCGGGGATTTTCAACATTTTCTCAAAAACGGCTCCAAATTTTTTCTTTAAATTTCTTGTATGAATAGAGTAAAATACACTTTTTAACATGGCATAAGTCCGATTTTCACGTACAGCTCTGAATTTTCGAAAATTTTGAAAGTTTGACTTTTTTTCGGCGTCTTTCTCCAACCACAAATTGAAGATAGAGATTTTTTCTTCAAATAAAATTTGTTCTGCATTGTAAGTTCTTTCTTTAAGGTCATCTACATTTTTTTTGAAAATGTTCGTATTTTCGCGCAATATTGCGTGCAATATGTGCAATTTTAAAAAATTATAAAAACAAGATTTTCTCAAAAACGGCTCCAAATTTTTTCTTTAAACTTTTGGTAGGGATAGTGGTAAATGTACTCTACCAATGACACAAAGCTGGTTTTGGTCTATCGGTTGGTTTTTTCAAAAATTACAAAAATGTAAATTTTTTTACTTGTCTCTCATGTCGTTAATATTTACATTATCGACGATTTTTTCACATTATTATATTTACGAGTATATATGCTTTAAATAATGTCAAGTAAAGTTTCTCGAAAACACCACCGTTTTCTGTGAAAAGTAGCTAAAATTTCGGCATTTTCAGAAATGCTCGAACGCCATTTTCTCGTATATGGCTGCAATTTTTTTCTTGAAACTTTGTAACGGATAGTGCTAATTACGCTCTTTAGTATAGCGTAAAGTTTATTTTGAGTTTTTTTTTGTTTTTTCAAAAATTACTTAGTTTGTAATTTGTTTTGAAAGATCTCTCACATCTTTAATATGCACATTACGAGCAATTCATAAACATTATTATATTTGTGAGTGTAAGTGCTTCAAATAACTTCAAATAAAGTATTTTGAAAACTCAATCATTTTCTGTGAAAATGAGCTTCAAATTTTGCATTTTTAGTAGCGCTAAAACGCCATTTTCTCTTGAACGGCACATCTTTTTTAAAAGAAATTGCCATTATGACTAGGTTTTTGTGTTCTTTAATATTCCAAAATTAATATATTCGTTCTACCAATAGGAACCGAAAAATTAAGAAATGACCAAAAAAATGTACTTTTGGCGATGATAGATGGTAGAAAGAGTATGTGGCAATTCCGAATAGCTAGCGAAGACCCAAGGAAATAGAAAACTAATACGGGGAAGTCTGTGCCATTCTGTAGCACCACTAGTTGCAATTATTGCTCAAAATTCGAAATGTTACCAAACGCGGAGAAAAGGTAACTGTAAGTCGGCCCCGTGGCCGAGATCGCTAAAGCAGTAGAGCCGTAGTGAACTTGGACTGTGAGGTCGTGGGTTCGAGTCCCGAATTGGGCATGGTTGTATGTATTCGTCCTTTCACCCCCTATCATCACCATATCGTTCATCCTCATACCATAACGTTACATCAAAAGTGGTCACTAATGACCGAGTAGTTGATGCGAACTCAAATTAAAAAAAGAAAAGTAATAGTAATTGTATGTTTGACGCACGGTGCAGTATATGTCTAGAGGTTTTCAATCTGTGATAAAATGAGAAATCGAGGGCAAAATGCGAAATCTCGTACAAAGTGTGAAATGGTCGTGAATCTGCGATATAATTGCTAAATTGCATTTTGTGGTTTCCTTCGTGTTCGCTGTCTCACGAAGGATGTCACATCATTGCCAGATGACATTAAACAATTAACGTCAGTACACAAATGTAAGTATAAAGTAAAATCTTTCCTGCTGCAAAACTGTTTCTATACAATTAGAGACTATACTGATCGTCAAAAGAAAAATAATGGTTATTGTAACAAAACAATGATATGTAATGAATTAGTTTACGTTTGTATTGTATACATTTAAAAAAATATTTAATACGCCTGTAACAAGTAATGTACTTCAGCTTCCGGGTCAATGACCCCCATCTCGATTAGGTTTTTGTCCAGTTTTCCCTGATCCATTGAGCAAATGCTGAGATGGCCCCTTGTTTTGCTTCTGGACGTAAATGTAGCTTCACTGTGCGCACGTTTTGTTGAGCACTCCTTTTGCTTGTGGTTCATTTACAGTTGAAATTGATTTTCTATAACTCGGGAACAAACATTTTTCAAATATTTTTATTTTTCTAAAATAATTATTTTCTAAATTCATTTTTTCGTTTTCTATTTTCGTAGTTGTTTTTTTTAATTCTGGGCCTCAAGAAAATGTGCGCAGATAAATCTCTTTCCCCACACGTCATGTACAGTTTTTACTGTTTTTTGACAAATAAATAAATAAACAACAATACACCGATGTTTGAAAACATTTAATTTGACAGTAGCCAACAGTGTAAAAGCTAAACGATTTCTCAGTCAATTTCGTTTAATTGTTACTGACAGTTGAAATAGATTACAGAAAACCAACATCACAATATGCACTCAGTTAATGTTCCACTGATTGTGTTACTAATTTATATAGTTATTTGTATTTACATAAATTAATTTCATTTAACAAAATATATGACCATTTAAAATATTGCAGTGCTGTTTTAATAAGTATTTACAAATTGCAAGACAATTCTTTTCCTCTCCTTTGATTAGTGTTATACAGATGCCTCCATTAGTCCTATACAAGTAGGAATCATTCTATGGATTTAAAATTACTTCTTTAAATATTTGTTGAATTTCATAAATGGCGAAATATTAAATTAGATTTCCTTATTTCCTAATTTTAATGAGAAAATCTAAAAAGCATCAAAAATAACTTTTTATCGCAAAGAAATCTTCCTTAATAATAATTTTCTCCACAAATGCTAAATTATAATTTTTATGATGCTACAGCCTTGTTTTCAAAATGCTATTTTTTAAAATTTAAAGTGCTAAATTCTACCATCACTAGGCACAGATCGTTCTCCAGAATCTGTGGACAGAGCTTGATGCAGCGCAAAGGTTACCGCGTCACAACGAGGGATAAGCAACCGCTTTTATCTAAATTGTCTACCTGGCTCCGACATATTTCACCACAAACGTGTCAATGCGAACTGTTAACCCACATCTTGTATATTAAAAAATACTTATTTCAAAAGGAACTTTATGATAACCGAAAATCCTGTTCAGTATTTGAAGAATTCTGAGTTCTACGTGATATTCAGATAATGCAATGGACCTATTAGACCCATTCACAAAATGAAGTTTAAATAGCTCAAGTATCGCAACAGTTGGTTCAAAAGCTGGAAACCTTAGAAAGTAATCCACAACATACACGCTGTAAAGAATGGAACGTTTTTACTAAAGTATTTTTGTAAGATTTAAAATACCAAAAAATAAAATACCTCACTAAAACGCATTTGAACTCCTAAAGAATACCACTCCAGAAATATCTGGCCTAAATGCAATAATCCCCGCCCCAGTTTAGTGGTAAAGCCACTAACCTGGAAACACTGCGAACCAAACTTCCTTGTGGCTGACTGCTCTGCTTTGGGAGAGGGCGTTGTAGAGCATTACTACGCTTTCAGCATGCGCTCATGCTGACCATTTCACTCGTCACTCGTCGAACCAAATATTAGCTGTACTACCAAGTTCTGAACCTTGGCGACTGATTCAAACAAATCCTTCATTTTTGGTTTAAAACAAATGTTTGTTAAAAAAACCATGTCTTTAATGGGTTGAAAACAAATATGTGTTAAACAAAGAAGCATGTTTTAACAAACGTAAACTCAGGTAAATAACTGACATTGTTTTGAGTTTCCAGTTCTAATATCGCATAAGTGGGAAACTGTACTCTAGAGCACTTCAACATTCCCGCTGTTTGGATGTAAAAGCAGACTAATATAAAGTCAACCAAGAAATTATTTCCGACAACACTACCCCCGAAATATGTGATACTGCCTGGCTAAGAACACATTGAGATTAGCTGTCGTTATCTCAACAAAATGTTCCTTTGATTCACGTGAAAGACCATTCCATGAACTACTACTGTGCAACGCGGTGTTGTCATATGCTCGCGGTACTGCCACATGTCATACGCAATTATCTCGGTGAACTTCTTGTGACGTGATCAAAAATCGATCCACTATCGGCTTCTGATTTGATAACGGTGTCCTCCAAGCTCAAAAAGGTTTTATTCGGTCAATAAGAAAGAACGTTTTTGAAAGAACTTCGAAATTGGAAGAGTGTGAATGTGCAGTGGAGTTTGATCAGGCACCAGTAGCAAAATAACTGGGAGAAGAAACCCAGTTTGATTCAATTTCATTGAAGTTAAAGAAAGCAATAAAAAAACTGTAAGAGCAAAATGCCGGAAGTGTGATGGATTTCTTGTTGAGCTTGTTGTTCGAATGCAAAAATATGTTTCTATTGCTTCTACCCGTGAGATTTGCGTTGAAGCCACAGATTTTGAAAATAACAAGTGTCCATTCCAGCCCAACAGATACTCTGAGTTCTAAATCAAGTAAGTAGCCTATACACAGTATTTTTAGACTCTATCGAACGTATTACAACAGTGGGAGATTTATTTTGTTAAAATTGTTGGTAAAATTAATCAAATTAATTCCACAAGAATCTAATTTTATTTACAAATAATTACATTCTCTTGCAGATTTTTCAATATCAGCATTTAATTTGTCAAACCAACGATGTGAACTATCTGCTAAACTAAACTGGAATAATTTGTCACGCGCACCTCTACTGAATATAAGAAAAGGTTTGACATTCACAACCAGGTACCTCCCACCAGCGGGGCACCGCCCCAGCCGGGACAAGCTGTAAGCTCCCGACCGGTCTCCCGGCATGTGTGGTAGTGTAGTGCATGTTAGCGTGTGTGTGTGTAAGAGGAGAGGAGAGGACAAGGAAGAGGAAGGAAAGATCGCGTGCGGTCCGTGGCCCGTTTGTTAAGGTACTGCTCCGGCATTCACTTGGTGATGATCGGAGAAATCACGGAAAACTACCGATCAGAGCAGCCGGCCGCTAGAATTCTCCTCCAGACAGCGACTGAATTCGACCTAGCTGACAAGCTAGTGTCGAAAATCCTGCCGCGGTCGGGAGTGGAACCTAGGACCTCCCGGTCAGAGGGACTGCAGTGACATGAGGTCAATGCACTGAGCCATCTCTCCCGGTGCGGCGGTGGCAACGGATAGAAACCCACATGGGCTTCGACCGGGCTCTTCTTCTGCTCCTTGCGCGAGGGGTTTGTGTATTTTTGCACCTTTTACGTAGACGAAGAAAAGAGCGCAGAGTGTAAAGAAAACAAAAAAGTACATTCTCTTGTTCCAAAGAGTGAAAACCAATTTGTCAAAATTTCGAATATTCAGATTTTAAATAGCAACATCTAATAACGTTATTTTTACTGGTGACGTTCCTCCTAAAACAAGTTTTAACAGCCCCTACATTTAATGAAAAAAATATACTTTATAGTAATTTTTTATTTTTCTTCGCTTTCGATTTGATTCTAAGACTACTCGCAGTAATCTGATGTATAAAGCGCGAATCAGAATATTTTAATTAAATGTTCTGATTATTTTAATTATACTATTTTTTGTGAAAAAAGTTTTTAGTAAACGTCAAAAAGTCACATCGCAATTTTTCTGTACATGAAAAGCGTTCTTTTGGGTAGATGAAGGATACAAAATATTTCAGCGTCCCACACGTTCTGCCATAGTGACTCCTTAACTTTTCAAATGTGGTAATCGGATCTGTTTCCCCATAATACGACTTGACACAGAACAGAAAATATATCACACAAAATATAACTCTCCCTAATGTTTACTTTCTCGCACTAACTTCGTAAGAAGAGAAAATTATGAAATCGTGCGACCGAAAACGGCGAATTTTCGGCAGAAAAACTCTTATTGCCTTTGCCCTGGCAACAAAAAAGTGAATCAATCATGTTGCTATACCTTATAATAAATTACTTCCTCTAACACCTGGTGTAGCCAGAATCCATGTTTTGTGGGTCCTTGATACCAAAAAATTAATTGATGGCAAACGTTTGTCCTGTCCGTCTGTAGTCAATACTAGCGCCTAAACTGTTCAATTGATTTTCTCCAAAATTCAAATTCCCCGATCGATATGAACTGAGAGTACTTGATATGAAACATCAAAAAACATTTTCAAAATTTTCTCGAAAAATGCCATAATTTTTTATTGAACTCTGTCTTCGGATAGAATAAAGGACACTTAAGAGAATGATGGCGTCTCATGCCCGTTAAAATCTCCAGTTTTCGAAAATTGTAAAAGTGCGATTTTTTGGGGACGCCTTCCTACTATAATATTGAAGATAGATATGTTTTCTTTAATAAAATCTGTTCTTTAAAGACATCTTGACATAAGGTGATGTTAAATTCTACGAAAATATGAGTAGTTTTCGTGAAATCTTGCGCAAAACATAGGCAAATTTAATTATTTTAAACATTTTTTTTCTAAAACGGCACCAATTTTTTCTTCAAATTTTCTCCTCATATGTATCAAGGGACGGTAAAAACTATGGCGTTTGCCCCATTTTCGGGGAACTCTGTATTTATGGAAATCGCTAAAAGTTTCAACACAACAAATTTAAAGATAGAGATTTTTGCCTCAGACAAGGTCTTTTCCAAAAAATCAGCTCTTTAAAAAGATCATGTACAGATTATTGAAAAAGAGACGTTTCCGCGTAATTTGGCCTTGAAATTAATGCAATTAATAACAAAACATTTTCTCGAAAACCACTCCAAACAGAAGAAGAGTCGTTTACAAAAATGGCGCGGGTCTCATTTTAATTGACCTTTGTAAATTTTCGAAAACTGCAAATTTAGAAATAACATGAGAAAGTTTGTGCTATTGTAGCGTCATGAGTTTGTTGTGAGTTGAATTTCAGAATCTCTGTTGAAACTAGAACAAAAATTCTGGCTAATGAAGAGTTTCGTTTCCATTTTCTACTCTATTAAAAAAAATTCTTCCACAGAGAAGGAAAGCTGAGGGAGAGCAGAGATACTTCATCACACAATATCAACATGAAAATATTGTATTTCTCCTTTATGATTACTGATTTTCGATTTATTATTTCGATATGGTAAATATACGTGAAAGTATGAGTGGCATTTAAAGCTACTTTTTCAAATGAAAGAAAAAATGATATCTGATCTTCAAGTATTTTTGTCCGAGCCTCAACCGCATTTCAATTTCGGGTAGTCATATTTCAGTCTCACAACATTCTTGCAATTAAAGACGCATAACATCATATTACAGTGTCCACGATCACTTTGGTTGAATGTTAAATGCATCTCTACAGTCTAGGGAGAGTCCTTACCACAATTCTTTGAGGCGCATGTATTAGCGAACACCTAACGTCATGCTAATTAGCATACCTCGTAACTCCAGATTGGACAGTTTTGCATTGGAAAGAAAAAATTTAGCCAGAAAGCAGAATTTTAGTTTCCTTTCTCGTTGAACTTATAAAGACTGGGAAACTCAATTATTTAAGATTATCGATTTGTTATTTACTTTTATTTATTACTCTTCTTTCATCATTATATTTTATCACGAAGTAAATAGAGGAGGGAATATGGTGTTACAGGGTTTTGTAATTAGAATGACGAAAAGAGTAGGCATTCTTGATAAGGGAAACATGACGGAAAAAACAGATGATGCAAGTAACGACACTATGGAGGAGTGACTTTAACGTGAACATCAGAAAGGTTGTATTTCCTAAAGCATGGCTCATCTCATCACGTTTTCGCTCCGTAGCCCCAAGACCGATTGCTCCCGGCTCTCAGCGGGCGGCCGGGACCGAACGGGAGCACTATGAGAAATTCAAGTGTCAAACGCCAGGGTATGAGAAACTCATCGGTCAGTGCACTCTGCCGTTTCTCGATCCCAGAACAGCTTGCTTCACGAAGTCTACAGGACTGTAGACTCCGTGGCTTGCTTCCTCTTCCCTTTCAACATATTTGGCTCCGACGCCTAGTGTGAAACTGAGCCGTCCGCCTTATCGCTTCTACCTCTCATCCCCCTACCTCGACCTCTCCCCCCCCAGGCTTCGCTTGCTCCCGGTGCAGCTCCCGCCATCCGCTCCGGCCGCTGCGGCCGGCTCTTTGCTCCCGAACCGACTTTCTGATGAGCCCTGCCCGAAAGGATTTTGTAATACATCTGAAACATGTTTTCATGTACAGTCAATTTAAAGAAGTTCGGAATGGTGCATAAAATCAAGATTAGTTTTTTTTTTTTAATTTAATTTATTTTAGATCGCTTTGCAACCGCATAACGATTTTCTCGAGTTCTAATTTCGTTTTCAATTTTTTTACTAATTTCTTCTCATCAGTCACATTAGCGGGTTCCTTGTGTCTAGCGGGGCCCCGGGCGATTGCCCGGTGTGCCCATGCCTAACGCTGGCAATGACTGTTCTCTAGATCGACACAAAGTAAAATAACTTTTCAACGCGAATTTGGGCAGGTCTGTCTATAAGAGAAACCTGGAGTTTCCACAAAGCGATTAGGGACGACGGCTTCGACTTTGTGTGTGTGAGAGTGTGTATGTGTGAAGCTTTGAAAGACTAGACCATCAGAAAAATTCAAAAAGATTTTATAATAACACAGTCCTAAAAGATGAAACAGTAATTTCTTACCTTAGAGGAAGAAAACGCTCCTCGTAAATAGAGGCAATAGTCCGTCAGCAGGACAGCAGGATCGGCGTTCCGTTGACAGCACGATTGGCGTTCGAAGCAGACGAACGGTTCTCGATGAATGCGGGAGTACCTGAGTGCTCCAATATTGTAACTGAATGTATAAAAAACAAGCTTCTTGCCTCAAATATCAAAGGTCACATTCGATTTATTCTTGTCAGTGATATACAAGGAGAACAGGATGAACTTTTGTTCTCGGATGTTTATATGAAGATGATAATTGAGAGAGCTTTCGAGAAAGTTTCACGTGAAACAAAGAAAAAGCGGAAATGAACACAATACACGTTTCGTTTACTTCACGCGTAAGCATACTCCGTTTAAAACAAGTGTCTTGTTACGGAGGCAATGATTTTAGGTGAAATTTCCTTCCTCGCAGAAGAGAAATAAAACATCGCCAGAGGTACATAACGAAAAGTACAACGCTTATGTTCTGGCTACACTTCGCGTCCGAGGCGAAAATAACTTTTTACATTTTCATATAATACGTATGGGTCATTTCGCAATATAAAAATGTACCGAGTATTCAATAACGTACCGAGTACATATGCAGCTTAGAGAAATTTTCTTCGAAGTGGATGTTCTTGCATCTATCTGGCCGGTGCATTTTCCATGTTGCAATTACGAAATGAGGAAGACAATACGAACAGTACCACACTGCTTGCACTACCAAACAGAACTGTGCGACTCGACTCGGCGGCGGCTATCGGTGGGACGTAACTAGACACCTCCCGTGAAACCGACCCTTATGAATCAGCGCCTTATAAATCCTGGGACCACGTGCTGTGGACGTTTATCTATACAACGGGTCAAAAACATTCGTCCAAAATTGGAACTTCGAAAAATGGGTTTTGGTCACCTGGTTGTCTCAAACAAAACACCGAGTGGTGCCCAGACCCTGTGAAGGTCACATGTATCTTTTAATTTCTGAGCGATCTTTTTATAAAGCACATCGACATTTTCAAATTTTTTCCCAAAATAGTTTCAAATGTTTCTTAAGTACTTTGCGTAAGTAAGTAAAGTTCGCATATAAAGAAAGAATGGGTCAGATTTTTGCTCTGCTGCTTAATAATAATCATTAACTGACCAAACCTATTATTCTTGTATCTGAAAGTTTCATTTCTAACGTGCGTTGGGGGCATATACACTCTTTTTTTTCCAAACGACAAAAAGCGTCCTGGGTTTGATGAAGTATTCGATGTAAAGCACATAAGGCTGCCAGATCTTATAAAATCATTCGCCTCTGAGAGGTTGCGGCGGAGGCGGAAGTGATTCCTGCACGTGCTTCCGACCACCCGCCACTCCATGACCAATCACTTCCGCAAGAGGCCGCCACGAATGACCGTTGCCCCCTCCCCCTCCACGCCTCGTTCGCGTCCGACTCCTTTTCTGAAGCATTTTAGATGTATTATTATCTCATTAGCACTATCGTGTATCCTACAATAAAAGTATCCCATCAAACGATAATTTCCTTCAGAGTGATCCAAGCCCTGCACAGTACACAGCGGCGTCCGGGCAATATCTGTGACGAGTGTCAGTAATCGCCTGCGTGCCTCATTAGAGTCCGATTAAAAGAAGTTGGTGTTTGACAATTGCGAATGGAAAGGCGCCACATTGACAGGTTGCGTACCACTGAGCACCTGTTACCGGGACACGAAAATACACACTTTAAATTAATACTTAATTTAAAGTGTGTATAACTTAAGTAACCAAATCATATACTTATTTTGTATGAAGCAACAGCTTCAGAAGCACAACTGACAATCACCAACTCATTTTAATCGGGCCATACGGTCACATTTAACTGTCATAGTAGCTGCAAGTGACGATCTGGCGCTTCCTGGATCTGGCGCTTCTACAAGCGCCAAGCAGCTTTAATAATTAAGCTGGGTTAAAAGTTAAAAATCAAATACGCAACTGCAAAGAATGTTGAGTTTCTTTACACCCTCACTTTTCTACTTTCATTTAGAGAATGTTCTTTATGTAGAAGAAAACGTAGTTTTCTTCCTGTATCAAAATACAATTCATATATTTAACCTATGAAAATCTTAACTCACTCTTACCTGTTTGTGAAATAATTTACGTTTTCATTTATGAAGAAACTGTATGATTAATTATATTTTTTGAGAATCATACTTCCCTCGCTACGTTCCAGCGACAAATTTGCTTGCTTGGTTGGTAAAAAATGAGTAAACAAATCACCTCGCGCCCATGTTTCTTGTAAGTATAAGCAGTACTGTATTTTAACGTCGTGTGCGAAAGACGTTGAGATGTCGAATGATATGCCATACACACGCTTCGCGATGTTTCTCGATCGCTCAATAATGTTTCGCATTCTATTAGAATGAAAAAATATCCTTTTTCGCACACGGGGAACAAGCAAGAGAAACCCTCTTCGGCACATGACTTATTAACAAGCGATTTCTTATTCAGAGATTGGGTTTTGGTTAAGGGAATCTATAAGCCTACATTCTGAACTCGTACAGCAGCAATTTCTTACAATATTTGTAAAAACTTTTACAATAATTTTTATGTCATATATTGTGATTCTTCTTGTATGTATTCTTTTCTATGAATAAGTATGTTTGGAAATCGTAAAGTCAAGACTTCCGATATCTGTGATATAGATCTCGGATTTTAGGACAAATGTCTATTTAGTTCCTTCAGGAGATTGTGGAAAATTATTGGTGATATTAATGAATCATGAAACTAGTGGTGCTACAGAATGGCACAGACTTTCCCGTATTAGTTTCCTATTTTCCTGGGTCTTCGCTAGCTATTCGAAATATGTATGTGGCAACATACTCTTTCTTGCCAGCTACTCTATCATCGCCAAAAGTACATTTTTTTGTCATTTTCTTAATTTTTCGGTTTCCTATTGGTAGAACAGAAACATTAATTTTAGAATATTAAATAACACAAAAACCTAGCCGTAAATGGCAATTTTCTTTTAAAAATTATGTGCCGTTTAAGAGAAAATGGCGTTTTAGCACTACTAAAAATGCGAAATTTGAAGCTCATTTTCACAGAAAATTTTTGAGTTTTCAACATACTTTATTTGAAGTTATTTGAAGCACTTACACTCACAAATATAATCATCTTTACAAATTGCGGATAATGTGCATATTAAAGATGTGAGAGATCTTTCAAAAAATTTACATTTATATAATTTTTGAAAAAAACAAAAAAAACTCAAAATAAACTTCACGCTATACTAATGAGTGTAATTAGCACTATCCGTGACAAAAGTTTCAAGAAAAAAATTGCAGCCATATACGAGAAAATGACGTTTGAGCATTTCTGAAAATGCCGAAATTTGAGCTACTTTTCACAGAAAACGGTAGTGTTTTCGAGAAACTTTACTTGACATTATTTAAAGCATATATACTCGTAAATATAATAATGTAAAAAAGTCGCCGATAATGTAAATATTAACGACGTGAGAGACAAGTAAAAACATTTACATTTTTGTAATTTTTGAAAAAACCAACCGATAGACCAAAATAGCTTTTATGTCATTGATAGAGTACATTTACCACTATCCCTACCAAAAGTTTAAAGAAAAAATTTGGAGCCGTTTTTGAGAAAATCTTGTTTTTGTAATTTTTTAAAATTGCACATATTGCACGCAATATTGCACGAAAACTACCAAAATTGTGAAAAACATTTACATGACCTTTATTAAAGAACTCAATATGCAGAACAAATTTTATTTGAAGAAAAAAATCTCTATCTTCAATTTTGTAGTTGGAGAAACACGCCGAAAAAAATTCAAACTTTCACAATTTTCGAAAATTCAGAGCTGTACGTGAAAATCGGACCTATGCCATGTTAAAAAGTGTATTTTCCTCTATTCATACAAGAAATTTAAAGAAAAAATTTGCAGCCGTTTTTGAGAAAATGTTGAAAATCCCCGGGGGGCTTCATATAAAGTACCCCCAAATTTTAAAGAATCTTTTTCAAAATCACAAAGCTTCGACTAGAATCAGATCGACTGGGGAATATCAATTTTGAAGAAAATCGACCGAACGGTTTAGGCGCTAGCGTTGACCACAGACGGACAGACAGACGGACAGACGGACGGACTGCCGTCAATCGATTTTTAAGTATAAAGAAGCAACAAATCATGGATTTTGACCACACCACGAGATAGAGGATTTTTTTTCTTAATTTAGCAACTGGTTTTATCCACTTATTCGTTTTCACGGCCCGGCAATTAATTTTTTTCCGCCGAAAATTGGCCATTTTTTCGCGCAGCATTACATAACTTTCCCTATACTACGTATATCACTCCGTGTATACGTACGTATACGGGAAAGTAAAAACAAATCTGTTAAAAGCATCTAATAGTGTCTAAAATGTCCTAAAAGGACGGTTGATATCTGATTTTTTGCCTAAAACAAGAAATTGTGAAGAATTTTCATATTTTAATTACTCATTTTTATGTTCTCGTTTTACGAATATTTCGTAGGAAGAGAAAGTTATTTAAAATTGTTATACCGAAATGCGAATATTCTCCGATCGAATATGCAATCGACTTCGTTCCCAAATCTCTCTCCCAACAGCCGAACATAAGGAGCCCTGCAAGTCTGTAATGAAGAGGGTGTTTCACTTTCGTCTCCGATCAGCATGCTCTACTGAGGCAATACCCATTCTCGGTATAGCTGTTCTGTTGACAGGTTGAGGCTTATCGTCGTCAACGCAATCCAGGCGAGGAAAAACAGATTAGGCAAAAGCAGACAGTCGGAAAGGCGAAGTTTACAAAATATGGCCCAACAAAATACAATTTATTCGTTGTTTACCCAAGCCAAGCAGGAACGCAAAGGAAAACCTTTGACAGACCGAATGTCAGTGGGGAAAGACAGTGATATGAAAATTAGGGCCGCTAATTATAAAAGTGAATAAAATAATATGCGTCTTAACACACTCATCTGTTCTAATGGATGCCGTGTCCACAAAACCGTAGCCTAAGCGGCTAACATTTTGAGCTAATGGTGAATATGAATGGAACGTTCTAGTCATAAGGATTCTCTGACTGTAGATTAACTCTATACTTCTGAGGTCGACAAAAAACATAGTTCCTTCTGAGATTCGTCAATAGTTTTATAAACTATCGCTTCTAAATCGAAATACGCGTATTCGTCGTCACAAGCAGCCATACATTCTAAACACGCAAGTTAAATGAGAAATCACAAATGTAAATTTCACTTGGGCACAGCTAATGTAAATCTGTAATGATTTGCAATGTATTTTTGCGCTTAAACTTTGTTCTACTGCGGAAGAATAGTGACGTAAAGATATTCTAACATCGAATGTCAGTCGTTACAAATGTCAAGTCGGTCAAACTCACTAACAAACCAAAACACTGCGTGTTTGTCCACCATTACTTCATAACAACCTCAGCAAAAGAAAAGAAAGCTCTGGATTTAATACAAACCAGAAGGGTACAGAGACATTTCCTCGCTATTGTTTGGAAACAACTAAAGTAGAGTTCCCTTTGTTCGTTGACATTTTCGCCTAGCACACGTGGTTGGTCTGTTGTCCCTCCCCACCGTAGGAAGTTGTTTTAAAGTCAGGTAATGTTCCTCTGGCCTGACCACCACAAATAAGCGAGTGGTGCCGGAGCGGAGCGGAAGCAGGTCCGGGGGAGGGTGTGTGTGGAACGTGCCCTGAGACGGGGCCTCTCATTGGCTGCGTGCTAGCCTACATTGCAAGGCTACGTTCACAAAAGAACCTTATCCCTTCTTTAGAATCGATCTTCAACAGTCCATGTACTCATTGCTGACTTACATCCACCTGATAGAGTTGTTGAACTCGAAAAGCCTTTCACTTCCATAACAACGCTGGCTAAAGAATCATTTCCTTCTCCTCCCTAATTCTTCTCAAATATTACACATAATTGACTGCTACTGACAACCATCACTGTTTGATTCCATTTACTGCTGCAGTCAGAGAAAAATTAAGGTTACGAGTTCTTTTCATTTATACGTTTTTGCGTATAAACAATATTACCACTATAATATAATGTAATTCCTGCTACAATCAATAAATTTTACACATGATTCTTACATTCAAGAGTTTCATACATTCAGTTTGTTACAACCATGATTATTTTATTACTCAATTTTCTTACACAGCGGTTAGCGCTTTACAAGTGTTTTAAAAATACCTAATTATTACCTTGTTAACTTAACGCTAACTAGCGTTATCGACACCCGCTGTATAGCTAGATTGAATTCAGCCGCTGAAGCGCGCTGTCTAGATGAGAATTCTAGTGGCTGGCTGCTCTGAGTGGTTTTTGCGACTTCTTCGAGCAAATACCAGAGCAGTACCCGAACAAACCGGACACCGAAGTACGCGATTTTCCTTCCTCTTCCTTGTCCTGTCCTCACCCCTTACTCACACTTACACTAGCATGTCTACACTACCACATGTGTCGGGCCACTAGTACGGAGCCGTAGAGCTTGTCCTGTCTGAGACGCTGCCCCACTGAGAGGTAATATTTCTTAAACCGATTGTTTCAGTATCGATAGTTTTCGATACTATCGTAATTGAATATCGATAATGTTGATATTTTCTCATTTTTAATAAATAGCATTAGATAATTATTTGTGTTTAGATAGAAATTTGTATTTTTATACAGATTCCTGCAAAATAAATTACTACTTTACTGTATGTTTGAATCTTTTTATTAGTGAACATCCATTAAATATTAATAAAAACAAATTTAATCACAGATTCCACTCAGTTACGATGTAGTTCTATAATAATGTAAATATATTACATTGTTATGCACACAATTTAGAAATATATATGATAAATAATCGTAAAATTATAAATAAAATATGTGCAATTAAAATAGCTTATTAAATAAATAGGAAATAGAATTATTTCCCCAACACAATTCATATCAAAGTTACATAATTATTTGTATATTGTCAAAAAAATTATAAATTGATATATTTTTAGGTACTACTTAATTAAGATATATGCCTATTTCTTGATTTATTGTTTTACGAGTATATACTTATGTGGGTTCTGCATGCTCTCAGTATATTTTGGTATTAAAATGTCTGTAGAAAACTGTAAAGACTTAAAAACTATCGAAAAGCTATCGGCCACAATATCGATAGCCAACGATAGTTTCAACTATCGATGTTTAAGAAACACTACTGAGAGGTCAAACCTAGAGGGAAAGTGAAGGTCGGCGCCGGATCTTACTGTCCAGCGCGGGAGGAACACCGCGAACACACGGTATAATATTTTCACTACACTAACGGGACTAATTATCATAGCAGTTCACGTGCCGGGAAATATCAATCAATCCACAAATTAACACCAATTTTGAAAGAATTAGTGACAGTTCTTTGGAATTAATATTATTTCGCGGATTTAATAAATGGGAACGAACGGGAATTTAATGAAAGAACGGAATTAGAACTAGGAAATGAGCATTGCCTATGTCCATTTTAACTATTTTGTAAAATGTGGCAATGGCCTCGTATGTTTCTGTTTTGTTGATTGAGAAGGGAATAAGTGGGGTTAGGTTTGAAACTCTGCCTGGTTATGATTTTTGGAGAGTTTTTGTGGAGCTGGAAGGAGGAATAAAGAAGGTAACATTAGGGAAAGAAGGGAACATAAGTAAATTAATGAAAAATAGAACTCCATCTCTAATGACAGAATTTCTACCAATCATAAAATTAATTTTGAAAATCCTACAATATTGGCTATAGAACGGCGGAAGAACTCGAGGCTTGTCCTTCAAACATTGTTTATAAAGGCCAATAAATCCATAAATTCAATAACAGAGTCAAATACGTTTACATCTAAGTATAATTGTGCCCTGTAGTGAAAGTTAAGCCAATATTGCGGATTTATTATAATACAAAATTTCACACTAATGTAACTATTTTATGTTAAATGCGAAATCCTGTTCCCCCTTTTGTCTAAGGGAATTCCTTCTTCGGCCTTCCCAGCGTTTACAACAAAACAGTTTACAAATTTCTACTCGTCCTAATAACATGGGAGGTTTACTAGTGCTGAGTTTGAGGTTATGTATAATTTTTAACGAAGATCTGAATTATCTTGTTTTCTTTTACATTTCAAAGTGAGCGAATTCAATAAAACATATACTATTACAATTTGTAATATAGTTCAAACAGACATTTTAAATGATCAATTTATACATGTGTAGAAGTTCATTACACTAGAGATTAACCTGATTGTCAAAAAAATTAAGGTTATTAAAATGTTTTATCAAATCTTAGCTTTATAGTATTAACATTATATATAGTAATAATTTCATAATATCTTTTTGCAGATGTGCCTGAAGATAAGGTGACACCGCGTGTTTAAAAAACAGTTTTTAATAAAAAATAATTTAATAACAACAATGACTAAATAAAATAAATAATTTATTCAATAACTAGTCTTTCTAAAACAAGATGTGTACTTAAAAATTTTGAATGTATAAAAGAGAGAGAAAAATTTCAAAAATTATTTTGAAGAGAAGGAGGGTTAGTTATAACGAGGTAAATGCGGAACAATTGTCAAAATTTGACTCAGTAACGGTGAATTGTTGAAATGGGGTAATGAATTGTTTACATATGACAATGTCTACAATGCCTAGGGAATTAACCTGTTTAATTGGTTAATACGTCGTTTCGAGGGAGCCGCTATATTATAAGTAGAATTGTAAAATGTAATAGAACTTTTCCAAGTCGTTTTTTTTTTCTAAAGCGCCAGGCTTCAGGTATTGCATTGAAGTCTTTTATTTCTATTGTTGGGTTGGATTCAGAAAAGAATTTGAAGGTATCGTGGGTTTAACAGTGTATTCGGTGGTTTGCAAGGTATCGTGGGTTTAACAGAGTATTCGGTGGTTTGTATACTGCAGTAATTTAAGAATTTGAGACTTTCATTTAATTCCCTTGAAATATTTTCAAGGCCTGGCCTGATTGACTGGGTCAATTGGTTATGAGTAGGAGTCGGATTTTGATGACCTAAAACATGGTCAAAAATGATCCATAAAATGCTCTAAAATATTTTTAAAATGCCCTAAAAGCAAATAAAAATGACGTACAAAATTGATCAAAACCAGTTCGTACGAACAAAAGCTGTTGGATATTTCACGGATGTAATACGGAGGCTTCTTCGTTTCGTTCAAGTGATTTCAGCTTGCAACGTTTTGGTTTGGGTCGTTCTTTACCAAGGCATCGTTTTCAATTATCCCGAAATCGGTCGAACCGACAATGGCGCTGATAAGATTCACATGAACCTTTGATTACATACAACGGCTAACATTACAATATCTGAGCGATGAAATCGAATAGGCTTCTGAGTAATTCTGTGCAGAAGATTTGTTGCATCTCATAAATATTATTTGCAGAAAGTACCATTAAAATGAATTGATGTAGTGAAATAATTTGGTAATAAACAGATTTTCAAGTTTGCGATTCACGTTTGCAACTTCTACAGCACACAACGGCACTGAGACCTATCCTGTCGGTTCTGGTAGGAAAACTTTCGGGCACTGACCTCGGTGGATAGTCATTCCGTACTTATTTCTTGTTCCATATATTCTGCAATGGCAATACGTAGAATGGCACTTTCAACCTTGCAGTTTAGATCTAGAAAAGTGTATTTTGGTTATTTTTACTCCTAAAATCTAACTAATTTTCTACAGAAAGAAGAAGCAGTATTTATAGATTTGAGAGGTCTGTAGAATAGTCAATTATTATCAACCCCTGTTTGAATTTCACTGAAAAATACATTATAATTTGTAACTCCAAACCCAAGAATTGGTGGAGACTTTCTCTATCTCTGAACAGTTGGGATCTGTCTCCATCCATTTGACTCGCTGTTAGCGAGGTCTGTTAACAACGCGAAGCTTTTGGAAGTACTTACAAGTTGTTGTGATGAATAACTTTGAAAGTATGCTGAGTAGCCATTTTTTCGTCGTCGTCACCTTCAGTTTCTTCATCGTTGAATCGTTATCGAGAATCCTTTCGCGATCCAGGTGATAAAATTACTAAAAGCAGATGAAGAGTCACCCGAATTGTCCCATGTTGTTGATAATCTTAAACACAGGCCGGAGGCGTATGTCCCATACGCGTCTGCTCACAGCTATACTCACTGTTCACTCACCACACCTTGTTCACTCACTACACTACTGTAGAACACTGAGTTGTTTCCAGCTAACTGCGCAGCGAACCTAGAGAGCGTTGCTGATCGGCCCTTACTCAACGGCTCTTCGCGACAGAATAACGAAAATTTAAATCTATTGCTTACATTAAGAATATGGTGCCTCTCGGGTCAGGTAGGTGTATATTCACCATTGTTCATGGCTAGATATTTTGCATGTTATTTTAATTTATTCAGGATCGGATGATGTATGAGTGCTGATATTTTCGCAGGCGGTTAGTAGGTAAGCTTAAAGAACGTATCGATACAGGTGGACCACCTAAGTTGGTCGAAGCAAATATCTTAAAAACAGTTTAAGGTATTGAGATGCTATTTGCGCCATATTGTTGCTAATGATAGGGTAAATAAAATATTTCATTTTCTTGTTAGTACCGTGTCATTTTCGAGATATTGATACACCTTTGGTTTTTGAAATGGAAGTATATATTTTTTCTCCAGCACTCTCTAGTTCTATAAAAACGAAATGCAACGATATAAATATTGTTACACAAGTTCGATGTGATATCAGTTATATAAATATTGTTATACGAGTCTTCCTATACAATTGTTACAAAATGATTAAATAAAAGGAAATAAATATACTGCAATTTTCTCCTCAGTGTACACGTGTTTTTTTCTCTTTCCCTGAAATACGATAGACTCCCCAAATTTAAATTTAATAAAGGTATTTCAATACACATCTCCGTTGAATCAGTGTGATTTCGAACACCTCTGCTTCATTGCGCATGTAGATCTTGTGAAAGTCCAAAACCGAGGTCGTTAGCATTACCAGAAAGAGTTTAGGAAATAATGTAACTTATTATGTAACTTCATTATTTGTGCACGTCTTCTGAATTTCAGTGGGAAATATAGTGATTCAAATCGTTTTCCATATTGTCGCATATTGTCGTATTTTTTATGAAGAACATGATGAGGGTTAAGGGCACAAATTTATAGCTAATTTACCTTTGAAAATATATTTTATTATATGAACGAATATTTTGTCAACAAAACTTGAAAGAAACGCTCTTTTTTCTGTATTCAAAATTCGACTACAATATGGTTTAGGATAGAGATCACAGAATTTTGAAAACGTGCACAAATTTCACTTCTCCCCATAGCTGGTCACACACAGTTTAAACTGTTTTTGACGTAAATAAATAAAAGTCCCCTAATCGGCGAAATTACTCGTTTTCTGATAAGGTGCGACGACTCATGTATATGATGTCAGCAAGGTCAGCTGTCCTTGCGCGCTGCTGCATGGGGTTTACCAAGTTATAATTGCATTGTTTTGGCAAAAAAATACTTTTCGAATATTAACAATATTTATATCATTGCATTTCATTTTCAAAGAACTAGAGAATGCTGGAGAAAAAATGTATTCTTCCATTTCAAAAATCAAAGTTGTGACAATATCTCAAAATTACATACGGTACTAACATGAAAACGAAATATGTTATTTGTCTCATCGTCTGCAACAACATGGCGCATCTCGCTACCTTAAACCGTTTTCAAGACATTTGCTGTGGCCAACTTAGGTGGTCCTACCTGTATACCAAAATGCTCCGGTGATTATATGTTTAGCTTTACAGTGAAATGTGACAATTTTAATATAACTGATGGATTTTCTGATATGACATAGAAGAAATTTGGAGCGTGAAACATTCCATTCTTATCCTAATGACCTCCAGGAATGGTGTATTGAATTTCAATACAGACTGTAATCGTGAAATTAATATATTTACAATGGCAAGAATATTTATTTTCAAGCCAAGGTAAACTCGTTGAATGCCTTTTAATTGTATAAGTCTAGTCCAATATTTTCGGCAGCTCTTGAGAGAATTGTCTTTTCGAGCAAAGCTCTGCTGCATTCATTATTTTGTTAATTTTCCGTATGATCTAATAATTTTAACCCTGCTCTTCCGTCGCCCTTCCCTTCCCATATTTTGAAACATAACATTATCATATTAATACCATTACATATCGTAAGAACTTCCTTACAAATCAATGTGCACAGAAGGAATGAAGGTCATGTCTCAGAGCGCTCGGGTCTAGAGGCACGAATCGCTCCCTAAGCAGGAGGACGATGATGGAAATGAGAGAAAGGGCAAGGGCAGGGCAAGAGCGTGGTGATGACTGGGGGGGAAGAGGGAAAAGGAGAGGAAGAGGCAAGGGCATGAGCGTAATGACGGAAAGAGCGTGGGTAGGACAAGGTCAATGGCGTGGAAGTGGAGAGGGGAATGGGGAAGGGGAGAGGGCGTAAAAAAGGGCGGGGGCCGTGAGAGAGGAAGAGAAAGTGCGAAGAGGGGCAGAAAAAGGGAGAGAGAGAGAGAGAGGAAGAAGACAGGTGCGATGAGTGATCGGGTGGGCTACCCCGATCTATCTGGCCGTGCGTGTAGCTTACACCAGACGCCTTGTCACAGAAAACAACCATGAGTCTTTTTCTCTCACTATCTGCTGGGGCTCGCACATGAATCAACAACGGAAACACATTCACGGCACATAAGTTTCTCTCTTTTACAGTAATTCATCTTCAAGATTTCTTACTTGAACAGATATTAACCCCAAAACAATGAGCACTTTTAAAACAGACACCTAAATTGTAATTTCTGATCCATTTGAACTTCTTGCCTCAAGAAGGAAGGCCAGTTCTGAAATGTTCCTTGAACAGCGAAACAAACGGGTCCATTATTTGAAGTTAATGAAATATGACAAACAAAATTAAGTTGGACAACAGTGCCATTTTCATTGACTCGAACTCGATGGATCACCACAACTCCAAATTCTGTCCTCGGGGCAAAAAAGATGGGTGCAAATCGAAACCACGTTTTTTTGTCATAACGATGATCTAGCGACTTTGTGAACATGAGTACTTCGCGAGTCGCGTCATAAAACATTTAATAAATACTATTAAAGGTGTGAGTTGAAATTTTGGAAGGTGTCCAGCCTTACGCAATGTCACATTTTATTTGCGTGTTATATGTTCAGTCCCTGATTTTCCTCTTCTTATTCTGACAAAGTGAGGGATTATTTAACATTTGGGGAAGAGACTCTCCAATCTACCAGGCAACTCTGTAAATGATTCAACATACGAGTAAAATCACTTATATTTATTAAAATGAACATTAAACTTTCAATATCATTTTCCTTGTATGATTTATTTATTTACTAGTAAAATATGTTTTATACAAGTAAACAAGTTTCATGATAAAGGGTATTCAGAAATGAACTTGCCCCTTCCATCTTGATTAAGCCTGCTCACCTTGGAAAAAAATACTTTGAGAACGAGTGATAAAAATTGAAAGTTAACATGTGCACGTTCAACACAAAAACGCTATGAGACAGTGCTAAACTATTGTAGTTTCAAATTTATTTTTTTTATTACATTTTAGGTAGTACCTACTAGTATGTAGAAAAATACGTGAGGGAAGCAGGTGCGAAATTACTATACAAATACATACTTATATTCTTAACTTAATTTAATGAGAGTATCTCGAAAAGTGAAAATTTACAACTTTGAACGCACGCACAAAAATTAAAGATTTCTAAATTATAAATTATTGCACAATACAAAATTTCAACGTACTTTGTTCAGTAAAATATTTACTTTAAAGGTTTAAATTCGATGTTATTGTGTCCCACGGACATGAAAATCAAGCAGTGTATTAATAGTTATCTTTACATAATTTTACTTTATAATACAAAATTATTCACAAATCATAAATGTTTATAAATAAAATAGTAAACATTCAAAAAGTGAGCATGCTCAAGTAAAAAAAAAATATTTGGAAGAGTTCACGTCAGAGAACACAGAAAAAATAATAAAAGCTGCAGAAGGGGAAAGGCAAAGAAAGAAAGAAAAAAGAAAGTCAAGATTGAAAATAAATACTCGCACATATATAGTAGTTATACACATTTATTACATCGAGTAAAACTGACCCTCTGTTAGAAGTTCATGGGATCTTGTCGGTTCGCTCTGCAACCAGACACTTTGAATACCGCCAGAATCCTATGACAGAAGAGAACAGCAACTGAGACTTTTGAATCAACAAAGGAAAAATACAGTTGAAGCGTTTGTCTGCGGCAATATAGTGCATGCTATTAAATCACATGCGCATTAAAAAGCAACTTGTGCATTGAGAAATCTTTCCGAAATGAAATGTATCAAGAAACAAGAAATATAAGCGCATCAATTGAGCATTAAAGCAGGAAACCTGATACAATTTTGCAGTCATACACTTTGTGCATGGCAATGCAGCAATGCAACATGTTACAGGTTAACATTACTCAGGCCATGCTATTCCGCAGTGTATCGCAGTTGAGAGAAATTAAAAGTGAATTAATTAGCACAGCCCAATGTGTGACTGAACACGCCATCGTTCACTCTTTCATCTCGCAATTACATTGCGACGACCAGTTACGTGTCAAATTTTGTGTTAATCGATTAATTACAGGCGTAATTGAATAAAGCTATCAAGAATATTTCGGTGACCTTTTTACCCAGAAATTAATGACATATTTCATTTTTTTTTCAGTGAAAAAATCCCTGGAACGATTCGTAAAATTAATAAGCAATAATAATTTTATACAATTACGAAAGAACTGACTCATGGCACATTCATTTCATTTCACACAATTATTAAAATGATGAGAAATATTTTGGTGTTTGCTATCAAATAACATAAACGTTGAAAATAAAGTATGTTTTCACTGCTTGTAAATGCGTGCTAGTTAATAACCCATTAAGAAATGTATTGTTGATTTGCATTGGAGGGGCTTTTATTTATTTATAACAAAAGTCTGTCAGTTCAGATCTCTCAAGCAATATTAACAGTTCAAAAAAGTAAAATTCTGAATGCAAAATATGAAATTGGTTTACTTATGTATTCTAGCTTGTTCTGCCAGAAAGAAAGCAATAAGAAACAGCGGAGTGCATAAATCTACACAGGAGAGTATTACTACGAACCAGAAAGCCCGAAAGAAAATACGAAATTATTCGCATGTATGTTTATTAACTCTTGTCGAAAAAAATCGAGAATACAAATTTAGGTAATCAAGCCTTGCAACAAGTTGATGGTAGTGAAATAGAATTACAATAATCTACACTAATTTGCAAGGAAATTCAAAAGGATGGCTACGTTTGGTTGTAGTATTTTAATAATAATAATAATAATAATAATAATAATAAATTATTATTATCATTATTTGCATTCAGGGCTTTCGTGCAATTATAGTACTGTAGCAACACTAAATTAAGCGTCTGCAGAACATGTAATTTGTGACAACAAAGACAGCCCTCAAATGCAATAGGTTTTACCTTCGGTTTATCCAAAACCCGGGACAACATCTCGAATTCTTGCATTTAATATCTATGTTTTGTAATCAGTGGCAGAATCGATCACCATTGACTTCCTTATACAACGATTATTTTGAGTCAGGCATTATAGAAAAACTGACATCCGTACATTTTTTTAAGTGTGCAGCATCAGATCATTAATTCGATTTGTTTAGTATTGGAGGTAAAATACCCATTTTTTTAAAACAAGGGTAAATGCCATTCTAACAGTACAACTTCATTTTATGGTATATGAAACTCCATTTTTAACCCCCCTTGCGTGTTGTTTGTATTTTAGTCGCAGCATTTCATTCGTTCTATTCATTTGATAAACATGAATCCGCATTTGTGAGGAGGTGAGTTTATTCGCTCACATGAAAAATGAAGAAAAGAACACTGAGTTTCGATATGGACTGGTCAATGAGAAAATACGGAAATGAAACTTCCTATCGCAGTCATCTGTCAGTCAGAGTCTTGAAATAAACTGAAAATGTCAATCACATGAATGTTTTGTTTGTTCCGAAAAATTGGAAACGATGCTTATATATTAGAGAAAATTCCAGTATCGAAGGCAACTATTCTCTGTTCCCGGAGCCCCACCTACCTTAAAAAATTCAAGTTCACAGTATAAATCTCTGGATGATATGAAATTGAATAAAAGCTGTATTCCACTGCGTAGCTTGATTTATTCACTTTACTGTTGCCTAGAAATTATTATTTTCGCGTAACTCCCCAGGAAGAACTTATTAATATCCACATATTAAAATTAAATTTAACTTTTGGGCGTGAAATGGCCTTTTAAGGCATGAATATTGAATGTTTCGTACCGGGATATAACCATGAAAAGGTTAATTATACATTAGAGAGAGCAGCTCAGAAGAGTTTGAATCCTGGGAAAAGAGCGAGCCTAAGCCTTAAATTATGGGACATATCAAGTACTTGACGTGGTTCACATAATAAAATTAATTTTTTTCTGTACGAAGGTGATTCCATCACCTTATGATCATCATATTATGACGAAGTGTAATTTAATTTTTCGTCATACTGTTCAGTAATAGCTATCGAGGTACAACATAACCAGAAGAACCAAAAGCCTCTCTTCGTCGTCCGTTAGAGGTTTTATAGTCAGCCGAACGTTAAACTCAATCGAAACAAATGGCATGTTGCTAAAGATGGCGGATGAATACTTCTAGTCCAAGAAAAAACATTTCTTATAAAGTGTTTTTTATGAGAAGGTGGTATAACGAGAAGAATTGAACAACACAGCCAATAATACAAATAACGGACTTGTTTGGTTATGAATCTCGTATTATAACGACTATTCCATTCGTGAAATTACAACCAATAGTGTTTGACTACACCACTATCTTCATCCAGCGTTTAACTATACATATAAAATGCCCAAATCAGGGCGGTGTATCCCAAAAAATCTCGCTTTTTCTATCCGATTTTTCTTACCACTTCTCCCTATTGATCAATAATAAGCTGCAATTCGTCTATCTTAGGAGGCGGTATGTATTGACAGTGGTGTTGACGTGCAATAAACCACGTATGTACTATAACATAACCTCTTTGATTTTAATAAGCTTTCAGTATTTTCAATATTTAGCGCATTTTGGAACTCTGTTGGACGTAATTTCATTCGTGGAATAATCTTATTAAATACCATTCGTGCTTTGGAAATTCTCAGATAAATACTCTCCTCGCTTCGCCAGTGGGGGATTTATCGACAATTTCCAAAGCACTCATTGTGTATTACCTATGATAATTAATTAATTACAATAAATACAGTAAACCCTCGTTAGCATGACCTCGCTTAACATGAAATTCGTCGTAAAATAAACAAAATTTGTGTCCCGCCAAAGAAACGTAGTAATGAATATATATATATATATATATATATTAACCGGATAACACGGATTTTTATAACACGAACACCGATTATTTCAGTCCCTTGGAATTCGTGTAATCGAGGGTTTATTGGGGGGAAAACTATTAGGGAAAAATAAATGCTGAAGGAATTGGAAGCAAAATAAATAAATATCGAAATAACTGGTATCAACACACGCAAAGGATGGATGACCAAGACTACCTAAATTAGCTTTACTCTATCAACCGCTTGGAAAGAGAGACATGGGCAGAGCCAAAAAACGATGGAAGGAAAACTTGTGAAGACGGAACAGGCTCAAGCCTAATCCATGAAGTGCAGAAGAAGAAGAAGAGGGTTTACTGTAATAACTTAATTCAGTGCCAAGGCGAATCCGCCTCAATCTGGCGGCAAGGCCTCCCCGCCCGCCTGTCTTCGGCAATGCGTAAGCGTCGCGTCGTCTGCAGGGGTCACACTGCAGGTGCTAAGGGCGCCTGGCACGGGCGTTCTGCCCCGCCCCGCCCCGCCCTTGGACGCGCGGCGCCTGCGGCAGGGGTGCGGGTGCGAGCGGGGGCGCGGGTGGGGGGGAGGGCGCCTGACGTCACGCGTGTATTGATCGCGCGCTCGCTCTCGCCCGCCCCGCGCCACGGGCCCTGCGTTCGGCGCCCGGGCGATGCCCCACCTGTCACTCGGGCGCGGGAGGCAGCTCCGGCACGCGAGCCGCTCGGCGGCCTTGCGCTTCCGCACACGCTTCGCCGCGCCCCGTTCGGGAAGGCGTCATGCAGCTGTGTTTTATTTCAACATTTTCTAAATATTTAGACCAGTGTTGTCAAGGTCGATGCCACGAGCGGGAGTCCGTGGCACGCGTGCCACGACGAAATTGCCCCTCCACGCAGTTCGTTACCCTGAGACAACGCCATCCCTATTGTAAAACGGTGGGGTTACTGATACTTCCTTTTCCCAACGCTAGTTGCGCAGAGAAGCTCGTGGCATGCTACGGTTCCACGACGTGTGCCACTGCCACCACTAGAGGACCTTGAAACCACTGATTTAGACTTTCCTGGATAAAATGGCATAAGGGGCTGTCCATAAAATACGTAAAGCAAATTTGGAGTATTTTGAATACCGCAAATTTGATTGAACTCCCCCTAAATAACTACGAAATGTTTGCGACACCCCCCTTATAAATGTAAGAAGTGAAAATAAAGTACAGCGCAGTCAAAAATTTGTACTCATTTTTTCGAGTTGTATATTAAAATTTATGATAATTAAAGTCGGAATTAATTGTCGATGCTGACTGAATCTAACAGTAAGATTGGGGGCAAATTTTGACTGAAGGAACACGAGAAAATATCCAATCACAAGCCATGCACACGCCGCCGCTTTAGATGGCGCAGGGGCGAGAATCTACTGCGCCAATTTATTGTATTCTACAAAATACTACTACAGATTAGTTTTGAATATTTTCTTCGTAATCTTACAGATTCAATACAAAATTGAAGAAAAAATTAATATTTCCATTTATTGAAACAACTAATTACATCAAATTACGTGTTTTAAAACTAATTAGATAATCTTTTAATGTTTTAGCATAATTCAAAAAGGAATTACTTCAACAAATGTTAAAAAATTTAAAAATATATCAATGTTAGGTAACATCAATCAAATACCCCCCTGCCTCTAAGTAACGCAGCGTAACGCTGCATCAAACCCCCTGCCCCCCCTCCGCTACGTAATTTACAGCGGACCCCTACGAGTCATTTGGAATACACACTCGTTCTACGAATCTTGTTACATTCTCGTATTCGTACGTAGAGGGTAAGAGAAAGTTACATAATGTTGAAAAAAGCCCAATCTTCCATACCCGTTCTTGGAGTCCACTGATATAGAGAAATTACTGTAAGAAAGGACCAGCTTGACAGCTCCAGAAGCAAATAAAAGCCAAATCGGACAAGGCAATCGCAATTGCAAAAAATTGTGTCGAAGCCATTTGTAAGTGAGATAAATGCTAACGAACAAACTGACGAATTGAGCGCATGGGCATAATCTGCAGTTTTGTTGCCAGCAGTAGCCAATCAGATGTCAAAGCCGTCCCTTCTGGTTAGAATAATCTCTCTACACCGAAAAACTTTGATTTTCAAAACGGCCGTCTGTCCGAACATTAACAATACTAACCCGTATATTAATCGCTGTTTAATGTTTAATTAATAGATGTTTAATTAACTGTTTTGACATAAATAAATAAAAAAACTTTTTCCGAAAGCATTATTCTCCCATCGAACTGGCCCGACTCAAGGCCCTGGGAATTTCAAATAAATGACAGAAAATGTGAAAACAATGTACGCGTTTATCAAACAATTTCCTTATTATGGACAGTACATAAAAATAAACTAAATCATTGTGTTAATTGATATGTACAGTTAATATTATGTTTTATAACTTTTTTGTTGAATTAGCTAATTTTGACAAAATTGTTTATTACTGTGTGCGATGTTGATAGGTTTTAATTCTAAAATCACTTTGTTACTTTCTCGCTACCGAGTAGAAATAAAGCTATGTAATGCTGGCCGAAAAGGGGGGATTTTCAGCAGAAAAACTCTTATTGCAGGGCCCTGATAACGAAAAAGTGGCTAAATCCAGTTGCTGTATTTAGAAAAAAATCCTAACACGCGATGTAGCCAGAATCCATGTTGTGTGGGCCCTTAATGTCGGAGAATCGAATGACGGCAAAACGTCTGTCCGTCTGTGAACAACGCTAGCAGCTAAACCGTTCAGCCGATTTTCTCCAAAACTGATATTCCCCAATCGTTCTGGTTGACGTCGGGGCCCCTTTATTTTGAAACCGATATTTTAATTTTGGGAGGTACTTTACGCGAAACCTTTAGCGGTATTTTACTAGTTTAAATTGTTGCTGTAGAAACCAATGGTGTTACTGTCATTCAAATACAATAATTCTATGTTACAAAGCATATTAAAGGCCACGTATGCATAAAACGGTCCGTTTCAGAAATATTATCGGTTTTATCAAATTATTCCTCTTCTTCACGACTAAAGATGTTATGAATCCGTTGAATTAATATATTCCAGGTTGCAATTAGCTTCCTAAGGAGCAGATCTAGGTACTGTCGGTGCCTCTACAATAATTTGCAAAATGTGGTCTGTTACAAATAAAGCAGTGTCTTGCACTTCTCAGTCTTTTGAAGTACCTGGGAGTTCAGCCAAGTTCTCACATAAATTATTTGCATTATATTATTATAATTTTTATTTGTGATTTTATCAGTTTCTTGATTAGTTGAGTGTTTTTGTGTCTGAGTAATGCTGATTCCTGAAAAGTTACATTTTGGAATGCATTTGGAACATACAAAACTTCTAAAAAATAATTTTCAATTTTTCAGAGTATGGAAATAAAGCAGTAATAGACAGAGTTGGGCAGTATCGAAAATACTTGTATTTAAAATACATATTTTCGATGCTTTTGTAATTCGTATTTTGTATCGAAAATTCATATTTAAACATGTATTTTGTATTTGTATAGAAAATACTTTCTGATAGTATTTTGTATTTCCAAAATACAAAAACACTTTTTCTTAATCCGTCATAAACATTGATTGGGCCAGTAAATGGAGAGGGTCCCGCCACGTGGACGAGTGCAACCGGACTTCCGGTTCCTCCGATTACGTTTTTTCCCTCCGTCGGTTCAACCGGAGATAACCGAAGGAGCGCTGTAATCACGATGTGAGATATATTTCTTACACCGTGGCTGTAATCGCGAGCTCAAATTCAATTTCTCGGAGAGCAGGCTCCGCGTGCCAGAACGAGTGCTGCCCATGTGTGTGCCACGTGACCCTGTGGTTGTGCGCAGTAATTAAAAATCTGCGCTTGCAGTGTTTTTAAGAGCTGATATTTCGTTATGGTATATTTAGGTAAAAATCAATTTTTTTCCTGGATACCTTGTACTAAATGAAGTTTTATATATAAATTTTAAGTTTATTTGAACAAAACCCGTCAATTTTTTAGCGCCTAAAAGAGCCTACTTCAACATTAATGCCTATTTGTGCCTATTTTACGTTTAAAATCCTAAAAATCGTGAGACTAATTTGCCTAATTTCTTTTGTGTATGGCTTCTTTTACCTTTTTTCTTCTGTGTCGGTACAACAGAAAAGGATGATATTAATTTTAAGTTACTTTTAACAACCTAAATTGCATTCGTCCTCTTGTACCTTTTTATCCCCTGGTCTCATTTTGTCGCCTGTAAGAGAGCGAGAAATGAACATACCGGACAAGGATCTAGCGATAAAAGTCTCCACGCCACTACGTCCTGACTTCATGGAGAAGCTGCGTCCGTTTATAAGATAAAGCGATTGAATTTCCCTGAAAGCAAAGTGATCTTGACCGATAATAAACATTCATTTTCTTTTGAAAACTTGGAGAATGTATTAGTAATTTATTGTGAGCCAAATACGGTAGGAATAATTCTAACTATAAACAAACTTGTTCATAAATAGTATTATCGCAAAATGTTAAATACTGATTCTACGTAATATTGATTTATGTTCTTATCTTTGAAAAATGTAATAAATGGTCAAAAAGTGAGTTTTCTTGTAAGTTTCGAGTTTTATTAGTGCCTATTATACCATTTAAAAAGCCTAACAGGTGCTGAAAGAACCTATTTTAGGCACCTAAAATGCGTATTTTAAAACCTAAAAATCCGCGGTATTCATCAGATATCTATATCATTTGTGATGTATGTTCATACTTTGTCTGAAAGGCATCTTGGTTAGTTGTCTGCAATATTGCAATACCTGCAATATTTGTCCCAAACTATTACCTCCCAAGAACTCATGGTGAGATATTTAAACTCCAAGAATTCCTTCGGCTCTTAGCATGGACAAGATGCCTTTCAGACTTAAAATATGAACATACATTACAAATGATACGGGCCGTCCATAAATTACGTAACACAATTTTCGAGTACTTTCAATACCCCCTCCCCCCTTGTAACGCACTTCCCTATCTCTATGTAAGGCCTGCAACAGACTACACCGAGGAATGCGTTGCGAGAAATGTCCGACGAGAAATGTGGAAAGAGGCCGGCGAGGCTGCATCCACACACTAGAAATGGATTATTCGATGTCTCGAAATGCCTTTATGTGCCACATGCCGGGAGTGGTGGCAGCAGTTAGCTATGAGATCAGCTGCGAGTTACATTTTTTGTTTTATTAAATGCTCTTGTGTAATTTTAACCCGTGAAATCCCTATTTTGTTACCATAGTCGTAAACCATTTGTTTAACGAGTTCGAATTTCCTAGAGAGAAATACACTACTGCATTGCATACAAATCATTATTTAATGTAAAAAACAAACAAAAGAAAAAAAAAAGGTAAATTATGAAACGTATAAGGGAGAAGTACATTAGCAAATTTTCTTGAGCTACGTAATCTCTACCCTGCTCGTGTTTACAATATTTGTTGGTTGAATTATGAATAAATGGTGAATGATCAAACAATTCATAATAAAATTCACAATTAATACATTCTTTCAGAAATACCTAATAAGTACGAATTGAAAAAAGTAATGAATTACTTCAATTCTTCAAGATACCCCTTCAAGTTTCTTGCTTCAAATTTTTGTTTATATATTGCTCATTATGAACGGGTTTCATACAAATAAAATCTTCCATACAAGATTTTTCTTGTTCATTTCAGTTTTAAGAGAAAATTCAAGAAAACAATTAAAAAACTGGTAGTTCATCGCATCTTTTACTGCTAAATATTGTAACCTCACTCAGTTCTACGCACTGTTTGGTGTTTTCCTGCGGTAGCTAATGCTTAAATATCATATAACAAGTGATGGAGTAGAAATGTGTCCGAGAAAACTCGCTCGCCGACCGACTCGAGCGAGGAACTCTTTCGCCTCCGCAAGTTTGTGGGGAACTCTTTCAAGTGTTGGAGGTCCATAAGAGTCCCTTGTTTTGATTTTCCACATTTCTTGTCGCACATTTCTGGAAACACATTCCTCGGTGTAGTCTGTTGCGGGCCTAAAGCAGCGTAATGCTGCCTCAGACCCCCTCCCTCCCCCTTTAGCGTTACATAATTTATGGATGACCCCATACGGATACCTGAAATGGGTTGAAAATTTCATTTGAAACATTTCTGTACAAAGAATGTTATATATTTTTAATAATAAAATTTTAAATGTATTGTGATCTTTTATTGAACGTGAATGATTGTTTAAAAGAGAAAAAAATAGGATAGAAGATATTATGTGTAAAACACCGTTGGTTGTATTTTGTATTTTCAAAAGTATTTTAAAATACTATTTTGTATTTTGTGAAGTATACTTAAATGAAAGTATTTTGTATTTGGTATCTAAAATACTTTCTGCGAAGTATTTTGTATTTTGTATCTGAAATACATTTTTCAAGTATTTTGCCCAACCCTGCTTCCACGATTATCAGCAGTAAATTCCAGTGTTGTAAGAGGGTTTTTATATTATATTGGAAGTTTTATGTAATGCTAATAATTGAGTTTCACAAAAACTGTGGAATAGCCCCTTGTTCTACTGAGTCCTTCAATTGTTTGTGCCTCCTTCCACAATTATCAGCAGCAAATTCCAGTGTTGCAAGAGTCCTTTATATTATCCTTTATATATCATTTAATGAGTTGGAGCAAGATTTGCTCTACATTCTTTACATTTACGCTTCACATGAGCCACTGAATAAATCCCAGGTCACTCAGCCCCGAAGAAGCTGACGGCCATTTTTCTTATGTGCCCATCCCATATTAATCAAATCACAGTTTCAGTCCGAGTCCCGTTTCTCTTTTATGCAGGTCATGAATCATCCTCATCAAGTAGAAGCTACGCCAAGAAACTGCTGTAATTCTTGACCTTAATTTACAAACACACACACGCGTGCGCGGGCGCGCGCGCGCGCGAGTGAGTGAGCGAGCGAGCGAGCGACAGAGTGTGTGAATTTTATTTATTTATTTATTTGGTCAAAAAACAATAAAAACTGTATATGACGTATGGGGGAAGAGATTATATGCGCACATTTTCTTGAGGCCCAAAATTTAAAAAAACAACAAAAAACAAACAAAAAAAAGAACGCGAAATTAGCAACATTTGAAAAAAACTAGGAAAAGAATTTAGAAAAAATATTATTTTAGAAAAATAGAAATTAGAAAAATTTTTGTTCTGGAGTTATAGAAAATCAATTTCAACGGTAAATGAACTGCTGATTTAATTTTTCTGCGTCGCTAACAAAATAGTAACGAACATTAGTTTAACTCCTATCACTGCAAGCAAAAGGAGTGCTCAACAAAACGAGCGCACAGTGAAGCTACATTTACGTCCACAAGCAAAACAAGGGGCCATCTCAGCATTTGCTCAATGGATCAGGGAAATTGAACAAAAACCTGATCGAGATGGTGTGAGGTGGGGGAGATTGTTCATTTAAAATATGTGAATATTTTGTCTTCGTCCATTGCGAATGTGATAGGTACAATCACAGAAATGTTATGCTTGTAATGTTTTTCTTGATTTATAAACGCTGTTTACGCCATTAGACACGTCCCGTTCTGGAAGCTGAATCACAGACTGACACAACGCGTCTCAACAATACGGAACAATTGGACATGGCGAGAAAGATTGATAAGCCACGACTGTTTCTCAGGAAAAGAAGTGGTATTTAATTTTTCCGTGAACGAAAGACAGTAGCTAGCTTTATCTTCTTTTAAAAAATCTCTCTACAACTACGTTGCTGTTTTGAAAATTTCTTAATCCCTTTGAATTGACTGACATCACGTTTTATTTTATAGCAGGGCAGAAACATCGATTTTCCTTTACGAATCACCAAATACAATATCGTCCTCAATGTCTCAAATTAGACAGAACTGAAATCAAACTTGCTAAAAAAATTTGCAAGAAACTAACTTTGAATAATTGCGGCTCGTTAACTCTAAAAAATTAATTGCTTCCAATTATGGCACATTTCCAGAGATATGTTGGTGGATGAGATAAATTGAAGCAAGCAGTTAAGTCGCGAAAAAAATTCTTCAATCCTCGCCACAACTAAACCATCGTAGACTTCTGGACCAGTCTTTTTATACCGGTTCTGGAAAAGAATTGGATTTGAGGTCTCTTTCTCAATTCCAACGACTGAACCATACGACAAACAACTGCAACACCAATTCATTTGTCTTACAACTGAACTGGGGATGAGTTCACTAACCACTCTCCCGTCCATGATCAAGTGCAATCTCGAGGCTGAGTTACACTTTTTTGAAGCTGACTCCGTGACCTCGCGGCGCCAAGTGGCCGAGTCATGCGTGTTTGGGCAACCGCTGCCCGCAGAAAGGTCATGGTCGGTCGCAGGCAACCGAGGATACGGATTCCAATCGCCATGATCCGGAGTAGCAAGTGCAACGGACTCTCGTCTGAAACCACACGCTTGTCCAGTGAATCGCAGACACCGATTTTTTATTCATTTGGGTTCTTGGAAGTGTCAGATTTTGAGTGGTCCAAAGTAAGGAATGCGCAGCATAAACGGTCTATCAACGGTGAAAGTACTAATTGTCGACGTGTGGACCAGCATAGGAAGCTCTTAGGAAGCTTAGCTATACCATTGAGGTCGTCGGAATTGACGTCCTTGAGGTCGCAAGGTTGGCAACGATGGCAGTATTTTTGACGCTACCTAGAACCACCCCCGCGATAAAACTTTCGCTGCCTTAGCAACTGACACGCCCGGAAACACAAATCAATCAATCAACTGATTTGTAGTACGAGTATGAATCAATTGATTTATAGTACGAATTAATCAATCTATTGATTTATAGTACGTCGTATGCTAGTTAGGTCGTACCTAGGGATTCCACTAACCCAGAACGTTAGGTGTAAAACATTCAATGAAAACTTCTGCGTTTCAACATTTTGGAGACACCACGTCGTTAATTTTGTCTTGAAACTAAAAAAAAGAAAATTTCATTCAGTCATGTCAAATATACTATGTGAAATGTGAATTGGTTTCTTATAAAGGCATTTTCTTCCACACTACATGCGCATTACCTTGTGAAATAGAAATACTATTGGCCTGCAGCAGCAAAAGCCATTCTGCGTGGCAAAAGCTGCTGTCAAAGGTGTGGAAAATGGGACAACACATATTGGTTGTTGTGAAATGACACATTTGAATAATGAAGCTTTTACTTTCTCGCTAAGAAGTAGAGAGAAAGTTAAGTAATGCTGGGCGAAAAAACGGCGAATATTCGGCAGAAAAACTCTTATTACGGGGCCCTGGTACCGAAAAAGTGGATAAATCCAATTGCTAAATTTAGAAAAACAATCCACTAACACGTGTTACAGCAGAGTCCGTGTTTTGTGGGTTCTTGATACCGAAAAATCGAAAGAGGGCAAAATGTCTGTCCATCCGTCTATGAATAACGCTAACACCTAAACCAATCAGCCGATTTTCTCCAAAATATATATTGCCCATTCGATCTGGCTAATGCTCTTGAATGTGAAACATTTTAATTTTTTAGGGGTACTTTACATGCAGCTCCTGGAACATTTTGAAAATTTTCAAAAAAAATGACTCCAACGTTTTTGATAAAATTTTGTTGCTGGATAGTGTGACGAACGTTTAAGAGACTGGTGCAGGTCTCATGTTCGTTGAAAACCTTGATTTTTAGAAAATTGCAAAAGTTCAAAATTTTTTCGTAGTCTTTCTACAACTAAAATATTAAAAATAGAGATTTTCCCGTGAATGATATTTGTTTCTTAAAGATAGATTTTGAAAGAAGATCATGTACAATTTTTCGAAAATTTAAGTACTTTTCAAGTAATTTTGCGTGAAAGTACGGGCAAGACAGTTCGTGCTGTTTTAGCACCATTAGTTCCTCTTCGCATCAGCTGTCGTCTGTCATTAAAACTACCAGTTGCATCGGAAGTAGTGACGCAGGTATGATAAATTTCGGGTTAACATAAACAAATATTTGAATTTTATCACTCAAAATTGAAATTGTTTCATTGTTTCTTGCGTTTTTCCATTCTTCGTGGGTACCTAACGAACCCAGTGACATCTCAGGGAAAAAGGCTGTTTTGTTATCCTGTGATTTATGCGTATATTTGAAATTAGTAATATAGATTTTTAAGATATTTTATTGGTCATTAATATAGATTTTTAAGAGGTCAGTATTGTCAACCCATTAGTTGACAATACTGACCTAAAGAACGTCAAAAATGTCCTATCCTTAAAATGGATAAAATAACGTATTGTTTTCATAGTCTGTGTGAACTTTCATTAAATCATATTAACGACTGTAAGAGCTTATAAAAGTATTTATAAAAACTTGTATCATTAAGCAAACGCATACGTAGATAAAACTATATTAAAAACTGAAATCACATTTTCCAACGCCTCGATCCAATAGATAAGAATCTTCTTCCGGGAAAATTTGTTGTATATGCTACAAATGATGTAGGTTCTCACTGCAAATACTGATCCCTTTATGTGATCAAACGTGTACACTATTTTGTATTATGGAGAACTCTGTATTGATGCGGATCGTTTCGAGGTGGAATTGCTGGCATAACTATCCACATGAGATTAGATAATAATCAATCATAAAAATTCATATTTCTGTATGAGATGAGACAAGTGCCCCTAATTTATATTTGTCTCTCTACAACTTTATTGACATATTCTCCTTAATCTATGTTTGCATTGTACTTACAGAATTTATCCTATCAATAATTACGAAAAGTTTAGTCACAAAATGGAATAAGTTTTTGGAGAGTGCCTACACCATTCTAACCTTTTATTGTAAATTTATTTGTATTCTGTCATAGTATTCTTACTTTGCTGGACCGAAACATTGGGAAATATGATTTCAGTTTTTAATAATTATATAGTTTTATCTATTTACTCTTTATTTAAAATGCCCAACAAATATTTTTTATTGTGAGAACTTCATCATCAGTGATCGTGTTAAGGTGGCACCACACATTCGTTATTCGGCGAAAAATCGAGCAACCGCTCGCCAAATCCCGAGCAGTGTGGATGAATGATGATGAATTTTTGAATCGTAAAAGTTCTGAGAGGTTTGAACATCTCTGGACTACCTTCTTGACTTTAGTAAACTTTATGTATCGGCTGTAAATATCCTGTTAAGCACCACTATTGTGTGAAAACTGCGTTTCAAATAATCTAGGGTCAAGGAAGAGTCAACAAAAACGCCATACATTCAACATGTAGAAAAAATAAGTATGAGATGTATGCAAGATAAAAATTAGGGCATTGCTTAGGAACTGAAAAGTCTGCTACACATGAGTTTTTATTCAAAATATGAACTTTAAGAATAATGTGTAAAAGTTTATCATTGCTGTGTTGATCTTCAAATATAGTTGTTGTTGTTTATTATAATCGTTCTGAATAATAATTTTACCAATATATCTATAATATTTGCATCTCCATTTCTGAATACGTTTCATAATGCTTAGTTCTTTGAAAGAAACTTAACAAAATAGGTATATTTAACAATTTTAAAAATTATTTAAATCAGTGATTTTAAAAAAAAGCATTCTATTTAAATCAATTAATTAATTCAAATGATTTACATTATCAAAACCCTACAAGAGACAAGTGATGTTCATATAAATTCACTCTTTCAGTGTTTCTAAACAAGTACTTGATCATTTCAATTATGGAGAAATCTACTACCCTCTTGTGTAGCGCCTCCGTGATGGCGAGTGCGCATGGATTTCAGCGGCGGGAGATGAGCGACGTGCAAGGGTTCCCCCTCTTCCCTGCGAGCAGCAACGCGAGAGGAGCTGCGACCCATATCTCCAGAGCCCCCACCCCACCCGCCCGCCGCCGCCGCCGCCGCGTCGTCCTCGGACATAGCACAAGTAGGCTACGTCCGTCAGCGGCATCCCCGCTCCACTCCGCTCCGCTCCGCTCCGCTCCGCTCTGCTCTACGCGTTGCACAAGAGCCCTGCCACGCATCCCAGGCCGGCCGCGCCCCGCCCAACGACAAGCGAGTTCCGCGCTCCCACCCCTGCCAGGGTGGTCGTTCGTCTCCTGGATCCCACTTCCAGAACTATTCCCGCTTTTCCAGTTAATTTTCTAATATTTTTCCTGATGAAATTCGTACCTGCAAACTAAATGAAATATGAAAGACAACATGATACTAATTGGGCAGCTCTCCGATTTTGCCAGTACATTTACAAAATAACAATATTTTCTCAACAAATGGAAATTGGTTCTTCAAACCAACTCTCAACCAACTTCTCAACAAACAAAAATAACGCTGTATTCCCGTTTTTAAGAAATAATGTTTAGTTTCATATCCCTCCCAGAATTTTCCCTGTCTTCCAAGGATTATTCTACAAGTTCTCTCTTTTCCAGGGCAAAGCAATTCCCTGATTTTTCCGGTTTCCCTGTTTTCCAGAAAGTGGCCAGTATGCGTTACCACACGCCAATCCCCCTTCCTTAACTCAACAAATACCGCCTCTCTCCGCCCCGCCCCACCAACCCCCTCATCGCCCTATCCCTCAGCGACTTCTTTGAGTGAGGAGGACGGGGCACCGAGGACGATTTGGGTGCATAATGGGTAGACAGCGCCTATGGAAGCTTCCGTCACGTCTTCCCCCGTGGGGGAAGGAAAGAGGTTGGGTGTGCACCGTCAGCATGGCCGGTTTCTTACCGCCTACAAAATGCTGTCACTAATCGCTTCAAAGCACCAAACAATTTCATTTCTGTCAGGGGAATACAATTACTTCACATTTCAAGGATGGGCTTATTCTATGTGAACCGCACAGAAAAAATCTTTCCATACTGCTTGCACTAAAATTTGGTTGGTAGACGTTGTTCTCCTCAATGCCCATTGCCTGCCGCCTGGCCTCTTCCCCTCCTAAGAACAAAATTATGTCGCCACGCGTTTGGTGTCGGCTTAGACTAAAGAGGTACATCTTTCACTCTATGGCCAGAGGCGGGATTCGGGGGGGGGGCAAGGGGGGCAACTGCCCCCAATGTTGAGACATATTTTAAAAAATATATTAGACATGCATTCAAGTTTATGTAAAAAAAGATTTACTTTTTCTGTATTTTCAGGAAGAATTTTAATAAAAATTAAGGGAATAATAATTTTATTAAGCTAAGATAATACCATACTGCTTAAATAAATTGGCAAACTTTAGTTCAAATATTATAAAACGCGCGGGATAATGTTCAGCGTTACTGTGATATCCCGTATTAAAAAAACCATCCTTCCATTATTATTTTACTTTTAAATGATATTTACTTAGAAATTAAAACAGTTTCATGCGTAAAATAATGGTAGGGTTTGACATCTTGTACTTCCTACTCAGTTTCGAACTTACGCGAAAGAGAGAACGAAGTCTCTCTTCTTTCGGAGCCCTCAACGCATCCACAGTACGTGTCATTTCGGCACTGTAGATCAGTGGGGTCAGTGGCGGGCTTTCTCACGCCACGACACTCACTCACACACACCACACACACACACACACACACACACCACATAAATCAGCCCAGCTTATCGGAATGACCAACCTCACAGGCGCTTGAAAGAGATATCAGGAAACAGTGGGCGGCTTGCGGAACGATTCATTATAATCGGTACTATTCACACGTAATTCGTTTAATTCACACTTGTGATGAGAAATGTCTTGTAAATGGCGTGGAAAGTTGATTCTTAGGATTTTTCTTATAGACCCAACATAAATACTCTATTATTAATAATAAAGAAAATTAAAAAATTTCTTAACGACAGCCGTGAGTGACAGGGACAAAAGAGAGCAAAATAAATCAGTCGTTAATATAATAAGCCTGTTGTCCACCTATTGGTTCTCTCATTTTTAAATTGTTTTGGGGGCTGTGAAATAAATGTTTGTCCAAATGAATGCGGACCACTGTCCTAGTCCTCAGTCAGAGGGCTTTCGGTATAGGTGACGATGACATCTCTGCGACGTCATAAGAATAAGAGCTCAGTTGAGTTCTTGCAGTACTGGCGAACGCACGAGCTTTTATTATAGTGAAACGAGCCAGATCAAGAAGTAAGAAGATTTCAGCTCTTGTATCTGACAGGTGAGAAATTAATGTTTGTTCATCGCGTTTAGTTCAAATTAGAATTAATCAATAGCTGATGAATAATACAAGTGTTATTGTTTACTGAAGGAAATGGACTTTACCAGACGACAATCTCATAGATACTTTGTTCTCCTTGAAGTTATAGAAAAATAGCAAACTTCGGTGGCCATTATTCTAGTATCCCCTGGGTAATCGAGAGAATAACATCTCTTCGTTAATGACGACAGAGGAGTGTCAAATAATACGTTAATCTGCTTTGCAGCTACCAGGAAAAAAGATCACGCTAGGCCACTGATAATCACCTTCTCTGTTATTATAAATGGGAATCTGTTGTTTTAATCTAATGTCGGTTGTATTATTATAACAAAAAGGTTTTTATAACAAAAAGTTTTTGGTTCTTTTTTGGACAACAGAGCAACTTTTACTACGATAATTAAAAAGAAGGTTGGTTATTGCTATGAATCGTTAAAGTTCGTGCATCGTAAAGTTCGGCAAACTGACAGTTTTTGTCCACTTTCCAGAATGTCGAATGTTTTTTTATCTCGTCGATTTAACATTGCGTAGCTAATATTTATGTATTTCAATGCACGCCAATTTGTATGTCATTAAAACTGTAAATTTTAATTACAATTCAAATACTTCAATCATTTAATTCTAATACTTAACACTGATCATTATTTGTAAAGAAAATTATTTGATCGTCACTTTCCTCAAATACTTTAATTTCAATATTCAATTTTATACTTAACATGTGAAAAATTGCTACATTCATGTAATTATTTTATTCAGAAACAAGAACAAAATAGTGAAAGCAAAATTTTTACATATGTTTTGTCAAAAAATATATTATTGTGTAAAGTTTAAGTAAAGTTTAAACACAAAATTTGACATTAATAATATGTATCTTTATTCAATTCTAATATCTAGACCGCGGGATTTCATGGAATTGCATGTCTGTTTTTTTGTTATTTGTTAACTGTGACGTTATGGTAACTGTGAAGATGAAATGATATGGTGATGATAGGGGGTGAAAGGACGAATAGAAATGCAACCATGCCCAAGGCGGGAGTCGAACCCGCGATCCTTCGGTGCGAGATCGCTAAGAACTACCGGCGTATATTACAGGTTTTTGTCTAGAAGTGGGTCGAAGTCAGTTATTTTTGTGTATTTCTCTTTCGAAAGAAACGTGAATTGGGTCAAGACAATACCAACATAATATTTCCGATAATATTCTGATAACATTGTTTTCGCTTGAATCGATTTACTTCCTTTAACATTATTCGTGCACATGAATTTAGTGAATGGGCTGAATAGTACTGCGTCTTGTAAGATGGCCATTTGTTCTCTCGCTTAATATATTTTCGTTTATTAAAATGGAATATATTTACTTTTATTAAACGCCTTTTGTAGTACACTGTAAATCAGGGTTCATCAAAAAGACGAGTCGAGAGCAAAGGGCCGTCGGCATTGCCGACTCGGCAAGAGCCGGACCTCCGTCAAGCTGCAACCCCCACTTGTCAGAAATTCAAAATTAACTAGCCTATAATTTTGAACTATCTACTAATTTTGTACCAAAATAAAAATTTGTACTCAACTATAAACCAATAAAAAACGACATTCAAAAGTGGGGGTGCTAGCTTGACGTCAACCTACAACCCCCACTTTTCAGAAATTCAAAATCACGTAACCCATTGTTGTCTACTAATTATGTACTAATTTTGTAAAACAATTAAAAATGTTGTACTCACCTATAACCAATTTAAAAACGGTTGAAAAAGATACACTTTTTGCACATACTGACGAATTTTTTAAATCCCCTTGGAGTCACACTTCGAAGTTGAAATGTATACAGCGGTTTGCTACTATAGTGACCTTTCAGGAGTATTTGTTTCAAAATTTATCTGGTCCCCCAACGGAGATAATGCACTCGAAAAACAGAAAAAAAATTGCGTGTGGCATGAAACAAAAGTGCCTGCCAAGCCACCCACACTAGTCACAAATTCAAATCCAACTAGCCAATTATTATCTTCTATTTGCCTACTAATTTTGTACCCACAATAAATAATTTTGTACTCCGTCCGTCTGTCCGTCTGTGAACACTGCTAGCGCCTAAACCATACGTACGATTTCTTCCAAAATGGATATTCCCCGGTCGATCTGATTCTAGTCGAAGCTTTGCGATTTTGAAAACGATTCTTCAAAATTTGGAGGTACTTTATATGAAGCCCCCCGGGGATTTTCAAAATTTTCTCAAAAAGGGCTCCAATTTTTTTCTTTAAATTTCTTGTATGAATAGAGTAAAATACACTTATTAACATGACATAGGTCCGATTCTCACGAATAACTCTGAATTTTCGAAAATTGTGAAAGTTTGAATTGTTTTCGGCGTCTTTCTCCCACTACAAAATGAAGATAGAGATTTTTCTTCAAATAAAATTTGTTCTGCATATTGAGTTCTTTCATAAAGGTCATGTAAATGTTTTTCAAAATTTTAGTAGTTTTCGTGCAATTACTTTCGTGCCTGCAATATGTGCACTTTTAAAAAATTACAAAAACAAGATTTTCTCAAAAACGGGTCCAATTTTTTCTTTTAACTTTTGGTAGGGATCGTGGTAAATATACTCTATCAGATGACATAAAAGCCATATTGCTCTACAGGTTGGTTTTTCCAAAATTACAAAAATGTAAATTTTTTCACATGTTTCTCACGTCGATAATATTTACATTAGCGACGATTTTTTCACATTATTATATTTACGAGTACATGTACTTTAAATAATGTTAAGTAAAGTTTCTCGAAAACAACCGTTTCTGTGAAAGTAGCTCAAAATTTCGCATTTTCAGAAACGCTCAAACGCCATTTTTCTCGTATATGGCTGCAATTTTTTTCTTGAAACTTTTGTAACGGATAGTGATAATTACACTCTTTAGTATGGCGTAAAGTTTATTTTGAGTTTTTTTGTTTTTTCAAAAATTACATAATTGTAATTTTTTTTGAAAGATCTCTCACATCTTTAATATGCACATTACCAGCAATTTGTAAAGATGATTATATTTGTGAGTGTAAGTGCTTCAAATAACTTCAAATAAAGTATTTTGAAAACTCAAAAATTGTCTGCGAAAATGAGCTTCAAATTTCGCAATTTTAGTAGCGCTAAAACGCCATTTTCTCTTAAACGGCACATAATTTTTAAAAGAAAATTGCTATTTATGACTAGGTTTTTGTGTTCTTTAATATTCTAAAATTAATATATTCATTCTACCAATAGGAAACCGAAAAAATTAAGAAAATCCAAAAAAAATGTACTTTTGGCGGTGATAGATGGTAGCTGGCAAGAAAGAGTATGTGGCAAATCCGAATAGCTAGCGACGACCCAAGGAAATAGAAAACTAATACGGGAAAGTCTGTGCCATTCTGTAGCACCACTAGTTCCTTTTCACGGCCCGGCAATTAATTTTTTTCCGCCAAAAATTGGCCATTTTTTCGCGCAGCATTACATAACTTTCCCTATACTACATATATCACTTCGTGTATACGTACGTATACGGGAAAGTAAAAATGTATCGTTGAATTAACAGTTCGGGACCGTTCAAGTAACAATGCGGAATCTCACCGCTGTGTGCAACTAATATAATTAATAACCTTCAGTAATAATTAACAAAATTAAAAGCAATGTGTATAATTGCAGCACAATTAATTAACTTAAAGCATGTAAACGAATATTTTGATATTTATAATAGCGCCCAAATTTGCCCCCCCCAATAAAGATCCGAAATCCCGCCCCCGTCTATGGCAGTGGTGTCAAGGTCTCCTACTGGTGGCAGTGGCACGCCTCGCGGCACCGTCCCATGCCACGAGCTTCTCCGTACAACTAGCGTCGGGAAAGGAAACTGTTAGTAACCCCGCCGTTTTACAATAGTGATGGCGTTGTCTCGGGTGGCAGGGGTGATGAACAGCGTGGAGGGGCGATTTCGTCGTGGCACTCGTGCCACGGACTCCCGCTCGTGGTATCGACCTTGACAACACTGCTCTATGGTATCGGGTGACGGTTGATGCTCTTAGAGGACGATTACGTCACCTGCGTCGGACGCCATTCGTGTGACGTCCGTTAAGCTGGCAAAGCCATTTTCAAAAAACACATTTTCTCTATACCCAGATTTTTGTGCTATTTTTGTGCTTTCCAAATATCCAAAAATTAATTTTTTTGCTCCAACGGTTTTTCCAAAAATGGGTGGCTTTGCTGGCTTAATGTTAAGCTGGCAAAGCCAATTAGCCAAAACAAATTTTCATTATACACAAAATATTGTGCTATTTTTGTGCTTTTCAAATATATAAACATTAATTTTTTTGCTCTTACCGTTTTTCGAAAATTTAGAAAAAACGAATTTTCGAAATGCCCGGCAGGCGCAACAACTACGCGTAAGAAAAGTACTCGTAGAAAAAGAACTATCCATCAAAATTAGATTTTCTTGACACAAAAATAACCACAAAACAATTCTCTATCCAACAATGTTGTTTCGAAATATTCAACATTCAATATTCCCTATAAATAATAATAATTCTTTACACTACTGTCAAGAAACAACACAATTCAAGTCATACAATTCCTCATAAAAACTAAACTACTCAATATTTCGCAATGTCCTTTCCCAACAAACAGAACCAAACATTGTTCTAAAAAAGTACACACACGCTGATTTTTTTGCTCCCAACGTTTTTTGCAAAATTCAACAAAACCACTCACGAGTCACCCGGAACAACGCAATCTCGCAGGATAAGAAAATCACTCATCAAGGCAAAACTCTAATTCAAAATCAATTTACCCTCACATAACATCAACCACAATACAATACAATATACAACAATATTGTTTTTAACTTTTTTATTTTCGATACTATTCAAGAAAAAATTGTACATCCTTTAACTTGGTACCCAAAAACACACCAATGGAGGCACATCAATCCTACTAAATACTAAAATACTCAACATATCGCATTGGCCTTCCCCAACAAACAAAATCAAACTTCATTCTAATAAACTACACTTACAATGATTTTTTTGCTCTAACAGTTTTTTGAAAAACTGAACAAATGACACGTGTGTGGCGCAAGTCAGGGCACCTCCGCCAAGAACAAAAACAATCTTCGAAGGAAATATATCATTCAAAAATAAAATGTCTTATCACAGATTGAACAACAATACAATGCACTATGCAAAAGTATTGATTTCAAATCTTTGACTTTCGATACTATCTATAAAAAAATCTAAATCATTACACTGAAAATAAAAAAAAGACGCATCGAGGCAAACAAATCCTAATAAATACTAAACTACTCAACCAATTGCATTGTCCACTTCCAAGAATAACAATTAAATGTCGTTCTAATAAACTACACCAACAATGATTTTTTTTGCTCTCATGGATTTTTTTAAAATTAAACTCAACTTCGTATGAGTGCACCGGAGTGGCGGGATCTCGCAATAACAAAAACGACGGAAGGACGAACACATGTCCTAATAAATACTAAACTACTCGACCAATTGCATTGTCCTTTTCCAAGAATAACAATGAAATGCTGTTCTAATAAACTACACCAACAATGATTTTTTTGCTCTCATCGTTCTTTTCAAAATTAAACTCAACATCGTATAAGAGCACGGGAGTGGCGGGACCTCCGGATAACAAAAGCGACGGAGGGAGGCACACATGTCCTAATAAATACTAAACTACTCGACCAATTGCATTGTACTTTTCCATGAATAACAATGAAATGTTGTTCTAATAAAATAGACAAACAATGATTTTTTTTGCTCTCATCGTTCTTTTGAAAATTAAACTCAACTTCGTATGTGTGCACCGGAGTGGCGGGATCTCGGGATAACAAAAACGACGAAAGGAGGAACACATGTCCTAATAAATACTAAACTACTCGACCAATTGCATTGTCCTTTTCCAAGAATAACAATGAGATGTTGTTCTAATATACTACACCAACAATGATTTTTTTGCTCTCATTGTTTATTGAAAATTAAACTGAACCTCGTATGTGTGCACGGGTGTGGCCGGACCTCGGGATAACAAAAGCGACGGAAGGAGGAACACATGTCCTAATAAATACTAAACTACTCGACCAATTGCATTGTCCTTTTCCAAGAATAACAAAGAAATGTTGTTCTAATAAACTACACCAACAATGATTTTTTTGCTCTCATCGCTCTCTTCAAAATTAAACTCAACATCGTATAAGTGCACGGGAGTGGCGGGACCTCCGGATAACAAAAGCGACGGAGGGAGGCACACATGTCCTAATAAATACTAAACTACTCGACCAATTGCATTGTACTTTTCGATGAATAACAATGAAATGTTGTTCTAATAAACTACACCAACAATGATTTTTTTGCTCTCATCGTTCTTTTCAAAATTAAACTCAACTTCCTATGTGTGCACCGAAATGGCGGGATCTCGGGATAACAAAAACGACGAAAGGGGGAACACACGTCCTAATAAATACTAAACTACTCGACCAATTGCATTGTCCTTTTCCAAAATAACAAAGAAATGTTGTTCTAATAAACTACACCAACAATGATTTTTTTGCTCTCATCGCTCTCTTCAAAATTAAACTCAACATCGTATAAGTGCACGGGAGTGGCGGGACCTCCGGATAACAAAAGCGACGGAGGGAGGCACACATGTCCTAATAAATACTAAACTACTCGACCAATTGCATTGTCCTTTTCCACGAATAACAATGAAATGTTGTTCTAATAAACTACACCAACAATGATTTATTTGCTCTCATCGTTCTTTTCAAAATTAAACTCAACCTCGTATGTGTGCACGGGAGTGGCGGGACCTCCGGATAACAAAAGCGACGAACACATGTCCTAATAAATACTAAACTACTCGACCAATTGCATTGTACTTTTCGATGAATAACAATGAAATGTTGTTCTAATAAAATACACCAACAATGATTTTTTTTGCTCTCATCGTTCTTTTGAAAATTAAACTCAACTTCGTATGTGTGCACCGGAGTGGCGGGATCTCGGGATAACAAAAACGACGAAAGGAGGAACACATGTCCTAATAAATACTAAACTACTCGACCAATTGCATTGTCCTTTTCCAAGAATAACAATGAAATGTTGTTCTAATAAACCACCTCAACAATGATTTTTGTGCTCATATCGTTCTTTTGAAAATTGAACTCAACCTCCTATGTGTGCAACAGAGTGGCGGGACCTCCGGATAACGAAAGCGACGGAGGGAGGAACACATGTCCTAATAAATACTAAACTACTCGAACAATTGCATTGTCCTTTTCCAAAAATAACAATGAAATGTTGTTCTAATAAACTACACCAACAATGATTTATTTGCTCTCATCGTTCTTTTCAAAATTAAACTCAACCTCGTATGTGTGCACGGGAGTGGCGGGACCTCCGGATAACAAAAGCGACGAACACATGTCCTAATAAATACTAAACTACTCGACCAATTGCATTGTACTTTTCGATGAATAACAATGAAATGTTGTTCTAATAAAATACACCAACAATGATTTTTTTTGCTCTCATCGTTCTTTTGAAAATTAAACTCAACTTCGTATGTGTGCACCGGAGTGGCGGGATCTCGGGATAACAAAAACGACGAAAGGAGGAACACATGTCCTAATAAATACTAAACTACTCGACCAATTGCATTGTCCTTTTCCAAGAATAACAATGAAATGTTGTTCTAATAAACCACCTCAACAATGATTTTTGTGCTCATATCGTTCTTTTGAAAATTGAACTCAACCTCCTATGTGTGCAACAGAGTGGCGGGACCTCCGGATAACGAAAGCGACGGAGGGAGGAACACATGTCCTAATAAATACTAAACTACTCGAACAATTGCATTGTCCTTTTCCAAAAATAACAATGAAATGTTGTTCTAATAAACTACACCAACAATGATTTTTTGCTCTCATCGTTCTCTTCAAAATTAAACTCAACCTCGTATAAGTCCACGGGAGTGACGGGACCTCCGGATAACATAAGCGACGGAGGGAGGCACACATGTCCTAATAAATACTAAACTACTCGAGGAATTGCATTGTACGTTTCCAAGAATAACAATGAAATGTTGTTCTAATAAACTACACCAACAATGATTTTTTTGCTCTCATCGTTCTTTTCAAAATTAAACTCAACTTCCTATGTGTGCACCGAAATGGCGGGATCTCGGGATAACAAAAACGACGAAAGGAGGAACACACGTCCTAATAAATACTAAACTACTCGACCAATTGCATTGTCCTTTTCCAAGAATAACAACTAAATGTTGTTCTAATAAACCACACCAACAATGATTTTTTTGCTCTCATCGTTCTTTTGAAAATTGAACTCAACCTCCTATGTGTGCAACCGAGTGGCGTGACCTCGGGATAGCAAAAACGACGGAAGGAGGCACACATGTCCTAATAAATACTAAACTACTCGAAATATCGCATTGTTCTTTTCCACGGATAAAAATGAAGTGTTTTTCTAATAAACTACACCAATAATGATTTTTTTGCTCTCATCGTTCTTTTCAAAATTAAACTCAACCTCGTATGTGTGTACGGGAGTGGCGGGACCTCCGGATAACAAAAGCGACGGAGGGAGGAACACATGTCCTAATAAATACTAAACTACTCGACCAATTGCATTGTACTTTTCCATGAATAACAATGAAATGTTGTTCTAATAAAATACACCAACAATGATTTTTTTGCTCTCATCGTTCTTTTGAAAATTGAACTCAACTTCGTATGCGTGCACCGTAGTGGCGCGTCCTCGGGATAACAAAAACGACGGAATGAGGAACACATGTCCTAATAAATACTAAACTACTCGAACTATCGCATTGTCCTTTTCTAAGAATAACAATGAAATATTGTTCTAATAAACTACACCAACAATGATTTTTTTGCTCTCATCGTTCTTTTCAAAATTAAACTTAACCTCGTATGTGTGCACGGGAGTGTCGGGACCTCGGGATAACAAAAGCGACGGAAGAAGGAACACATGTTTTAATAAATACTAAACTACACGACCAATTGCATTGTCCTTTTCCAAGAATAACAACTAAATGTTGTTCTAATAAACTACACCAACAATGATTTTTTTGCTCTCATCGTTCTTTTGAAAATTGAACTCAACTTCGTATGTGTGCACCGTAGTGGCGCGTCCTCGGGATAACAAACACGACGGAATGAGGAACACATGTCTTAATAAATACTAAACTACTCGAAATATCGCATTGTCCTTTTCTAAGAATAAAAATGAAATATTGTTCTAATAAACTACACCAACAATGATTTTTTTGCTCTCATCGTTCTTTTGAAAATTAAACTCAACCTCGTATATGTGCACGGGAGTGGCGGGACTTTGGGATAACAAAAACGATGGAGGGAGGCACTCATGTCCTAATAAATACTAAACTACTCGACAAATCGCTTTGTCCTTTTCCAAGAATAACAATGAAATATTGTTCTAATAAACTACACAGACAATGATTTTTTGCTGTCATGGATTTTTTGAAAATTAAACTCAACCACGTATATGTGCGCGGGAGTGGCCGGACCTCGGGATAACAAAAGCGACGGAAGGAGGAACACATGTCCTAATAAATACTAAACTGCACGAACAATGATTTTTTTGCTCTCATCGTTCTTTTGAAAATTAAACTGAACTTCGTATGTGTGCACCGGAATGGCGCGCACCTCGGTATAACAAAGAAACGGAAGAAGGCACACATGTCCTAATAAATACTAAACTGCTCGTCAAATTGCATTGTCGGTTTCCAAGTATAATAATGGTATATTGTTTTAATAAATTACACCAACAATGATTTATTTGCTTTTACCATTTTTTTGAAAATTAAACATAACCATGACACTATTCGAAGCAAAAGTATCCTTCAAAATTTAAATATCTTTACATAGCATAACAACAATGATTCTCTTCATTTTTTCCTACTAATTTTCATTCTTTACTCCACTTCCTTTGCGTGCAAAACGAATTTTCCCGCATTTGATTTTTAAAATGCCTATATACTTAGAATGTTTCAAAATTAAAAAAATATTTCCCACTTGTAAAATGATCTGCACAATACTTTATGAAAAATAATTCCAAAGTTGTGTTTCGAAAAAATATTTTCAATATTTTTAAAGTAGGTTTTGAGGATATTGGATTTATATAAAACTTTGAAAAGTATAATTTTTTAAGATTTTTTAAAGTGGTTTGCGAAAGTAAAAATATAAAAATCAATTCCAAAAATGAAAAACATATTTTATTTTCTTTAATTTTATTTTAAATTCGTAAGAAGTCTTTTTCGTACACCGTGAGGAAACCTAAATCGTAGAGGTTTAGGGTCTTGAACGGAATCAATGTACAAAAATGGACAGTTCAATCGCCGCTGAAAATAATGTGTAAGTAAATTAGCTTGGGTCATCTTCGAGACTGGACATAGACGTATAGTCACTGACACTTAAAAAATTTACTCAATTTCGCGAGTTGTTAGCGATATTTTTCGACGAGCCATTTTTACTTCAAAAAGCACACGACTTAAGCACAATCAGAAACTCTTAGCAGAATACGATTGCAATCTCCCGTGAGAAACGTGGGCCGAGGCGAGTTTGTTATGACCGTGGTGTGTGACGCGAGATAGTATACAGTGAAGTGCTACTTATAAGTACAAGACCCTAAGAGATGCTTTGATAGGCTGGAGAGATATTTATATGGAACCACGTCATTGGTTTATGCCAATACAATAAAATATTAGGACATTGCAAATAATACAATACAATACATAACAAAATATAAAAGCAATATATTTATTGCACTGATATATGCTTGATTTTACCCTATTGTTATCTGCTACTGTAGAAAAATATCTTTCTGGCACAAATTTTTATTACATACGAAGTTAAAATAAAATATTACGGAAGAAATTTTGAGGAAGTTATATGTATATGCCATACTTAACACAAATTCCGTTATAAACTACATACAGAAATCATCTCTTCTGTTGTTACTGTGATATTATTTAGTTGTCGTTAGAGCGGCGTCTCCCGACGAAGATTTTCTGGGGTTCAATGGTCTCCTATGTTTCTGGAACTGCTGCGCACTGTAAAAGCATGAAATGTCACAGTGGACCACGTTCCGTCTTCGCGCGTGAAGACAGTCCTCCATCATCACATCCCTGCCGGATGACGTAGGCCGGAGCTCCAAACGTGAGAATCGCCGCGCAGCTGCTTTTCACCCGTCAGCAAGCTAGATAAGAGCTGATAAGAGCTGTCGCGCGCCTCTGGAGGTCAAGCGAAAAAGACCCCATTGGTACGGCAGGGTTGAAATGCTCTGGGAAAACTTTTCCCCGTTAGTATTTAAAAGGTTAATGAAACCATTATTTCAACCAGCATGAACTGCAATTAGTCTGATACACTTATATTTGCCGTTACGCCAATTACATCATTATGGTGCCAGCACTTTTTGAATACAAAGTTGTTGTCAATCCACCTCTCGTCAATACACTATTTGACGGCCTTCTTTCCCTAACATCCTCATTTCGATGAGATCTCTTGTTCTCCAATCTACAATATCTGCTCTCTCGACCAAAACTTTTCGTTTTGAATTACACCTCCATCTGTATTCCATATGTTCCATTCACATCCAAAGTGACTTTTCTCCCCAAGGAAAATTTATCTTTTCTTTAATTATAGACTGCATTTTCGTTAACGTGCGCACTTGCTTTTCACGGACGTAAAAATTACAGAGCATTTCTGTTTACGCATAAAATCGTGACAGCACTTATTTCATTCGGTGTAACATTTTATTTACGAATTGTTTTAATGCTAGTTACTCCAACACCAATGTATGCCGCTGCTCTTTCTATGCCTTTTGTCGTAGTAACCAGTAGATGAATCACCTGCCTCAATTACACTCGCTATGAACTCCTGACCTTCACTGTGAATTGTCGAATTTCATTTCGAATTCGAATTTGGTTTCGATTTTAAAGAATATTTTTGCTCGGACTAGTGTTCCTGTCATTCGGCGGGGCGCGTAATTCCGGTTCACACATACGTGGTTAGGCCAATTTTCCAAAAAACCCTGGGAGCAAAAAAATCATTGTTGGTGTAGTTTCTTAGAATAGCATTTTGTTTTTAGTGTAGGAAAAGGACAACGCAATTTGTGGGGTACTTCGGTATTCATTAGGATTTATGTGCTTCCATCCGTGGGTATTTGGATTCACAGTGTAATAAAATAGAATTTTTTTATGGATAGTATCGGAAGAAAAAACACGAAAGTCTTGAAAACAATACTGTTGCGTAGTGCATTGTATTGTTGTTGATGCATCGGAAAAGCACTTAAATTTTAAAAAATAATTTCGTATGGAATAGTGTCTTTGTTATTTGCCATTCCGGTGCACACATGGGAGGTCGACTTTCATTTTCCAAACACCGGTGAGAGCAAAAAAATCATTGTTGGTGTTCTTTATTAGAAAAGTATTTCCTTCTTAGTGTAGCAAAAAGGAAAATGCAATTTGTGGAGTAGTTTGGTATGTATTAGGATTTATGTGCTTCCATCGATGGATTTTTGTAATCTCAGTGTAGTGAATTAGATTGTTATCCATATAGGATAGTATCGAAAGTCAAAATATTGAAAACAATACTGTTGCGTAGTGCAATGGATGATGTTAATGATTTGTAAAGACATCTGAATTTTGAAGTATATTTTGGGTAGGAATAGTGTTTTCGTAATTCAGTTCGGTGTGCCATTACGGAGCACATATGCTTGGTTGAGTTTAATTTTACAAAACACGGTGAGAGCAAAAAAATTATTGTTGGTGAAGATTATGAGAACAACATTTAGTTGTTATTCTTGGAAAAGGACAATGCAATTGGTCGAGTAGTTTAGTATTTATTAGGACATGTGTTCCTCCTTCCGTCGCTTTTGTTATCCCGAGGTCCGGCCACTCCCGTGCACACATACGAAGTTGAGTTTAATTTTGAAAAGAACGATGAGAGCAAAAAAATCATTGTTGGTGTAGTTTATTAGAACAACATTTCCTTGTTATTCGTGGAAAAGGACAATGCAATTGGTCGAGTAGTTTAGTATTTATTAGGACATGTGTTCCTCCTTCCGTCGCTTTTGTTATCCCGAGGTCCGGCTACTCCCGTGCCCACATACGAGGTTGAGTTTAATTTTGAAAAGAACGATGAGAGCAAAAAAATCATTGTTGGTGTAGTTTATTAGAACAACATTTCATTGTTATTCTTGGAAAAGTACAATGCAATTGGTCGAGTAGTTTAGTATTTATTAGAACATGTGTTCCTCCTTTCGTCGTTTTTGTTATCCCGAGATCCCGCCACTCCGGTGCACACATACGAAGTTGAGTTTAATTTTCAAAGAACGATGAGAGCAAAAAAATCATTGTTGGTGCATTTTATTAGAACAACATTTCATTGTTATTCATCGAAAAGTACAATGCAATTGGTCGAGTAGTTTAGTATTTATTAGGACATGTGTTCGTCGCTTTTGTTATCCGGAGGTCCCGCCACTCCCGTGCACACATACGAGGTTCAGTTTAATTGTGAAAAGAACGATGAGGGCAAAAAAATCATTGTTGGTGTAGTTTATTAGAACAACATTTCATTGTTATTCGTGGAAAAGGACAATGCAATTGGTCGAGTAGTTTAGTATTTATTAGGACATGTGTTCCTCCCTCCGTCGCTTTTGTTATCCGGAGTTCCCGCCACTCTTGTGCACTTATACGATGTTGAGTTTAATTTTGAAGAGAACGATGAGAGCAAAAAAATCATTGTTGGTGTAGTTTATTAGAACAACATTTCATTGTTATTCTTTGAAAAGGACAATGCAATTGGTCGAGTAGTTTAGTATTTATTAGGACATGTGTGCCTCCTTTCGTCGTTTTTGTTATCCCGATATCCCGCCACTCCGGTGCACACATACGAAGTTGAGTTCAATTTTCAAAAGAACGATGAGAGCAAAAAAATCATTGTTGGTGTATTTTATTAGAACAACATTTCATTGTTATTCATGGAAAAGTACAATGCAATTGGTCGAGTAGTTTAGTATTTATTAGGACATGTGTTCCTCCCTCCGTCGCTTTTGTTATCCGGAGGTCCCGCCACTCCCGTGCACACCTACGAGGTTGAGTTTAATTTTGAAAAGAACGATGAGAGCAAATAAATCATTGTTTGTGTAGTTTATTAGAACAACATTTCATTGTTATTCGTGGAAAAGGACAATGCAATTGGTCGAGTAGTTTAGTATTTATTAGGACATATGTGCCTCCCTCCGTCGCTGTTGTTATCCGGAGGTCCCGCCACTCCCGTGCACTTATACGATGTTGAGTTTAATTTTGAAGAGAACGATGAGAGCAAAAAATCATTGTTGGTGTAGTTTATTAGAACAACATTTCGTTGTTATTCATGGAAAAGTACAATGCAATTGGTCGAGTAGTTTAGTATTTATTAGGACATGTGTGCCTCCCTCCGTCGCTTTTGTTATCCGGATTTCCCGCCACTCCCGTGCACACATACGAGGTTGAATTTAATTTTGAAAAGAACGATGAGAGCAAAAAAATCATTGTTGGTGTAGTTTATTAGAACAACATTTCATTGTTATTCGTGGAAAAGGACAATGCAATTGGTCGAGTAGTTTAGTATTTATTAGGACATGTGTGCCTCCCTCCGTCGCTTTTGTTATCCGGAGGACCCGCCACTCCCGTGCACTTATACGATGTTGAGTTTAATTTTGAAGAGAACGATGAGAGCAAAAAAATCATTGTTGGTGTAGTTTATAAGAACAACATTTCTTTGGAATTTTTGGAAAAGGACAATGCAATTGGTCGTGTAGTTTAGTATTTATTAGGACGTGTGTTCCTCCTTTCGTCGTTTTTGTTATCCCGAGATCCCGCCACTCCGGTGCACACATACGAAGTTGAGTTTAATTTTCAAAAGAACGATGAGAGCAAAAAAAATCATTGTTGGTCTATTTTATTAGAACAACATTTCATTGTTATTCATGGAAAAGTACAATGCAATTGGTCGAGTAGTTTAGTATTTATTAGGACATGTGTTCCTCCTTCCGTCGCTTTTGTTATCCCGAGGTCCGGCCACACCCGTGCACACATACGAGGTTCAGTTTAATTTTCAATAAACAATGAGAGCAAAAAAATCATTGTTGGTGTAGTATATTAGAACAACATCTCATTGTTATTCTTGGAAAAGGACAATGCAATTGGTCGAGTAGTTTAGTATTTATTAGGACATGTGTTCCTCCTTTCGTCGTTTTTGTTATCCCGAGATCCCGCCACTCCGGTGCACACATACGAAGTTGAGTTTAATTTTCAAAAGAACGATGAGAGCAAAAAAATCATTGTTTGTCTATTTTATTAGAACAACATTTCATTGTTATTCATGGAAAAGTACAATGCAATTGGTCGAGTAGTTTAGTATTTATTAGGACATGTGTTCCTCCCTCCGTCGCTTTTGTTATCCGGAGGTCCCGCCACTCCCGTGCACACATACGAGGTTGAGTTTAATTTTCAAAAGAACAATGAGAGCAAAAAAATCATTGTTGGTGTAGTTTATTAGAACAACATTTCTTTGTTATTCGTGGAAAAGGATAATGCAATTGGTCGAGTAGTTTAGTATTTATTAGGATTTGTTTGCCTCCATGCGTCTTTTTTTTTTATTTTCAGTGTAATGATTTAGATTTTTTTATAGATAGTATCGAAAGTCAAAGATTTGAAATCAATACTTTTGCATAGTGCATTGTATTGTTGTTCAATCTGTGATAAGACATTTTATTTTTGAATGATATATTTCCTTCGAAGATTGTTTTTGTTCTTGGCGGAGGTATCTTGCGCCACATACGTGTCATTTTGTTCAGTTTTTCAAAAAACTGTTAGAGCAAAAAAATCATTGTAAGTGTAGTTTATTAGAATGAAGTTTGATTTTGTTTGTTGGGGAAGGCCAATGCGATATGTTGAGTATTTTAGTATTTAGTAGGATTGATGTGCCTCCATTGGTGTGTTTTTGGTTACCAAGTTAAAGGATGTACAATTTTTACTTGAATAGTATCGAAAATAAAAAAGTTAAAAACAATATTGTTGTATATTGTATTGTATTGTGGTTGATGTTATGTGAGGGTAAATTGATTTTGAATTAGAGTTTTGCCTTGATGAGTGATTTTCTTATCCTGCGAGATTGCGTTGTTCCGGGTAACTCGTGAGTGGTTTTGTTGAATTTTGCAAAAAACGTTGGGAGCAAAAAAATCAGCGTGTGTGTACTTTGTTAGAACAATGTTTGGTTCTGTTTGTTGGGAAAGGACATTGCGAAATATTGAGTAGTTTAGTTTTTATGAGGAATTGTATGACTTGAATTGTGTTGTTTCTTGACAGTAGTGTAAAGAATTATTATTATTTATAGGGAATATTGAATGTTGAATATTTCGAAACAACATTGTTGGATAGAGAATTGTTTTGTGGGTTTTTTTTGTGTCAAGAAAATCTAATTTTGATGGATAGTTTTTTTTCTACGAGTACTTTTCTTACGCGTAGTTGTTGCGCCTGCCGGGCATTTCGAAAATTCGTTTTTTCTAAATTTTCGAAAAACGGTAAGAGCAAAAAAATTAATGTTTATATATTTGAAAAGCACAAAAATAGCACAATATTTTGTGTATAATGAAAATTTGTTTTGGCTAATTGGCTTTGCCAGCTTAACATTAAGCCAGCAAAGCCACCCATTTTTGGAAAAACCGTTGGAGCAAAAAAATTAATTTTTGGATATTTGGAAAGCACAAAAATAGCACAAAATTCTGGGTATAGAGAAAATGTGTTTTTTGAAAATGGCTTTGCCAGCTTAACGGACGTATTCGTGTGGTATCCATTGGCAGTTGCATACCACGCCCGAAGTCTTTCCCACAGTCAGAGAGCCCGGAGAGGTGGTCGCTTTCCCTCCGCCTTGACATTGATTGGTGTCTCCGGACGCTTCAACTACTTTGGTCACTAACCCTGTAAGTTTGATGCATGTTACATCCTTGGAGGGATGGAGGTAGAAGTACTAAATGTGTCTGTCATGGAAGATCTGGCGCTCATCTACACTTCACCTTGCGGGGTTCCTCCCCTAGATGTCTCCAACCAGCGGGGCACCACCCCAGCCGATGTACAGTTCGTGTGTGTGTGTGTTTGTTTATGTTTGTTTGTGTATGTGTGTTTGTTTGTGTGCGCACATCTGGCGTGATGTAGTCCTATGAAGTTCTGATTAGATGCTTACCAATTGAAAGTGAATGAGTGTGTAGTTGTTAGCAAAGTTGAAATAAGTAAGTATTTCAATGAAGTTATATTCATATATTGAAATACACATGTCTACGATACAGTTAGTAAAACAAGTTATACATATCAACATGGTAGGTCGCAAAGCAACGTGCATTGCTGGGCAACCATAGGTTCATGGAGATTATATCGCCATACCCCGATTGGGATTCAACACTTCCCCTCGAGATAATCTCTGCGTTGATAATCTTGATAATTCCAAAAGTTTAACACAATTCTCATGTTTGTGTTTAGTCAATCCTTTTGTTAGGATGTCAGCTGGCATTTCTATTGACGCTCGATGCACCAAATTTATTGATCCGGCTTCTAGTACTTCTCTAATAAAATGATGACGTACATCTATATGTTTTGTTCTTGTATGAAATACAGGATTTTCTGCCAATTTTTGTGCACTAAGATTGTCACTATATACAGTTATAACCTTCGCGTCAGTTGCACCCAATTCATTAAGGAAGTTTTTCAAATGTACCACTTCTTTTGCAGCATCGCTTAAAGCCATATATTCTGCTTCAGTAGTGGAAACTGCGACTGTTTTCTGTTTTCGAGAATCCCATGTCACAGGCCCTCCATTCATACAAAATACATATCCTGTATATGATCTTCTGTCATCGATTGATCCGCCGTAGTCCGCATCAACATAACCAGTAATAGATTCTCCGTTATTTTTATAACAAATTTCGATGTCTTTAGTCCCTTTTAAATATCGCAGTACTCTTTTTGCTGCTTCCCAATGTGATTTTCCAAAACAGTTATTGTATTGGGATAGTACATTCACTGCATGAGCGATGTCGGGACGTGTAGCTATCGATAAATACAATAAACATCCAACAAGTTCATGATACGGAGGTTTGTTACCCTCAGAGTCTTCCCACACATCAGTCTTAGATAATTTAATACCTGTAGCTATTGGTGTAGACACAGAATTACAATTAGTCATATTGAACCTCGAAAGTATGTCATCTATATATGTTCTTTGATTTAAACTTATTGCATCTTCGTCTACTTTAAAATCTATGCCCAAACAACGTTTCACTTCACCAAGATCTCTAACTTCGAAAAACTTAGATAATTTGCGTCCAAATTCTTCAATCTTCTTCGGGTCTCGACACATTACTAAAATATCATCAACATATACAACGATGATCATCATTTCGTTATCTTGATCTTTAACGTAAACACAAGGATCCCCTTTTGTAGGAGTAGCACCTTCGTGATGAAGTTTTTCATTTAGGTGTTTGTACCAAGCTCGACCTGCTTGCTTCAAGCCGTACAGAGCCTTCTTCATATGACATACCATATCCCCATTTGACATTTTTTCTAACATAGACTTTGCATCTCGAACAGTTTCATTATCATAATTTTTACCTTCAACGATATGTTTTAAAACTTTTTCCATTTCATTGGGAATCTTCATAAACACATCTTCTAAAGTACCGTTAAGATATGCTGTTGCTACGTCGAATTGTCTAATTTTCATCTTATTTCTTACCGCAAGTGCAATCGCAATTCTAATAGAATCTAAACGAGCGACTGGGGCAAATGTTTCATGAAAATCTCTTCCGTATTGTTGAGAATATCCTTTAGCGACGATTCTAGCTTTTCGTCTTTCTAAAATACCATTCGTTCCGTATTTATTACACAACACAAAACGACTACCTATAATATCTTCAGCATTTGATTTAGGAACTAATGTCCAAGTTTTATTTCTTAAAATTGACTTTACTTCGCTTGCCATTGCTTTTAACCATTCTTCTGATTGTTCACCAGACAGAGCGTGTTGAATAGGTACTTCAGTTAGAAAAGCATCTTCAATTCTTTCTTGATCCAGTTGAGAATTTCCTGGTTGTCCAGAGTGTATTTTGCGTGGTCTTCCCCTACATCTCTTGACAATATTTTCTGGAGCCGGCTGAATATTCTCTTCTTTCGATTCGTGAATTTCAGTTATTTCGTTGATTTTATCATTGCATTGAAGATTCTTATTGCTTCTGTCGTCTTTATCAGGACAGATATTTATTTCAATAAATGATTTCGTGTTGTTATTCAATTCTCCTTTTATATCAGTTAAGTTTGATTGACTTGAATCATAATTCTTTTCCGGTTTAAATTCTTCAAAAGTGTTATTGAATTGAACCGAACTTTCCATAAATTTGACGTCCCTTGACACTACTATTCTTCTTTCATCTGGAATCCATATCCTATAAGCTTTTGTATTTACACAATATCCCACAAAATATCCTTTCTTGGAACGTGGTTCAAGCTTACTTCTTCCGGGCGATTTAACCATGACATAAACTTCAGAACCAAATCGTTTGAAGTAAGATACGTCGGGTGGTTTTCCGAAAAGAATTTCATATGGTGATTTTCCATTCAATCTTTTTGTCGGGCATCTATTTCGTATGTAATTGGCAGTATTCACAGCTTCCGCCCATAAATACGAAGGCAACCCTGATTGGATCAATAAACATCTAGCAGTATCCATCAATGTTCGATTTTTTCGTTCAGCAATTCCATTCTGCTCTGGATTATACGGAGTAGTTAGTCTTCGTAAAATTCCATATTTCTTCAGAATGTCATCAAAATCTTTATTAACGTATTCAGATCCATTATCCGTTTGAATACTTTTTATTTTAATTCCCCATTGGGTATCCATGAAGATTCTAAAATTATTAAATTCTTGAATAACCTGATTCTTATGCTTAATGATACTTATTTCGCACCAACCAGAACAGTTGTCAATAAATGTACAAAAATATTTGTTCCCGCCAAGTGAATTAACACGCATTGGTCCACAAACATCAGAATGTACCAACTCTCCTATTGTATCTTTTCTTTCGCAGAATTTTGGAAATGAGAATCGGGACATTTTACCTTGCAAACATATCTTGCATTTAAAATTGTCATTGATATTTTGAATATTGATACCTTGTATGCATCTCTTTTCACTGCCACGCGAAGATCATGTAAATTTAAATGACCTAAACGATCATGCCATTCTTCCATCGAATGTTTTACTGGACCACTGTGTTTTACTTTTTCTTCAACAATCTTATTTGATTCGGGATTACTAAAGCTGCTAAAGTAATATAAATCATTTATTCGATAAGCAGTCAATAATAATTCTCCTTGACTATTAAAAACTTCAGCCTTTGTCCTTTTGAATAGTACATAATGGCCCTTATCCGTAATCTTACTCACAGATATCAGATTAGAACGTAAATCCGGAACAAATAATGTTTCTTGAAAATCAATTATTTTTCGTCTGCCTTTCACATTAGAAATAGCTGAAACAGTACCCGTTCCTGCAACTTCAGTATTTGAATTGCTAGCAAGATTAAGTTTACCATGTGTTGTCTTGTCTAAAATTTTGAACGTATTAATATCATTACACATATGTGATGTACATCCACTATCTAGGCACCATTTAGTATTACTCACATTTTTATTTTCTATTTGGAGACACTCTTCTTTCTTCCTATTTGATGAAACATATAAAGATAAGTATTCTCCACCGCTTGCAGTTGGCTGTGTCGACTTTTTCGGCTTTTTACAGTTCTTAGCTCGATGTCCTATTCCCCCGCAATTGTAACATCGCATTTTAGAATCCTTCTTGTATTCTGTATTTTGATGCACTACTTGTTGAAACTTCTTGTAACTATTCTTATTTGAGTTCCTGGCTACCATCGCGTTCTGCATATTTCGATCATTATCTTTCCGTGCTTCAAATTCTTCTCCAATTTTAATTCTTAATGTTTCAGGAGAAGGTAATACATCTCGTGAATTCATGGCGCACCTGAAATTTTCGAAAGTTTCTGGCAGACTACGTAATAACACTACAGTTAAAAGATCTTGATTAATAGAAACCTCCATTTCTATCAATTTATCTACCACATCAAAAAATTGTCTTGTGTACTCACGTGCATCATCTCCTTCTTGCATCTTCATTGATATGAGCTGGTTCAATAGTGCAGCTTTTCGCGCGGGTCCTTTTGACTGATAAATTTCTTCAAGTCTAGTCCATATTGCACGAGAAGTTTCGCACCCTTTAATTTGTTTAATTTCGGATGGTTGAATTGCTAATACTATATCTGCCTGCGCTTTCAAATCTGCATTCATCCATATGTTTATAGCATCAGTGTTGTCCGCCGTTAACTCCGGTTTTTCAATTTTACCGCTCACATAATCCCATGCGTCGTTTTTAATTAATATGGCACGCATTTGTAGTTTCCATGTATCGTAGTTTTCCTTACTTAACATTTCAAATCTTACACCAGACGAATTCATTATTCACAGTCTGATACGAGTCCTGATAAACAATTCACTTGTATCCTTACGAAATGTTTTCTTGAACACTTAACTGTACTAACTTTCTGCGCTGCGATTTAGTGATCTGGGCACCATAACCTGTTAGCAAAGTTGAAATAAGTAAGTATTTCAATGAAGTTATATTCATATCAACATGGTAGGTCGCAAAGCAACGTGCATTGCTGGGCAACCATAGGTTCATGGAGATTATATCGCCATACCCCGATTGGGATTCAACAGTAGTAAATTTAGTTTAAAATTAATTTATTATCCCCTCTTATAAATATTTCACTCCTGTCAATGTTGCACTTAATACGTGAAGTCCGCATCTGAAGTGAAAAGGCTTACAGATTTCCACATGTGCAAATTCTCAATAGTTCCAATGTCCTTCCTGGTTAAAGCTTCGTTTTTCATTTACAATGTACTTAATTTACCCTTCCTGCTATGTTTGTATTTAATTCAAAAATATTTTTATAAACTACACTATATTACACTAATATTTTTATAGACTTTCTATGTTACTAATATATTCTTCATTATTAAATATTCTAAAATATTTTTCCATACCTTTATGGATACTAAACAGCTAAAAGTAGTAATTTTGTTAAAAAAATATGAAAATAAATGGTATATTATAAATAAATTCTTGATTATTCAAAAATAAAGTTTCAAAATTAAATGATTAGAGAATAGATAGACGTGACTATTTTTGTGGCAGCCTTCTAATTAAACAAATACTATGTCAATAAGTACAGGAAATCTTTTTGCAAAACCTTTGAAATATATTTTACCAATTCCGGTACATTTGTGTAAATAAAAATGATGCAACTGCGAAGAAAGTTGAGCTATATAGCAGTTTATTAAAAAAAGGAAAGAAACGAATGAAATCTGGCATTCGTGCACTGAAGGTTATTTACATCCACGTTCGCTATCAACGAGTGGTTCACCTTGCGAAGCTGAATATAAGTAATTATAGGAATGAAAAAGTGGAAAGGGAATGTGAGAGAACAAACAGTGCGGAAAATCAGAAGGGAAAAAAAGAGGTGAATAAACTAAGCCCATTCCCTCGCAGGAAGCTCAAATGCACAATTCTGGCAACACCGGAACCGCGATTTCCTGTACGTAAATTTGCTACTACTAGATGAGAAAACAAGGACGTAGACTATGAATGCACGTGGTATATTTCCTACTCCAGTCATTTCCTTTCCATTGAAGTCTACGATTGTTTTGAAAAGACTTTGGGTGAAATTTCAGTATAAATGTATAGCTACGAGGAGGCAAACTCAGAAGTTGAGTTCTGGAAATTAGGATGTATTTCATGAAGATATACTGACCTTTATTCTAGTTTCATTACGTGCGAGTTGAGTAAGAAATTCGGAGAAAGGATCAAGGTGCGAAGGAAAAGGCAAAAGATTCAGACTCGGGCACACAGCAGTTCCCGAGAAACCCCCAGTCTCGGGCCCCAGTCGTTCGTGGAAGACGCCGAAGTGCGTGACGTAGGCAATTGGGGAAAAAGTGGAGGCGGAAATTTCAATTGTACGAGATGAGGGAGGAAAGTCGCGCGAGAAATAAAGTGAAGGCTTCTTTCAGGACGAAAGGTGAAGAGGAAGGATTATCGGGAAAGAACTTACATCTTGGTATTCTAAAATATTACATACAAACAACGTAATAGTTGTGATTATGAATCTAAATGACCAACATTTAAGAAAATTGTACATTCTTCATTCACAAAAATACATAACATGCACAATAAGACATGCACTATATTGTCATTTTCTAAACATCCTACTTTCTTTGAGTTTTCTCTTCAAACTTTTTCTAGTTTTCTGTACCTGTACGTCCTAAATTTCATCTTCACAATATCAGATGTTCTGTTCCCAAGTAGAAATACAGATTAGAGGCATGGAGAGAAAGAACCTGTTAACCTAGGTTGAACTTACTATTAAATCTAGAGAGCTATCTTGTTTTTCTATTCAGTGTTAACGAAAACGTTACGCAATTTATTAACTGGAAACAATATTGGTTTAGTGGTGAAATGTCGTTGGCATTTAAAATTAAATGATCACAGGTGTTGTCATTGCCAACAATGTTATTGCGTTGTCGTTTCGTTGCTAGTCGTTTCGTGGCTTCCAGACAGCAGAAAACTGATGATGATTAATAAGCCATCGAATGCTGCTCTTGAAATAAATAACATTGTTGGCAATGACAACACCTGTGATCATTTAACTGGAAACAAGATAGGTTTTAAATTACTTAATTGCGAGATAAGCAATATATCGCTTCTACAAGTGACTAGATAATAAGCGCGGTATGTATGTGAGATCAAATGCACAAACAGGATTTCTTAATCACTATATAATGAATGAGTCCCCTAAAAATGAACGATATTATTTCAGTTCCAGTTAATCTGGAACTTATCACAAATAAGTAAATATTCGATGTAACCGACTGAACCAATAAAAGAATGAAATTTATGTTCTGCATCCAGCCATCTCGCCATTCATTTACCACCGAATTAGAGTGCTTATTGACTGTACCATGCAATGAAAGTGTCTACTATGTTTAGAAAATAGTTCATTCTTACTGGTAAAATTTTCATAACTGTACTTTTCGAGAGAGAGAGGGCACGTATGCAAAGTAAAACACTCTTTTGGTCACGACATAAATGCCCTTGTTCAATATTCCAGCAAAAATGGCATTTTTATTAATAATATTGCTGGTGGTGTGCTGCTGGTGAAATTCCGCCTAGACAAGCAAGATTTGCTCTGATGATCGCGACCGAAGAGATCTTCATTATCAAAAATATTGATATATAAAACATATTTTTTTTCTCAAAAGTGATATTTGAAATGTATCACATTTAGTGAGCACGATCGATAAATGATTTAGACACTTAGATTTTCGTAGATAGGATACATCATTGTTTGTAATGAGTATATAATACATTAATATGAGCTTTTTGGCTTTGAATTTTGCGCTGTTTCTTTTGAATAATTTTGGACTGTGTGCGAAATTTATATTATGAGAATTAATACTTATTTCTGTGGGAATATTATCCAAATAATTTGAGATATTATGGAAGTAATGCAGTTTATAACTTTCTTGATTATGAAATTGAAACATCCAGGACGCATTCTTATCCGAACTGGTGACTTGAATAATATTACCATGTAATGTTTTACAACCACATTTTAATTTTACCTCGGTTTACTTAGTATGTGCTTATATTTTTATGTTATATTTTAAGAACAATACAATTTGTTTTATGAAATTGACATACGTGTATGTGTGGGCGCGGTGGTGGCACTTGTACTATCATGTAGATTGTAACTCCACTCCACTGCCTTGGTGCATCGTGTGCCGCAGGAAACGGTGGCTAGGGAGGCGCCTTGCAAAGCCCTATGAATTTTAATAATATTTCACGAGGAGTGATATACTACGTTTGTCATATAAAGATTGTAATTAATTGTTCATGAGATAAGTTAATAGTCCATGACCAAGTAAGCATTACTATCGGAAGCACCTGTTGTCTATGGAGTATTTTATAGTCCTGACGAAGTCCCAAATCCGGATCGCAATGCCCGGCAAGGCAATAAACAAAACTAATGTACCAAAACGTATGAAATTCATAATTTAAATGAAGCGTTGGACAATTATTCCCGAACCAGGGAACGTGTACATCCAAAGGGAAGAAACCGTTCCAAAGTCTTGTGTCATCGCGATGGAAGAGCTCGGGAAGCAGTGCGTAGGTGTGTGTGGCGTTGAGCTGCATATGACGTGGCGAGACGTGGTGTGGTGCGACGTGGCGTGGCGTGGCGTGGCGGCGCGGGGCGTGCCTGAGCGCTGAGTCACGGTCGCTGGAGAGTGTTACGTCGCGACGCGTCGCCTGCAGGTACCTTCCCTGAAAAAAGAAAAAAAGCGCCCGCGAGGCGGCTGTGGGTGAATCGCTGGCACCGGATCCTACCAGATGCTCAGCCGATGCGGGACTGAAAACTGGCGGGACTGAAAGCTGGTGGGACAAAAAGTTCGCGAGACTGATAGCTGGCAAGATTGGAAACTGGCAAGGCTGAAAGCTGGCAGGACAGAAAGCTGGTGGGACAGAAAACTGGCAGGACAGAAAGCTGGTGAGACTGAAAACTGGCGGGACTGTAAACTGGCAGGACTGGAAGATGCTGAGACAGAAAACTGCTGGATTGAAAACTGGCTGAATTGAAAACTGACGGAATTGAAAACTGACGGAATTGAAAACTGGCGGAATTGAAAACTGGCGATACCGGAATTGAAAACTGACGGAATTGAAAACTGACGGATTGAAACCGGAATTGAAAACTGACGGAATTGAAAACAGGCGGAACCTAAGGTCACTTTACTGTCGATTCATATCTCCGTTTTGTTCAGATTGTTTGAACCTCTTATGGGGAGACAATTTTCGTAAAAGGATAAATAAGCAGTTTTATATTTGATAGAGAAAAAAAATGATTGAGAACAGTCTCTCAAAAAACAAAAGCGCAGAGGAATCGCAGCAATGCAATGAAACATTCGCTTGGGAGAAGGAAATTCCCCTCGCCGCGAGAGGCAAGTTTCGTCCACGAGGATCTCTATAGTTCCTATGGTCAAGGAGAAATCTCAAGGATATTTCCGTAGGCGTTAAAATAACAAGCAAAAGACTTTTTATTTTATTATACCGCAATAACCAGTTTATACACATGTTATTAAAAATAAGACGTTATAATTCTCTAATATATATCTCTATCAAAGTGAACAAATGCTTGTGAGGAAGAATATTTTACTAAATTGGGGTTCAAAGTTAGAAGGTGCTCAACCACATGCAGCCTAAAAGAAGAGGGCGCCACCTGCATTTCTTGGTCTCCTTTCCAATTACATTTTATTATTTATAAATGACTCCGTATTTTCTAGAAATTAAGTAAAACATATAAGGAAAACGAACTTATAACTTGAATTACGCAATTCGTAAGTACAATTGATATTATGCTGAACAAATTTTTAGTGTTACCCTATGGCTTTGAGAGCATCTTCCTCAAATGTATAACAATTTCCCTGATTTGTCAGAGTAACGAAGGGGAAAATCAAGGATTGAACATATTTAAGGTGGAAAATGTATTACGTAAAGTGACGGAGCCAAATATTCAAAGGGGCAACAGCCCCGTCTGTTCTATGCGCATGCCTATGCAGAGCACATTTTTAAATTTTGAAGAATTCGAAAATATAAGAATCCTTCTTGGTTCACCAGCCGTTGATAGCCAACCTCTGCTCCAAAATAAAATGAAATAATTATAGGTGTTGTCTTTGCCACCAATATTATTTTGAAAAAGTGATTTTGTTGGATTAGCCTCTCATCAGTGTCCTGCTATTTGGAAGTCACAAAACGACGAATCAAGACAACACCTCCAAATATCTAATTTTAAATGCCAACGACAAATCACTGCTAAACCAATATTCCAAAATAAAATTTGGTACTAAACAATATTTATTACTATAGACAATTTTACACTTAGAATCTAGTCAATTACTTTTGTTTTAATTTAATATTTTTGATGAACATTCTTTATCAATAAACATTTGATTGAAATATATAATTTTCATGCATATGCAGCAAACTTCATTCGTCAGAAAATACATCTGAACGCAGAAAACAAGACTGTTTTAGTAGGCTCCGCCAATTTCACGAAAGGAGATAATTTTTTAACTAGTTTATTACCTGTTCAATTATATATCATTTTTCAGGAATTTGAAAAAAAATTAACATTGTGGGAAGATGCCTGAGCTTTAATTAGGTAAATTATGTATTTTTATATATTTACTCATTTTGAAAATAATTTCTACAGTAAATAAGTAAATACATTAAAATAAAAGTTAATGAAATGCTTGAGGAGAATAATAAAAGTTAGAAATAATTTTGTAATTAATTATCGAATAAACATGTTGAGGTGGGGGGGGGTGAATCACATATAACGCATTTTGGGAGTTTCTCAAGCTTCCTACGGAAGCAATCACGTTTGATTGCCCTCGGGAAGGGGAAAAATCGAAGAGAGAGGATTTAGAGAACTTTGCGTTTTAAAATTTATTTTTAAAACGCTTGCATATCTTGGATATTGCAAATAAAATTTGTCAACATGAAAGTACCCAACACCGACGCCGCCAGGCTAAGCTGTATGAAATTAGCAATAAATTAGTGTTGATTAAATAATTAATAAATATTATTAATAAATTATTAAGTAATTGTAGTAATAAATTAAGTAACATGTAGCTGCAAAAATAATTTTCTTTCAACAACATTGCAATATTGGAAAGAATAGAAGGAAAAGAATATACTCGATCCATGACGAGTTTTCAAATTATCTTCAGTGTCCACCGATTAATTTTACTATTGAATATCGGTTTTGCTACTTAATCTATACTATTAGAAGAACAACAAAAAGTAAATAATGTTATTTTCATCAATGATATTTCATTAGATGATACGTGCGTATTTTAAAAGATTAAATGATCCAGTACCAATTAATGTACTTCAGCTTCTGGATCAATGACCCACATCTCGATTAGGTTTTTCGTCCAGCTTCCCTTATCCATTGAGCAAGTTGTTGGTATTTATTCATCATTCAAAAATGTAAGTAAACATGTGGGGTTGGCACTCTGGAGCTCAAGAAAACGTGCGCAGATTGTTTCTCCGCAGTATATTGCATACAGGTTTGTTGTTGATTATTTAACGTTTTTTTTGGGGGGGGGGAAATAAATCAAATCAAATATTTTATAGTTTCTTAAAACATTTAGAATAATTTCCACCTTTTATTGCATTTTTTTATCCCTTTCAATCTAATGCAACTGGCAAATGGAAAAATTAATCCAACCCGAGATTTTAGGCCTACACGGGCTGAGTAGTTTCCTTAAATTACCACATCCTCTCATTCGTAAGTCTAATCACATTTATAAAAAAATTAAGGATAAAATATTTTCTCGTTAATCTATTAATAAATAATGTTAGGTCAACATTTCATCGAAATCAATGGTTTCCCGAGGCGTTTTCGATCAAACAACGAAAAATAACCCGATTGTATTGAAAGAGCTTTACCTGGCAATATACTCCTTCGCATCTTCAGTATATCTAAAATTTGGATTATTGTAGATGAATTTGTTCACATACATAACATTTTGTGCACGATTGGAGGGGGGGGGGAGTCAGGCATTTTCTGAAACATTATGTATTTTTCGTTGTTCAGCATTTTTTTAAAGTAATGTGAAAAGTACATTTTCAAAAACAAACTTTGAATATTATGAATATTTTTTACCATATACAACATTTCACCAAAAATATTTTACATTAAAAACTTCCTTGTTTCTGTCTGAAATAACAAACTTGTATATTACAGTTGCAATTCGAAGACAAGCTTTTACGAAATTGTCTTTGTATATTTTCCTTAAGCATACACAAAAAACATTTTCTCATGCAAACAGCATATTGTGTACTTATTTGTTAATTCTAAAATTTCTTCACCCTTAATTTTGAGGAATCTAAATTCACTCTCATAAACGTTTCATAGAAATGTTAATGATACTTTAAAAAAATCTACTTGTTTGTGGAAAATTGCTGCATTCTTTTCAAATAAATCTAATACACAGTACATTTTACAACCTTTAATTTTCAAAAGTCCTAAGCGTCCTATGCGTCTGCAACTCTTCAGAGCTCATAACGCCGAATCTCACAATTTTTATTTTCACCCGCAACACAATTTCAGCAAAGCGAAATTGCTGTAATAAATAAATGTAACTACTGCTACATTTCAAGTAAAGAGTAGTTTTATTTTATTATTTAATCTCCAAGATTATTACAGGAAAAACCGAACAAGGCAAAAAAGCAAACAGGGCGATCGTGTTTTTGGGACTCATTACAAAAATCTGTCCCAAACAAATGTTTTCTTTTTAGCTGAATAAAACAAAGGCAAAGGTACGGGAATTTTATAAGCACTACGATCTTAAGAAACCGAGATTTCCATTTTTGTTGCGGTAGCGTCGCTAATTTCAATGAATCAATCGCTGCAAAAGTTTTGTGAGTAGGCTATTAAGAGTGGATGAGTGGCTAAGCCTTAAGCAAAATTCAAATCTAAAAACCTTGTTTTGAACAAACTTTAAAAATAATAGCACGTTTATCATTATTATAGTGCTCTGGTTACGATTCCAGGTGGCTCTGAGTATGTGACTACAATTTCACACTTGTGAAAAAACATCGCTCATAAAACTCACCAACTCATCCCGTAGGGACGGGAGCCACTGAGTATATTACCATTGCTAATGCAACAAATTTAGAACATAGAAAAGAATCTTGGTGGTAAAACTGCGAAGAAAAGGTTTTATGCCAAACGAGCAATCTATAAATCAATATGAAAGTTTCAAAGTAACATTCTCCTCGGCAACATTGCTATGTGTTTACTAGTATCTTGTAAGTATCTCTTATCTAGTAAGTTCTTGTAACTGTCTCTCCAATAACTCCCAGGGAAAACAATGAGGCCTGGGCCAATATATCCAGGGGGCCCCTTGTTTCAAACAAAAATGAACTCACCCCCCTCCCCTAGATAAGCAGAATTCATTTCTCCAGACTTAAAGCGGTTGAATCGAATTAAAAGTAAATATATTTATATATGTTTTTAATGAAACAAAAATTTGGAAGTTTCAATGAAGTCAGCCCTTGGGCAAGTTGCCATAGCTGCCCACCCCCTTCTGGGCCCCTAACCTCGCAAGAGACGGTACGGGTAATGTTAATTATCTGTGGCAAGGTGCATGAAATGTTAACATGAAGGCATTACATTCAAAAGAAAGCAGTTTTATTCTTCTGTTTGGCCTACATGCGCCAAGCCTGAATTATCTTTCGCGCCTCCATCAACCCAATCCCAAAATCAAACTTCCAAACACGGCACTCAAATGTACGAGTGCAGATTCTACCTCTTCCTAATTGACCCGCTATTCAGTTTTCGACATTTTTAGTATGAAATCTCACAACAAATGTCGAGAACTAAAAAGAGCTACAGCAGGGAAAATCGCATGATTGCTACAACCCCGCTCCACTCAGTAATGCCTACTACTCTAAAAATGCTTGATATAATCAGAGTAGCTGCGTACTGAAAACTAATATATCCTCTCCCCATTTTAGTCACGATTTAATATTTTTATTGGAAATCTTTAAAAAATACTGCAGTTTTTCATAACCATACACATTATAACATACTAGTTGCAATTTATTTCACAATTATTTTTCCCTCACTTCGTGAATTTTTAGTGTTCGTCGCGTAATCATCTACTTTTTACTTCATTTACTGCCAAGTAACAAGAGAAAGTTATGTAAGGCAGCTGGAAATAATGGTGATATTCTGACAGAAAAACTTGTTGAGTGGATCCCTGAAAACAAAAAAAAAAAGTTTTCTTACTACATTTCTTAGTGAATTACACTTTACCGTGTACGCAGTGTCAGATTCCTCGTTTTGGGGGTTCCCTTCGGGGGACCGAAAAAGTGGTAATATTTTTTCCGTCCGCTCAATCGCTAACGAGTGGATAATACTTGTGTCTAAAAATCACACAGGACTTCTCCCAAAATGGACATTTTCCAATCGATCTGGATGAAGTCGTGGACTCTTCAGAATGAAACTTATCTTTTAATTCTTAGGATTTTTCTTATAATCTCCTAGGATTGTTTCGAAATTTTCCCCAAAATGACCTCAAATGTATTTCCTTAAATGTTTGTTCGAATAGAGCGAAGTAAGCTTTCAAATTTCGTACAAATTCAATTTTCAGTAAAACCACAATTTTCAAAGTTGAGAAAACTTGAAACTTTTTCGACGCGCCCCTACAACTACAATGTTGATTTCTTTTTATTCTTTCGTAAATTCAAAATTAGATCTATACAATGGAAAATTTAATATGTACTGCAATTTTTCGAAAACTAGTCAATTTTGACCAATTTTGAGTGAAGTTATAACAATTTAAAAAGTACGTGAACACGATTTACTCAAAACCAGCTTCAATTATTTCCCTTTAATTTTGTTTTTCGAATAGAGCAAGTTTTTATTTATTTATTTGTCAAAAAAACAGTAAAAACTGTATATGACGTGTGGGGAAAGAAATTTAGAAAGAAATTTAAAAAGCTCCATTAATAATATGGCATATATCCGATTTCCATTAAAACCTGTGGCGTTTCGATAGTTCCAATAATTCAACTTTCTTTTTGATGCGTCAGGCGTTTTGTTCGTATGTAGACGAGGGGGGTCCTGTGGGTAAGACTTGCTCTCCAAGCCTGTTTTATTTATTTATTATTTACGTCAAAAACAGTTAAAAAACTGCGTATGACGAGCTATGGGGAGAAGTGAATTTTGTGCACGTTTTCATAATTCTGTGGTCTCTATCCTAAACCATATTCTAGTCGAATTTTGAATACAGAAAAGAGGTTTTTTTCGAGTTTTGTTGACAAAATATTCGCTCCTATATAATAAAATATATTTTCAAAGGTAAATTAGCTATAAATTCCTGCCCTGAACCCTCATGTTCTTCATGAAAGAATAATACTTTTTGCCGCGATAATATGAAAAACGATAATTTGAATAACTATATTTCCCACTGAATTTCAGAAGACGTGCACAAATAATGAAGTTACATTTATGTCCAGAAGCAAAACAAGGGACCATCTCAGCATTTGCTCAAGGATCAGGGAAACTGGACGAAAAACCTGATCGAGATGGGAATTTAGGCCTGTAGGCCTAAATTCAAATCCCCGCTCGGGCAAGAATTTTTACGATTTGGAAACCCTACGAGGTTCAATATTAAATTACGTCACCGTTATAAATAAGCAAGTACGTGCTCCTCCAGGACCACCAGTTAAGTTTCAATTATCTGTTCCGACCTTTCTTTTATTATTCTCATCCTCTTCCCTTCAGGCTACAATTTGTACACTGCCTTCGGAATTATTCCTTGTGCCATTCTATTGATGCGTTTGAACCACAGTGATCTCGATACTACAAATTTGATTAAGTCCATCATTTTTTTTATTGCAGCTGAATCTTAATTGTCTTCCTTTGATATTGTTGTGTATCTTCTTCAAAGCCTACTTCTGTATTTTACAGAATATTTCTTTTCCAGTTATCAGCCACCCTGCACCGTAAGAGAAGTCATTCTACAATAATTAACATAAATCATAGCTTTCGTTTGATTTATAACCTATTTAGTTAATTACAAGTTCATTTAGTATATCGTTTGCCTTTCTTGACTTACTCTACTTTCGACTTCCTTTGAAAATGTAATATAGATATCTATTTTTAACCTAATATTAAATTTAAAAATAATATTTTTTGAAGTCATGTCTTATTTCGTTTACCAATAAGATATGACCTCTTCCGATTACCCGCAGTACAGTCTCCCTGCTCTCTCGGAAGAATGTCGTGGGAAAGGCAGCAAGCATCATCTGCTATAGCAGATGTAGCAACGTATACGTTGACCCCAGCCGTCGTAAAATTAATCTGCCAAATTTGCTTCTGTTCATGAGTCACTGTTTTAACAATTAGGTTAAGATTGTCAAAGCCAATAATGCACGTGCTAATCGCATATCTGCAAATAAGCACGGTGACAAAATGGCCGGAGTGAAACCACGAAGGTATTCCTTTGAATTCAGTTTTTCTTTGTGCATTTTTAACCTTTTTTAAAATTTTCCCCCAACAAAATCCTAGAATGACCTTTTTTTATATTCTTTATCAAGCTGGTAGATTCCACTACATTTTCCAAAATTAAACAAGTATGTATCAATATGAGCCCAAATTATTCTTTCCTGTTATTTCATTTTGGGCAATACTTACCAGCTATTCACCTAATCCAAGTTTCTCCAACTCTTCAAATATGCCTGTAATGTCTACTACTTGAAAATCCTAATAAAAATGATTCAGTCAAGATACCTGCTGCAAGAACATCTTAAAAAATTATATTACTTAACGTAACTAAATAGAAAAAACTTCCAACTTTCTCTCATGCTACTAATTTAAGCCGTAGTAGTGCGCAAATGTTGTGATAAGTAACAAACGTTTCGTAGCGAATCTGTCACAATCAGAGCGCAACCAAGATTATTCGATGACGGAAGAGGGGATTGAGGTAGCGTCTAGTCGATTTGATGTTTTCCCAAAGAATTTCTCAATGACGCTCAATTTGAATTTATGTTTATTTGTTCTTTGTAGTTATAACTTATTCAATTTTCACATAGAACGTTATTACACACAAAATTAGTAAACTTTAAATTTGTGAAAAAAAAAGTTTCATCGGCTTCTGGAGGGAGGGGTGGGATCTAAAGCCCCATGAACCCCCTCCCCTTACGAGCGCACCCCCACAAGCTGTGTGTTTTTTTTTTTTTTTTTTTTTTTTCTTTCTTCTAGAGCTTTTTTCCGCCGACAGGCAATAACCCTTTACATCGCCATGAGACGCATATTCGCCCGTACACTCGACACCAATACACTTGCGGGCCTTCTGATCTGAGGTCAGCAGAATGCGACAACACATACATTTATTTATTTATTTTATTTATTTATTTACGTCAAAAACAGTTAAAAACTGCGTATGACGAGCTATGGGGAGAAGTGAATTTTGTGCACGTTTTCATAATTCTGTGGTCTCTATCCTAAACCATATTCTAGTCGAATTTTTGAATACAGAAAAGAGTTTTTTTTCGAGTTTTGTTGACAAAATATTCGCTCCTATATAATAAAATATATTTTCAAAGGTAAATTAGCTATAAATTTCTGCCCTGAACCCTCATGTTCTTCATGAAAGAATAATACTTTTTGCCGCGATAATATGAAAAACGATAATTTGAATAACTATATTTCCCACTGAAATTCAGAAGACGTGCACAAATAATGAAGTTACATTTATGTCCAGAAGCAAAACAAGGGACCATCTCAGCATTTGCTCAAGGATCAGGGAAACTGGACGAAAAACCTGATCGAGATGGGGGCCATCAACCCAGAAACTGTGGTACAATACTTGTTACAGGTTCTTTAGAATTATACAGTCCAAATGATAAATAATTACATTAACTATCATTGTTAAATTAATTCTACTTTCCTTTTTGATGCTCGGTATAGTCTCCGAATTGTATAGAAACAGTTATGCAGCAGAAAAGATTTACTTGGGACTTAAACTTTTCTATGGAATTTAATCGTTTAATGTCTTCTGGCAAAGTGTTGTAGAGTAATGTACATGAATTGTATGTGAATTTTTTGTAGTGAGCTGTTGATACTGCCACCTGGTGAATATGATTACTACGTCGTGTGTTATACTTATAGACATCGGCGTTTGCTGAAAATATATTCCCGTCCTTAAGTAAGTCATTTTTGACAAAAACTACTGATTCGTAAATCAGGAGACAAGGTAATGGTAAAATTACCTAGATTAATAAAGAGTGACTTACAAGAATCACGTGGGTTGGATTTGCTTATTATTCGTACAATTCTTTTTTGTAATCTGAAAGTCTGTGAACTATAAGATGTGTTTCCCCAAAATATTATGCCATATCTCAGGCGGGAGTGAACATTGGCAAAATATACACAACGAGCTGTATGAAGGCTGACGGAATTTGAAAGAATTCTGAACGCGTAGCATAATGAGCTTAATTTTGTGTTCAATTCATTTAAGTGGGGCATTCCATTTGAGGTTTGACTGAATGATAGACCTAAAAATTTTGTTACATTAACATCAGTCAATGGCACACCGTTCATTTTCAATGGAGTACAGAATTTTTTATTTGATATGGAAAACTGCATTGAAACTGTTTTATTTTCATTTACTTTTAATTTGTTATTACGGAACCAATTTGAAACGTCTGATATTGTACTATTTACGGTTTCTTTGTTGCAAAGAATATTTGTATCATCCGCAAAGAGAACTGTTCTTCCGTTTCGAATCGCTAAGGGCATGTCATTTACGTATAATAGGAAGAGAATAGGGCCTAAAATCGATCCTTGCGGGACTCCACGTACAATTGGCAAAGAACCGGAAAGGTGTGTACATAAAGTTCCATCATTCCAGTAAGGTATTTCTACTCTCTGAGATCGTTGTTTAAGGTACGAACATAGCCAATCTAGAGCAATACCACGGATTCCATACGAAGGTAATTTGAAAGTAAAATGTTATGATCAATGACGTCAAAAGCTTTTGAAAGATTCAACATGAGAGACGAGGGCAGAACTCTAACCCGTGAGCCTTCGGACCGAAGACGGTCTATACACACTCAGCCACCGCGGCCATCCAGGTCGACAGGTGGGGCAATAATGGATCAATTTTGTTTTTACCAAATCTCATAATCCAATAATTTACTTAAATTCTAAATTTCCCCCCTAATTTCATTTTGAAAATCCCTTCTTCCACCCACCTACCCAAATAGGAATGTAAAATCTCCCCATCTGCCTTTTCCCGAGCGTGGGTGAGCAGCATTTCACGTATTACTCCGAGCCACTCGCACTCAAAGCGCTGACGCGGGAGGAGACGCATCAGCTTCGTCACGAGCGGGGGGGTCGAGGGGGAGGGGGGCGGACAATGGAGCGGGCGCGGGCACCGCGGATTGGCCGAAGGCGCCCTTGAGCGCGGCCGGCAGTTACAGAGCCTCCGCCCGGCGACCGCTCGCCCCAGGCCGGAAACCGTCGCCCGCCAGGGTTACGTAACGCCAACGACGATCCCGCCCCGCGCACGCTCGCGGGAAACCGCGCCAACCGCCACGCCTGCCAACCTGCGTGCACGCCGCCGCCACATTCGCGATCCGCAACGGCCGGAACATTCTCCCGAGCCACGAGTTGCCCGGAGTAGTCATAAACTATACGCCGAAACACAGCGGAGAAATTAACACTCTTCCAATCAGTCCAACCAAAGTCGAATGCGTGACGAATCGAAAACTGCAATTCATTTCACCATTTTTCCCTAAACTAAAAATGTGAAATTAAAATTCGCAATGGTCAAACGAAATGGTCGTAAACTAATCAAAACATTATCCGATTTAAATGATTTTTTGTTTTGTCTCGGAAGGACATTTGCCCCTCCCAGCCCCAAAATACGTACAACTTGGTCGAAGTTTTATTCTTAATTTATAATTCCAAACTTTTAATAAAAACTGAAGGAAATATTGCGGGCTCCATGGGCAAACAGCCATCTGTCGCAGAGTACGACCGCACACTCTGCGGCTATACGGCTCGCGCAACTGTTTGACGTATGATATATTAACACACCCAGATTCCCTCAACCTTTTTCAATGTGTAGGCTAGATAACTCTCCATACATTTCGAACTACGAATTCACATATTCGCGTAAGTATACGTCTAGAAAAGTACGGCAATTTCTTATTCTTGTAGGCAGTACGAATCCATTGAAATACGATGCCTAACAAAGTTTTTGGAAGAACATTATGAAACTGGTAATGGAAGGACTGTAAGAATACAAGTAATTCTCGAGAAATTGAGTCATTGGTGCGTTGACTCATTTGAAGAATGCCAATCTCCATTATTATAAAAGTAATTAATTTCAGTATTTGCTGCATTGGTGGACTTAATATAACGAATATTCCATTCATTTACCATAAATTTCAAAATAGAATGCTTCAATAGACTATGTAATCCTTCACTAATAAATTTAATTCACAAAAGCATTATTTTCCAATGCAATAAAAAGCTGGCTCACTGTGTAAACAAAGAATCAATGTGTCATCGACATACATACCGTCGGGACAAATTTTGGGTCTATTCTTTCAACGCATAATCAAGGAAAATATTAACAAAAGACTTCAATATTTGAATAAATCCTGATTTTTATTTTTCCAATGTATCTTTTTTTAATGTAATTTAATGAGGTATCTATCTTTTCTGTATCTAGCATTAACAATTTAAATTCAAACATATGAGTTACGGCAATCGGGTGCTAAGCGTTGTCTGTGGTAGTCTTTATTACGAATTCATAACTTTTGGTCCTCGCAGTGAAAAAGCTTGAGAATCGAAGTCTTAAGATAAAAGTTCACAAAATGTAAAGAAAATGGAAGGACTCTTTATAAGGTTGTTATCAAATAAATTTGCTGATTAAAATATTTCGTTTATACATTTTGTCAATTGTTCAAAAATAAATAAGTACCAAAATAAGTCAAATTCATCATTATTTTTACCAAAAGCTCTCAACAAAATTAAAAATTCCTTAGTTTGGTAGTAAACGTAATCTGAAGGTAGACATACTGCAGAATCCACATTTGCATTGTTTTGGAAAACCTAGCGAAAATTGCGAGGTTGGCAACCTCATTCCAAGTTCAAATTCAACCTTGACCGTGCACTTCATGAAGAAAATTGTTCTCCCAGCGTCCTTGGCCCATGCATGGCTGGCTGTAATCCTTGACCACGAGCACATAATTGCGAAATTACAGGCAATTTCGGAAATCTTTGCAAACTCTACAGAATCACATAATTTGAATCATTTAATATTTTGGGACTCCAAAACTATCAAACCACAAATCCTATTGAATATTCTACGAATATGAACGTACTTGGCCGCTCATACTAAACAAATAATTTCATAATCCATTGTTTTCGTACACCTGCAATATAACATGTTTTATCATTGTCCACTTAAAACATTTCTTAAACTATTTAAGAGCACAACATTCGCATTTAATTTAACTGCCACGGGATGTGAAATTACAATTAATTTCCTTTACGCTGTTACTATTATGCACAATACCCAAATGCAAGTTCGGGAATATCGCTATGCATTTTTATGGTCTCGAGGCTACGAAGTAATGTATAGTTTACATTCTTGGAAGGAAACACACGGAACTTTTCCACGTATTAAAATCCGGTTTAATTATGAAATTAGTAAGGGTTCTCCGGAAACGGGAAGTCTGTTCTTTTCTGCAATCAAAATCTCTGCCTTTATGAACGCAATCAGTTTTTGAAGTCTGAAACTAAAAATGTAAGATGGAATGTAGTAGGGCAAATTCTTCCGAAATTATTAAATCCTAAGCATCACGTCAAGAGGAATAGAGGATTAAACGTTAGATTTTTTGTAAAATGTGTAACAATAGTTAGTTTCTTTCTTGCATCGATTTTGTAGTCTCGCTAATTACACGAAACCCTTTTCCTCTGAGATTTCAAAAGAATCTTTACGTCAGATATGTTTGTAAAGAAAATATTTATTACAAGTATTTCTTAAAAATTTGAGAGCCTTCAAGTTCTATATTCATGTGGACGCATATTACGGGATTGATCTGCTGAATGTACAGTGGTATGCATTTTACAATTTTTAGAACTTAGTAATTTTTTGTCTATATAAGCTAATACACATCTAGAAAATTATCAATGTGCAGTACACTATTTCAAATGATAAACTAAATTGAAAAGTGCATTTCAAAGGACTCAACTTCACCAATACCTACGTCTGTTGCTCAGCGAGTCGCTAATTTATTACGTTTTTTAAAAATCCACATGCCGCTTGCACGAATAACTTTGGTGATATAAACTGTAATTCTATATTTATATTTATATCTAGCTAGTTCTCTCGATAGCACATTCCTATAAAACAATAGTTAGTTTATAAACAATTTAATAAGGAATACAGAATTTTCGGCCACCTTCGGTTCACAAGAAATATACGCGTTCAGAATCCACGGTGACTCTTTGGGATCATTCTCTTTCGTCAAAAATCGTTTCAGGGCGAATTAAATACAAGTTATCTAACGTGTGAAACACCTATTTCAACAGAATTCTACACTTACAATTAGAGAACGCCATTACACCTCTTCCAGGAAGGGATTTACTTGTATAAACTACTGCCGCAACCTGGGCCGCCGCCATTTGCAGTCACGTGTACTATTCAAAATGGCGGTGGCGTCGGGCGCGCAATCGCACCGCGTTTGGAGCTACGAAGCGCCGCGGGACGGGCGCTTTGCGCATGCGCGGGCTACGCAGGGCTGAGCCCGCCCGCTAGGAGCTACGGCGCATGCGCGGGCAGCTGCTCCCAGGCGCGTACGCCATTCCACTGACGGGTTCTATCGCGCACGATTATATTTAAAATATGTGCACTGTACACGCCACGCAAACAAATCGGACATTCGAATGATACGATCAAAATCGCCACATTTAGAACAGTCGTAAACAGCGGTAATTCGTATATTTCAGAAAGGAGGCAGAAGCTTCACTGAAAACATTTTCAAATGAACATAGATCATCCGAAATCTGCGGTTGTGTACTACATTTCGTGATGCTGAAGACACTTTCAAGCCCGTATGATACATTGGCGTAACGAGATGTAGAATGCATGGATAGCCCGAGGGCTCCCCGCGCCGACGCAGGCGCCGTCTAGCGACGGGCCGCCGAGCATCGGCGCGTGGCTCGCCAACACAGTGATACCAGAGATCCCGGGACCCGTCCGCATCACGGCCCCGGGACCCCCGCCTTCACTGCCACAAGCCACTCCGCCTCCCCCGCCCGTTTCCCGCGACGAGCAGACACAGGAGCTGACGACAGCTCGGCGCATGGATAGGAGAGAGAAAAAGACTGACTAGTGCAACAGCAGCCAAAGTCCGTTTCTCCCTCCCACGCAAGCGCCGAAGCACAGGTGCTGCTGCAGCAGCGACGACGGGATCTTCTTCCGCGGTCTTCCATCTTCCCGTAGCAGCAGCGGTGGCGGCGGCGGCGGCTCCTTCGGCGCGAGACCACGTGACCCGCGCCTCTGCCACGTGGGGCTTTGCGCCAGAACCCAGTTCGTCGCCTCGCGAGAACGCCCGCGCAGCGGCGGCGGCGGCGGGTCGGCGCTGAGGTCATCGCCACAGTGGCGCGCCTGACGCCAGCGCTGCCCCGCGGCGCGCGCCCGACTCCCCCCTCCTCTCCCACGCCCCCCCTCCCGCGATTCCCTCTCACGAATACTCAGCCTCGCAAGTACCCCTCTACAACCTTAGATTCTTCCACAAGATTCTAGAAAAGTACACACATGAATAATCTCTAACCTACTTTCCGCGAAAAAAATGAATGCTACTGAGAAAATTTCATAGCAGTACTTTCAGTTAACACACATTTCGTTCTTCCATTTACCTCCTACAAAACTCTTACATTTAAGACTGGCTCAAAATTTGATTTCTGTCCAAAAGTTTATCAGGACAATATTAAAAGGGTGAAAAGGCCAAATACTTAAAATAAGCTCACTTCATTGGTTCTTTCCGCGCAGGGAACACGGACGCACAACACTTCTCGTGCCACAATGCCACGTCAGCTACGCACCCAGTTTCGTACCAGCATCTTTACCTCCAGAAGCGACTGGAAGCTGTCGGGCACGTCCAGACACGAAGGCGGAGCCTTCTCTCCGCGCGCTGCGCAGAAAACCCGACACCGGAAGAGGCTGGCTGCGCGCGCAGCGGCGGCCGGGGCGGGCCCCGCGCCACGCTCCGCACCGCTCCGCGCTCTCTCCCGCGCAGCGACTGGCAGGGCGCGGCGAGAACGCGGAAGCGAGCGCGCCGCTCCCCGCCACTCCGCTCTACTCCCTCGCGCAGCGCAGCGCCGCGCGGCATCGATCTGCCGACCAACCAGCCCGCGCGCGCTGCTGACGCTCCGTCGTCGAAAGCTCTGGACGCACGGACGGCCCCCCCAACATGGCGGCCTCGCCTCGCCTCCCGCCCGCCCTCCCGCGCGCGGAAACGGCCTACTCGCGCGACCTCCTTCCGCGGTCGATAGGCCACAGCCGTGACGCAGCGATGGCGTGGCCAACGTCCCCGCAAGGCGGAAGTGCTGGCTACAGCGCACGCTCGCCATTTCTCTTCGCGGGGCGCGAAAGAAGATGCTCGCAAGTGCTTCACTGCTTCGTTATTAACGTTCGCAAGCCAAGTTCACTAGAGAGAATATTGAAGGGACTGAATTTCTCTCCAATGGGAATTCGAAATTCACCCCCGGATAAAAATCACCAGAAACACCCCGTTCACCACGGTGGCAGCGGCGGAGTCGCTGAATCTTCCACAGGAGAGCTGTAAGGCGCGAGCGTGCAGCAGGAGGGGCGAAGCCTGGCGCCCATACTTGCCATGCAGCGTCCGGCAGGTTGCACTGGGGGGCGACGCGAAGCACTCTTGCCGCCGAGAGGGAAAGCAGGGGCGGCTCAGCAACCGAAACGTTTTCCTCGAGCACCGAACTGAGAGCGAGCGACACATCTGCGGAGTCAGGCGAGCGAGCGAACGAGCGGAGCGGAGCGCCCAGAGAACGCGACCGACCGCGAGGGCGACCCGAACGAGAATCGGCCTGGCGCACGGCTCGCCCGTGGCGTCGCGCCCGCTCGCGCATGCGCGGCCCGCGCAGCCACGCCATTGGCCGACGCATCCGGCGCCCTCATTGGCCCGCCGAGTAACGATCGCCGCGCTGTGCCGCGCCGCGGGCGGGTGGAGGGGAGCGGTGACGTCACGCCGCATCGACGCAAGCGCCAGCCGGGGCGGGGGGAGGGCCGGTAGGGAGGGGCGGAGGGAGAGCAACGGGCGCTTCCTCGTCGCGGCCAGAGCCCCGCTCGTTCCACTCCCCCGTTCCCCCGCTGGCGCTGTGTTGTGGTTCGTGGGCCTCCACCGCCGCTTCGGGAAATGGGCGGCCCAAGCCCCTGCGCGGCGGGCGGGGCGCCCAATTCCTTCAACTTCCAGTTCATTGGACAACTTGCATTACAACAAATTCCACCAGACACATTTCATTCACATCTGCTATACGGCATGAAATTATATATGCATTTAATTTACATCAATAATTTCTATCACGTATCCTGTCATTCCGTGACTTATTTCATGAAATGCCCACTATCAAATATTAATCTCTACAACGCTCAGAAACGTAGAACTCAAATACCGGTATAAGCAAGACATCTTCCAAATCCCCATCTGTGCGTTTCACAAACACTTCTAAAGGTCATATTTCTAATCGAATAAAATTATAATGCCCAATCAATGCCCCGTCACCGAAATTCCATGTATCCTCCATTAAAATCCGAAGAAAAAAAACAACGGTCCTCACGCAAACGCCGTTTCCAAGAAAGAAAAAAACGTGACGTCACGTTCCGGTGAATCTCCTCCTCCGCGCGGAGCGAATCGTGACGTGGCCCCGCCCCCCTCCCCTCCGTCCGCGCCCGCGCTCGCGGAAGAGTGGCGTCATTGACAAGCGACACGAATCGCCCCTTCCTCTTCCCTTTCCCAGAAGCGCGGCCCGCGGGCGGCGCTCCTGCCGCCGATTACGATGCGCTCCCGATTACGGACGACGCGAGATAAGCGCACCCGCTCTCAAAGGCTAACTATTCAGAAATTACAAACACAAACGCACACTGGTTGCTCTGATATACAACGTTGGTTACATAACTGCATGAGTTACATGTTCTTATTACGTACTCACCTACGTCACTAGAAGACGTTTTCAAAAATATTAAAACTTTCCTAGGATTAAGATGTTGCAGCAGATGCCGTAGACGTATGAACATGAATTACCATTCTTGTTGCATCGGAACATTATTCTCTGAAAAGAGAACATCTGCATTCTCTGTACTCGACCAATAAGCATTTGCTTTAGCGCTGAAAGTCTTTTGTTTCTCTTGTTATTTACTTTTACTTATTATTTACGGCTATAATTTTAATGTCAACTACGATCCACGTATATTTTATTTAAATGAAATGAACTGGCAATTACTCCTCCCTATGACTTCAAGGAATAAAACAATGTTTAGTTGGTTTTCTTTTGCTGGAATCGCAAATTCCTTTATGGAATACGAGGATAAGTTCTTAACCAGCAAGTAGCAATAGTCAAAATGTTTAATCAACTAAAGTAATAACAGATATATGGCAGAAGTTTCCAAGAAAAAATCAGAACATGCCAGCTTCAAATCAATAGTTCGGCCTCAATATCTTCAAAACAAAATTATTAAAATAATACAGTTTGTTGGGTAACTAATTCGTAATTAAATGGTTAAAAATCACGGCATCATTTTTTGATGAGTTGGGGCGTTTTTGAAGAAGTGTTATGACAATTTAAAATCCAAGCTGCCATAAGTATGTTTGCCTTAAAAAAAATTAAAAAAAAAATTAAAAAACCTTTTAAGGTGCGTAGTAATTGTGCGGCCGGTGGCAGCGCCTGCGGCGCGGGAAGTGTGGCCGCGAGGGGGGAGGGGGGGGGGGTCGGTGGAATCCTCCGCAGCATTGTTGTGGTTCAAGGACCTCTCGAGCGGCGGCGGCGGCTTCCTGCGCGAGTGAGCGAGCGAAGAGCGCAGAACGAGTCGTACGCTCGTAAAACCTCCCGGAGGGCAACGCCCTGGCGGCGGCGGCGGCGGCGGCGGCGGGCGCTCCCTTGCGAGAGCGCGCTCGCTCGCTCGCTGGGGCCCTCGGCCGCCGCCGCCGCCGCCGCTTCCGCCGGCCTCGGAGGCCCGCCTGAATATGGATCGCCAGCGCGAACCCTCGCTCTGTCTCGTACCGTCAGGGCGACAGTCAGGGGCTGAGGCACGGACGAATTGCAGTAGCAGGTGACTGATGTCTCTCTGTGGTGCAGTGAAAATCGGCGAGTCCAACACTCACATCCGGAATTTGATTCAATCTCCTTTTACTAATACAAATCGATGGGTTTTTTTTCTTTCTTTTCACCTTGAGACTGACATTGTTTCATTATTATTATTATTATTATTATTATTAATATTATTATCGACCTCGATAGCTCGAATCCAAAATAAAATTCAAAAATCGAATGACCAAGTTCTACAAATTAGCGTGAATCAGACGCCGTGTGAATCAGTGAACAAGTTAAGGGAAGTGAATAAATTTCGGCATAAGAATGTAGGCTGCGGTAATTCCCTCCATTAAGCTCAATGTCTGGCTCTTTCCCTTGTGACATCTCTGACAAAATAGTAACAAGAAGTGTAATTAACTGAGGATGTCCGGGCGAATGAATTCGATTCGAGATGCAGCTTCATTGCATCTAATCTCATCATCGCAATGTGCATGCGTATGCCTGGGTCGCCAGTACGTCTGACAAGCCTGACCACTCTCCCTTGAAGCTGGATGTCTGCCCACCTGGCCAAGAGCGGATGTCATACCGAAGCCTAAATTTAATGCAATCTAAATAACTTCCCTATGAACATATATCACATATCAAGAGCGAATGCGATATTTCACTTCTTTTTTTTTAATTTATTTCTTCTCGTTCGACATTTCTGTCCCTCGAGGGGTTTGACAACAGTACATTTTATATTATACCGTTTTGGATGTGGCCATCCATAGCAAATGAGTATTCATTCCTACTCGTGAAAACATGGTCTAAGGTTCGATGATTTGATTCAGGCTTCAAGGTTCAGTTTTGAGGTGTTACGTTGAAATTTAGGTAGTGCTAGGAAAGGTGTAGAAACAGAAGTTACGGTGGCGATATTTCACTCGTGTATCCTTCTCCCGACTCGTCCGATTACAAATTCCAATCAGATTTCGACTGATAAGGAAGTCTGCGGAAGAAACGCTTTGGTTGGAAGATGTAAACGGCGACTTCTGCCTCTGGCTATTGTTTTCCCACGAAACAAGGAAAAGTTCGGAATCTCCGGTCAGTGCTCCTTTCTATCTGATTGCTTCTTACAAGTCATGCAGGATAATAAAAACTACAAAATCTAAAAATGGTGTATTTGACACAATAATTGAAATAATGTTCCATAGCAGTTACATACGTCAACTGCAATCTCAGACGTCAGAAAGATCGTAAGAAAAAAAGTGTCTACTCTTCCGTTTTCATCAGGCAGCTTCGAGTTGCCAACCGAAAAGAAAACAAGTGACTGGAGCGCCGAGCGCGTAGTCTCATCAAATAAGCTGACGCCGAGGACCCCGGGAGGTGACAAGAAACCAACAGCAGGGAGTGTTTTTCACCCGGCACGTTGACAGCAGGTGTCAGAGCCTGTCACGAGCCAAGACCTCGTCAGGTCGCATCTCATTTTCAATTCACAGCTCTGACGTGGACTTTCGTGCAATGACCTAAAACCCCCAAGGTTTAGTTGGAACCATTTCTCACGTTCGGTGATAATTAGGAGTGAAGTCGTGCCGCCAGGTATCGCATGATCGCGACCGTATCAAGCAGTGCTTGCGATCATGCGACTTCTAGCGGTACGGGGGAGAAAGACGCGAAATTTCGTGTGATATTCCATCGTGGGCATAGGGGCTTGAGGGGCAGAGTTAAAAAAATCGCACTATATAGTAGGGGACTCCTCAGTAAAACCTTACCAGTTGAATCCCCCCCCACTTATAATTTGATACTGGGGATCCCGACGGGTATCACGTCCCTTGCTGTTTTGACATCCTCCTTTCTTCCAGTTCTTCTAGTCGTGTGAGAGTGCCCGAAAAACTCCAAAGAATAGCAGTAACATTGCTTTGGATAGCGCCTTGACTGATCCGCACAGTTCAGTCGTCAGATCGCATCTCATTTTCAATTCACAGCTCTGACGTGGACTTTCGTGCAATAACCCAAAACCCCCAAGGTTTAGTTGCAACAATTTCTCACGTTCGGTGATAATTAGGAGTGAAAATAGTGCCTTTCGTGTAGGATTCTACTGATGAAATAATTCGAAATAATTATTCAATCTCTCTTCGGAACATTAATCCGTGGTGATATAATGGGTGCTGCTGAAGAGACCCCCCTCATATAGTTTCGTATTCAGGGATTATAGGAGGGGACTCCTCAGTAAAACCTTACTAATTGAACCGGGGGTATCATATATATAATCAAATATATTATCAAATTATAGGGGGCCCCTTATAATTTGATACCGGGGATCCCGACGGTAATCACGTCCCTTGCTGTTTTGACATCCTCCTTTCTTCCGGTATATACTTCTAGTCGTGTGAAGTGGCCGAAAAAACTCTAAAGAATAGCAGTACCATTGCCTTGGATGGCGCCTTGGCTGCTCCGCACAGGTGCAGCGCGCTGCTATTTCCCCTAACGGTCCATTTGGAGCGCGCCGGCGGCGGCGGCGGCGGCGGTGGCCGCGGGATCCCTGCCTTTCCCGCTCTTCCTCCCCGCTGCGCGCCATCTCCCAGCGCCCGCTGCGCCTGCGCACTTCCTGCTGCGCGCGCGGGGGGCGGGGGGCCCCGTTACCCGGCTGCGGTGCTGCGCTGCGCTGCGCTTCGGAAATGGTAATGCCTTCTTGGCTGCGCTGCGCCGTTACCCGTCAGCTGAGCAGCCGTCCTTCCCTCCCGATGAGACATCGACAACAAAACATCGATGTTGCCGAGAAAAGTGACCTCTAACATTAAATTCGTGAGCAACAAAACGTGTCAGCCCCGTGGCCGAGACTGCTAAGGCAGTAGTGATCTTGGACCGTGGGGTCGCGGATTCGAGTCCCGTCTCGGGCATGGTTGTATGTGTTCCTCCTTTCACCCCCTATTATCACCAAATCGTTTCACCCTCATACTATAACGTTACATTCAATAGTGGTCGCTAATGACATAGTAGTCAATCCGACCTTAAATAATAATAATAAATAATAATAATAATAATAATAATAATAATAATAAAATAAAATAATAATAATTTGACAATGGTCGGTGCACCTTATTTTGTCACTAAAATTTAACTGAAAACAAAGTTAAAAACGCCTCTCCATGAGTGAAATGTGAGGAAAGATGAAGGAAATATCAGGGCATCGTGATCCTCTTAGGCGCGGAATAACTGTCCTTTCAATGAAGATCGCGTTCGTGTGATTCGAAAACAGTGGGTACTGTCAGTTATTATTTCATATTTCACAAAATTCTGATAGTGGGAATTTTTCATCCACGAACAAAACAACGAGCATAAAACATCGATGTTCAAAAAAATCGACTTCAATACATCGATGTTTAAAACATCGATATTATTACAGGAACATAGATTTTTTTTAAAACATGGGTCGGGATCAAACCCGACCGAAGCCGTGGATTTTTAAGGGCGAAAAAATGGTTAGGCCCCTCTTCTCCGCTAGGCGGTGAAAGGAGCGTAAAGAAATTTGCGTGGTCAGACGGAAGAGCGGACCTGATGGCCCGAGTCTCGCCACGTAAAATAAGGCATTAACTAACTAACTATTGATGTCGAATACCTACTACCAAGATGCGACGCAGCGCCACCCAGCGGAGATCAGGTTGATGGGGTGGGGGTGGGGGCAGGGAGGCAATGGAAGGGGAAGAGGCCTGGCCGTTTCAAACATCGTTCGGTTAATAATGTATTCGGATTCGGGAAACTGAGCACACAAAGTTGCTGTTTCGCTTTTGAAACGGTTCCTGTCGGTTCTACGTTCTTATTAAATAATTTCGAAATTAATGATTTAATGCTTTAGAATTTCATTATTATTGAACATTTTGAAATTGTTTTACCGTCCGGGGGAAATAAATAGCTAATTTAAAATAAAGGTTTTCTTTTTTTAAGTGTCTCTTACCTGAAAAATTCAGATGTGTTCTATACCATCAGAACCCCCAGAGAAAACCGGGGGCCAAGGGCTTTTGATCCACGAAGGCCCCTCATCTCAAACAACGCTTTGCCTCCTTCCCCAATTCATAAACAGAATTAATTTCTCCATGCATCAGAACTAAGCAACAGAGTTAAATTTGCATCAAAGATTAATACATTTTTTTAAATTTCTTTTCAATAAAAAAGAATTCAGGGCCCCAATAAAGTCGGGGTCCTGGGGCAAGTTGCCCACCTGTGCCCTATCGAGTCGCTCGTGTTCTTTACACCATGGGACACTACTCGAAACGCAAACTCTGTGAAACAGCTTGCACTAAATAATGAAGATCTTTTTAGAAAACAAAACCGAAATTGAAACCTTTCCAATATGTTGCGCCTTAAAATGTGAATCATGCAACGAACAACTGTCAATTGTCCATATCCTTCAGTCATGTACAAAATATATCAGTAATCGCCAATCAATCCTACAGACTGATAATCTTGAAAATATTTTATATTCCAGTGACTTTCAAGAAAAAAATATTAACATTATGTAAATTATTAAAAGCGTATGACGATTTACAAGTCTGTAATTGTAAATTACTGTTTCACTCTTGTTTAAATTGTATTTTCACTACGATATTCAATCCTGTATTAATTATAGTATAACATGTATACTTGCAGTCGCTAATAACCTTGTCGTTGATGCGACTTAATTTTTTTTTTTTAATGTTGCGATTGCAGCAAAATATTTAATATGTGTATAATGAAGGATAACGATTTCAGTTTAGCTCACTATTGAAACGGATTCGTTTTGACGCCTTGGATGAAAAGGGGCGGGACGGAACGGAACGCAACGCAACGCAACGGGAGATGGCGTGGCGTGGCGGGACGAAGCGGGGCGGGGAAGGCGCAGGAATGCACACGCGGCTGTGCCGAGCATGAGAACGCACGCCGGCGCCAAGGGATTCTACGCGAAGCGCGACCGCCGCTCGAGCTTAGGAGCCCAACGAGCCATCTTCCTTATGCATGGTCCGGAATTTCTTTTTGAATGGCGACTGCTGACTTCCAATGACCTCTCTGCGCTGGGACGGAGGATTCCATTCCCGCGTAAGGCATCGGCATGAGTTTGCCTTTTCATTGCATCGAGGCTGACAAACCCAAGCCTTCACTTACACCGTGTGACCATTGAAGTCATTACATATAATTTCATTATTGTTCACGAAAGGTGGATTTCAATCCTTCACTTACACTGTATGACCCAAGCCTTCACTTACACCGTATGACCGTTGAAGTCATTACATATAATTTAATTATTGTTCACGAAAGGTGGGATTTCAATCCTTCACTTACACTGTATGACCCAAGCCTTCACTTACACCGTATGACCGTTGAAGTCATTACATATAATTTCATTATTGTTCACGAAAGGTGGGATTTCAATCGCGTTTGTGATCGTGTGAGACAGTAAGGAATCGAAAATAAACCACGAAAAAATCACAAGGCAGATCATTGATGTATTCTACGGAATTTAAATATTCTATTAATAGTTCCTACCTGACAATGTTTAACCTGAGATATATCTGATATATATTTATCCTCAAACAATTCTTAATTACGTAACGTTCCATCTTTACTGGAATATCTGTTTCTTCATTTCTACTACCATCGTTCCGCGAAACTGAATATCTATCCGGACTTCCTGCTTCTGGAGGTAATACAGCGAAGTATTAAGAAGAACTTGAATTAGTATTTCCTTTTCAGTGAAAAGCGAAATAATCCAATAGTATCATTATGTGTTTGTAGAAACACAATATTTTTGTTCGACGAAAAAAGCTTTATGATATTCAAGCTTTTTTGTAAAATACGTAAATCATACCCAATGACATCAACTACTGCAAATGAAAGTAATTAGAGCAGCGTGAAATGGTTTGTATTTCAGTGTCGCATAAAAGCATCACGCAGCGCGTAAATAAAAGTAAACAAAACGTGTTTTCGTGCGCAACAAAGATCTTTCTAAATACAGTTACCACGTAACACGATTTCAACATTATACACTACACGTTCTAATCAGATTGAGAACACGAGAAAAAATATTGCCTTGTTTACAATGCTTTCCCATTCGTTTCATTAAACGGTTAAATTTGCCGCAGCAACAAACGTGTTTCTTTAAGGGAAGATGGAGATCATTTTTCTAACTCCGGCCTTCAGAAACCAACTAGACTAAACATGCGTCAATAAATTACAAAATATCCTTGCGATTCAACTCTTCTAGCAAGCTGTGTAGAAACGGAAATTCCACACGCAAAGCAACACTATCGGGCTTGACCCTCGGACCTCGGTCTATAAAAAAAACAAAAAAACAACGCATTAACGTTTCACACGATAATTCCTGTTTGGCGGCAGCGCGCGGCGTGACGTAAGGTCCAGCACAGAAGATCCGCGAAGCGCCGCACTTGGCGCGTGGCCGGGTGGGCGAGGGGGAGCCCCGAAATAGAAGCGCCAAAGAGAACAAAACGCCGCCTTTAAATGAAGATCAGATTCTGAGAAACGGCGTCGCTCGGACCTGCGCGTATTTTTGCTGGCCCCGCCCGCGCCGCCCGCGCCGCCCGCGCCGCCCGCGCCGCCACCCTCGCGCCGTGGGCACGGGCCCCCGCGTTCGCAGACTTGCTGGCTGCTTCCTGCCTGCCCCCCCCCCCCCGCACGGCACCGCTGCCACGTCCTGTATATCTCGGCCGCTTCACGCGCACCTCGGTGTGGATCTCATCACAATTCATTACTATTAACATATAATGTTATTAATATACACTATCTGAAATTTCCGCATTACTTTTAATGTAAAAGTAAGTAAGCATCATACATTAAAGTATCATGTACGTAAATTAAATTTAATGTACACGTACAGTAACTTTAAAGTACGTGTGCATTAAATGTAATGTACGTGTGGAATTAAATTTAATGTATGTGTGTACATTAAATTTAATTTACCGTACGTGTACATTAATGTCGTTTTAATGTTCACAGTACATTAAATTTAATGTAAAATAGTGCATTACACGACATTAAATTGAATGTAATTTCTGACAGTGTATCATAAGAATTATATTATTATTATTATTATTATTATTTTGGTTATTAATAAGTTTCCTTATTCAGTGAAGTGATGTGTAGTGTTGTGAAGTGGAGCGAAGTGTTAGACAAACTATAAGTCAAAGGAAAATAAGAACAAATGTCAATTTAGAGATTAATTTGTAGTAAGTTGTACCTTTTATATCTAATTGTAATAGTATATAATAGTTTTGTAATTGTTCGAATTCTAATTCTATTAATCATATTTGCCACCAAGCATTAGCTCAAAGCGAACTTTAATAAATCTACCTCAGAGGATATGGCAGTAGAACCACGGGGAGAAGTACAGCGATCCTGCTTGGTTCCGTATTCGTCTTCCAGAAGCAGATTAGTTTTAAAATTCAAAACGACTGGAGAAGGATTGTCGTCCAGCGTACGGCTCTATTTCAGACCTTGTGCGAGATCTAGGGCACGCAGGGGAGATTCAAATGGAGTGATACGTGGTTGCACGCTCGGCGAGTAACACACCTTTTACAGAGTTGAATTGTTTCCCTCTGTGATGATGCAGGGTCGTTTGGTTGTAATTACGGGACTTCAGCGATTTAACTTTCAGATTGGTGAGAATAGAAGGGAAAAAGATAGCGAAGAGGTGGGTGGCGTAAGGTGCTGTTGTCGTGCGCCATTTTTAGTTCCATTTGAAACATTTATGGAAGGCGCCTGAAATATCTCTGTTCCCAAAGACCCCACACCTCAACTTCCTCTTACAACGTTCTCCCTGATCGCAATCAGCAATTGCATTCAGCGGAAACCGCACTTGCCTCCACACAGACCCCAATCATTAACTCATTCAAACAACATTTTATCGCTTTTATTTGTTTAAAAATGTAATTTCTCAAGATCGATATTTCTAATCCTAGGAAGGAAAGTATTTTTTTACACGGAGAACTTTATCGTCGAGACACCGAACCACATTTTTTTTCTAATGATTAAGATAGAATGGTATAAGAGCGTTTCGTTAGCCCTCGATTGCCCGGACGACTATATGTTGTGGCTTTCCCCCAAAATAGCATTTTGAAGATTATAGCGAGTAGAAAACCGGGGGTATGGAACCTCGAAAACAAGAATTTAATGTCCTTGAATGCACCGATGTCACGAATTGCCATCATTATGCACGATCGATGGCAAGAAACAGACCGCTAAGCGGTCGAAATGCCATCCAAGCCTTGGATTTTTAAGAGCGAAATAATCCTTCGTGCGCCGTCCACCCGAGGGGGAGTAAAGCCGACTGAGCCATGTTATAGATTAACTGCATGAAAAATACTTTCAAGCCTAAAAGAAGCCTCTGAGCTAAATTTAAATCGCCTATTTCGTCGCCCGAGTGACAACTTTTTTCAATAGTGATGGCGAAAGGAGCGTAGCGAAATATGCGTGGTCAGCCCCACGAGTAGGCCTGATGGCCTGAGCCTCGCCGTGTAAAATCAGGCCTCATTGAATTGAATTCATTGGACTAAGCTGGCCGTGTGTTGCGGGATTGCATTTGGGCCTCCGTAATTTACACGCGACTTGTCAACGAACATTAATAATTATAAAGTGAAAGTGTAACTTGTCATCTCTCCGTCAAATTCTCCTTACTTTGTCATCACTTTCGTTTAAACTGCTCGGGTGTGAGAGCTGCAAAACGTATCCGAACCACAAAGATGATACTGTTCGCGAAGCTTCGAGGTCTCGCTTTACAGAATGCAGAAAGGCGGCGGCGTCCACGGAGGGAGCGTTGCGTGTGGTGCGCGATGTGGCAACGTCGCTTGGTGGCGGCGGGGAGGGGAAGGGTAAGGAGGGGAAGGGGCGAAGGGCCGCGTATGAAGACCCTATTTATACGCCTGCCGGCCGCCGCCGCCGCCGCCGCCGCCGCCGCCGTCTCGCCGCTCCGGCCACGTCGTGGACGCTCGCTGCCCGCCCCCGCCCCGCCCCGCCCCGCTCCCCGCCCCGCTCCCCGCCCGTGCCGCCGCCGCCGCCGCTGCAGGAGCTAAAACGGGCAGCGCTCCCCGCCCAGCGCACCGACGCTCGGGGAAGCGACAGCCTCCAGGGGCTCCGCTCGAAACGCGAAGCTACCGCACACCTAGCGAAGGCAAATTCCACACATCGACACATGCATATTTCGATACACAACCAAAATGTATTCGATGTCGATGAAAACATCCATGTTTTAAAATGATAAAACTGATGATATTTTCCAATCCTGATTCCATTTTTCATTAGAGCCCTTAAATGAAATATCAGTATATTTTATTGTTTGGTCATGTGTAATTAATATGTTTATCGAATAGAAAAAAAAAGGAAGTCAAAAATAAAAGACATCGTGTTTTGCTATTATAACATTTATCCATTTCATTCATAAATAAAATTTCATTTATAAATCATCAAAGTAAAACGTCTTGTATCTAATATACAGAATACGGAAATATTAACGTATATTCTGCTTTAAGTACTCGGTCGCCTTAATTTTCTAATCAAATATACAGACAAGGTTCAAAATGCAATTCAATGATTTTAACACGTACAAAACTATCGAGAAAGATTATAAACTTTTTCTGAAAACATCGTTATTTCTGAAACAATATATCGATGTCAAAAACATCGAAAACCAAACATCGATGTATCGATGTTTCTGTTGGAAAATTTCGATGTTTTGTGGACATTGATTTTTTGCACACCACTAATGCACACATTCAGTAGAATTCCACACCTCATACGATCACAGTTAAACATCGTAAGTAGAGAAACTACATGTTTTGAAGTTGAAACTGCAACTTTCATTTCTCGAATAACTTAATGCACCGAGTTTTGAACGTCCTGTTTTCACCTCTTGAATCACACTCCGTGAGGGAGAAATATTTCTCAATATACTTTTCCCCTTCTGTATGGAAATCGAAATATTGAAACTCTCTTGTACTAACTATAAAATTGCATAAATCTAATGACATTTCTTCTTACTTTCGAACAAGAGACACAAAAATCGTTGTGTGTCTTTTTGAGTTTTTAGTAATCGAAGATCGACTTATTTTTAAGTTGCACATGACTTTGGCAATGTTTGTCTTCACTAAAATGTATTCGTCCAATCAACGCTCTCCTCAAATGATTCAATAATAAGGATTTTCAAGAATAGTCTTCAGCTGCATTTGACAAGTATATACTATCAATAATGTGTTGACCCATGACATCCCTTCGACGTCAAGCCATGTTTTTGGTAGTTACTGTACTTGCACATTCTGCATCTAATTGCGTGTAACATTAATTTTAACATTATAACATTCACTATAACATTTTTACATTATAACTTCATTGAGGCCTTTGTTAATAAAATGCTGCCCTAAGCCCAGTGCGTGAGCGCCTCCGTTGCCCTTCGCTTGCGCCCTTCTCCATCTCCGAAGGGCCACCCTTCCCCCCCCCAGGGGTGCGTAGGTCCGCCCATCAGAACTAATTACATCCAAAAGGTCCGAAAAAAGACGCATGGAGCGTCCTGCCCGTCAGTTTCTTTTAATTTTATTGAATTTACTTCCTTTGTTTTTATTTACTAATATAGGCATATGAATTTGCAGAATATTTGTATTTTATTTATTTTTTCCAACGATTCGCTGTTTTTCAGTGTTGTTCCTTCAGCTCGAACCCGTAGCTTTGAAGTCAGAGTGGAATTATTTCCACGAATTGTCCTTTGTGGTGGCGCAATTGACTGGGCCCGAAGTCAAGGTAACCGGAAATAAAGGTTCCTGTTTGGTGTTTGGCGTCACGCACGTAATTTCACTGAATGAATGATGTCGAAAGCAACAGCAAAGAAGGAGTACATTATACTCAATTTGGACTATACACACGCGGAAGACGAGAAAAACGAGAAGGAAGGGAGATAAAATACACTTTAAATATATAGGGCTGAATGGACGCAAGTGTGGTAAAATCAAATGCGAAAAAATCGACAATATACGCAACTGAGTGAAAAAAGTTTAAGGTGGGGATTGATTTCCTTGGATGAACTTAACTCATTATCTTTTATTCCTTAATATTATCAAAATATAGAAGAGTGTCAACCAAAGCAGCCATAAAATAACGTATTATTCAAGCAGTAATCTCAATCAAAAATACGTATAAATATTAAACGTCATGAATTGAATTCACCTTATTCGATATCGGAAATTATTTTCTTAAATTCGCAAATTATATAATAAACAACAATGTAAAACTTCATATGAAGTTTATACTTTTTCATATTTTTTAGTTTACAGAAGTTTCATGGATTTTTCCCCGCCAAAACCGTCCTGTGGTGATGTGCTCTGTCTGATGAAATTCTGCTCTTCCCTGCAGTCTGCTCCAAAAATCTCTCTACAAGAAAAAAAAAGAAAAGAAAAAAAACTTTCCAGTTCTATTAAAATGGAATTAGTGTCCAAATTGGCACTGATTAAAACAAAATTTGCCCTTATCAGTGGTAATTTAAACATAAATTCCCCTCTTATAGAACTAAAATGATTTAATCGTTTGTGCTGAAAGAATTAACAAGGTTTTAAATACGCAAAGGTGACTAAATATTTATGTCGTTTCCATTCAGCAATATTTATTTTAAAAATAGGCCATGGTGATATTTACAAAATTCGGCCCAGAAGGTTGCAATATTGTTTTATAATACATTGCATAGGCATGCGAATCTTAAAGAGTAAGGCAACTACATTTCAGGAGCCCCATTTTCTTTAAAATATTTAATTAGAAATTTTTAAATAAATAAAATGTTCTACAAGGAGAATGAAATTATAACTTAATGATGCAAATAATAAATTCTATTGAGTTTGTGTAAAAAAATTACAGGTTTGCTAGATGGCGGGGAGACTTTTCCCAAACAATTCCCCAACCTTTTGCCCTTAAATCTTCAAACTATCAGGTTAGAAGGAGAAAAATAAGATATTCAACATGTTTACGGAAATAACATCTTCAATTGTGTAAAGCTTCTCCTCTGGGCCCCCTTTGTATGCACGGCTTGTCTGATGTCTTTTTTTCTCTATAATCTAACTTTTACGAAATGTTATATGTAATGGAGGTTGTCTTCATTATTATGATTTTCAATAACTTAAATACAGCTACTTATTACTTTAATAAGACAATACATACGTATATATCGAAATGAGTACATTACATATCTGTATGGCAAAAAAATGATTCAATTCTCAAGTAGATAAGATATTTTTAGACATAACTGCAACAAAACTGAATGGAGTAGAAACAAATATTTCATTGCGCACGAGCTAAAATTCCGATTATCAAGTGGAGGATCCCCATCCGTAAACACCAGGTGTGATCGGGCACACTGCACTAACATTCCTTCTGTTTTCAACGCGATGTCGACACACGTTCGACTCCGGTGACAGTTGACGATCTTCGCGCACGATTGCGTAAACGCACGAGGCTCAAGGGAAGACGCAGTTAAACTTCTTCCTGTTCTTTCGTTGCGCCAGTCGTCGTCACTGGAAGGATATTCGTCCGATGGAAGGTTGGCTACCGGACCTCCCTCAGCCCTGGTTCTTGAAACAGATGATTCACAGCCCCTGTGGAAGCGGGCACGTGTACCAAGAAGCCACTTCCAGTGGAGGGGAGGGGGGATGGGGAGGGGAAGGGAGGGGTCGTTCGCGCTATGCCTCGGGGGAATCTGCGCTTGCATTGCTGTTTACTACGCCGCGCGCAGTTTGGGCGTTTTTAAATCCTATTGATACGACATCGACAAGAAAACACAATGTTTCGCAACATCAATGTTCAAAATCAAAATATCTATCTTAATAATACATCGAACAAAAACTATCGATGTTTTGAAGTTGGTTTAGTAGCCTCTATCATTAAATTCGTGCGCAATTGTGATTTTAGGCATTTTTCATCCACGAAGAAAACATCGAAAAAATCGAAGGAAAAAAAAGCCTAACATCGACATTTTTATAGAAACATCCAGGGTTTGAAAACATCGACATCGTCGCATCCCTATGCGGAACTATTCGCGCAGCTATTCGTAACAATCGCGTTACTTCTTACCGTTTTTTTATTTGTTGAAATTCACAAATGGCATATATTAAATTAGTTTCAACTGTTTCCTTATTTTAATAGGAAAACGTGTAGAGCGTCAAAATAATTATTCAAAAAAACCTCAAAGAGTCCTCTCGTCACAATACTTTTCTCAACAAATGCTACATCTTAATTTTTATAAAGCTATAAAATGCTATAGTCTTCAAAATTCGACTTTTTTAAAATTTAAAGTGCTAAATTCTACCAATACGTCTCATTTCGGACAATTCATCAAAAGATCGGCGGGTTGCATCCACGCACCTCATAAGGAAAAAGATTATGCAATCTCAATGTCACGTGCGAAGATTAGTTTCGGTCGCATCATTTCCTTTGGCCTGTGTATGTAAGGCATTGCAGTATTGGAACAGTGGTACCACTCTCCCCGTTGATTCCAGTACATAACAAGCTATTGGATTAGATCTGACGTGCGTACTCTACGATAAACCTGTTACGAAAGTGTCTTACCACATATCACTTCATGACTCACTTTACTACGTCGCATTTCTCCGCAGTCACTTAAAGAACCGGACATCCAAACTCCATAGGTTATCCTCGTTGATAAAATACCTAGTTTCTAACCTAGATGGAGAAACTCCACTAGGAAGGCGCGAAGAGTTGAGTGTACCTATATATTTAGGTCGGTGTAAGACTTTCGGAAAATACAATAATAATAATAATAATAATAATAATAATAATAATAGTAATAATAATAATAATAATAATAATAATAATACCTCTTACGTCATTGACCAGGCATTCCCCACTAAACCGCAGAGCGAAAGGCAACTAGAAGCGTTTCGCAATAGGTCAAACCGTAACCTCTGAGTCTTACTTCCTCCAGAGAATCCACATTACCAACCCAAGTCGACGTTTCGCAGAAGCTGCGTTATGCAGCAGACTGAGAGGGAAAAGTCAATCACAAACCGCGGGGGATACAAGCTGTTCGAATGGCATTTGTAACGAGGAAAACCGCAATAAATATAATTTATTAACATTTCAATCAAATTTTAAATCTTCAATTACGCTACCACATCTTCCATTTTAGTCAGAGAATGGCAGAACCGGCGGGGGAGTGGAGATGGAATTGCATGACATCTCGCGGAGTGGAAAGCAATAAGACACTGCCAACGGAAATGGAACTTTTAGGGAAAGTGTTGCGTCTCTGCACACTTCAACGAATCTTTTCGACGCAAATGCTCTGTTTACTTACCAAAAAGAAATGCAATCCACCCTTTGTCCTTCAATGATCTTCATATGTGAAAAAAGAATTAGTTCAATGCGACAAGTGCAGTTACGATTGGTGTTAATACTTTTCCGGGTACCTGAAAACCAATTTTTATTCCCCGTTTTGTGAATCATACGAAGGTACTCGTCACACGATTTCAGGAACAATTCGATCGCCTCCAAACACACGTAAAAAGAGCCCGTGCAAGGACGACTGCTTTTATCACTTTTGATAATATCTAAAACCGAAACATTTATTGCTAGTTCTTGAAAATTTCGAAAAATTATTTGTCATACGATTTCAAGCCCAATTCCGTCACCTGAAAGTGAAAAAAAAAAGTGGCAGCATAAATAATGCTTCACGAGCAGTTCGTACGGGGTGAATGACATTTATTGCGGATACGCTGCGTAGACGATCCACGCATTCCGCTTGTGCCGAAGAGGGGAGCGGGGATTTTGTCGACGGCAGAGCTGTTGACGTAGCGATCTAGTGCCGCGACTGTCACGTTCACGTGGCGCCGGGCTCGTGCCGCAGTGGGGGTGCACGTGGTGGTCGCGGCGGGGCGGGGCGGGGCGGGGAAGCCGCGTCTCCCCTCCCGTCGTCGGCTGCTATCGACCGGGGCGGTCCCTCCGCCCCCTCCCTTCCCCTCAGAGGTCAACCACCCCGCGGCGCGCATCGAGCGACGCTCCTCGCGTGCTGCGCTCCGCCTCCTCGCGCGGCGCGGCGCGGGGCGGGGCGGGGCGGCGCGGGGCGGGGCGGGGCGCCCCGGCACACGCCTCTGTCGCTGCGCCCCGGCCACTGCACTCCCCGCCTCGCCAGGCCTCAGCACAACCCGGCCTGTGCGCGGATCGACCCCGCACTCCGGCGGAGAAACGCGGTTTTTCGTGTTTTCCCACACTGTTATGCTCACGAGCCCCGTAAGTGTGGTACAGGGGTCCCCAACCCTATGCCCGCTGGCACAATGGCGCCCGCAAACCGTTTTAGATGTGTCCACTGCTCATAAAAGCCGCCGCGGCGCTGTGCGATTGTACAGGTTTTCAGTTTTTGGAGAAGTATTGATTGTTGGTTAAACGTTTGCTTTCGCAGCGAAGACCCATGTTCCTTTATGCAAACATGTGTGAAGTAAGAGATTCACTAACGATCGTCGCGTCATCAATGTTAATAAATATTTCCAATTTATTTTACATAAATATATAAGCAACGATTGTCATGTTTAAATTGTATATTTTTAATTAAACATTGGTTTTGCACATTTTGTGTATTATTGCCAATGTCCAACTATAAGTATACCTTGAAAAAATTAATGGTGCCCGCCGCCTCATTGGCATTATAGTATGTGCTCTTAAGTGCAAAAAGGTTGGGGACCGCTGGTGTAGTGCATGCTATATTGGAAGTCCGGCCGCCTTCGGGAGTCTTCGTTCCCCTCTGGGTCCCTTGTCTGTTGGCTTGGTGAAGCCCTCGTGGTTGGCTCCAGGCAAGGCGAAACCACCTGCCTTCGCGCAGAGCTCAGAAAGTCTCACTTCTCAAAAGTACATGCTAAATCGCGAGAAATGGCAGTGTTTCGTCCCCGCTGGCAAATGAGATCTGGCTTGCGGCGAGTTTCCCTCTCTGGGTATCTCCCCCATTTGGGCATCGCCCTAGCAGAATTCAGCTCCATGTCCCCGGACTTGCCTCCCGAAATGTGTAGGGCATGTAAGAGTGTGTAAGAGGAAGGCTAGGAGAAAAAAGATGAGGGAGGAAAGATCGCGCGTAGTCCCTGGCCCAGTGTGTTAAGGTACTGCTCCGACTTTCGCCGTGGCATTGATCGGAGAAACCACGGAAAACTACCGATCACAACTGTCACCAGCTAGAATTGTGCTCCAGACGACTGAATTCGATCTAGTGGCGAAAACGGGCTACCATCGGGATTCGAAGCCAGCACCTCCCGAGGAGTGATGCTGCAGTGACAACGGTTGTTTCTTCGAGCCAACTCAGTCTGTGAGACACTTGATGGGCTAGGCGGTGGCTGTAACTCTCAATACCAACTTCACCACTACAGTCTGTGTGTAGTGCACATCCGTTGTTTTAATTTTTCATTTTCATTTTTTGGTTATTGGATAATATGATACATATACCAGTATTACAATACTTTTACATTTGTAACTTTTGGCGGATAGCATTCTTTCGGCGGAGCTAGGCCTCAACGCTCGGCGGCGCCCTCCCGTCTCTCGTTCCGGCCCATCCCAACCCGCCAGGCCCGGCTCGGCCCGCCCCTCCCCCCGCTCCCCCCGACCGTCCCGTCCGGTCCCAACGCATGACTCGCCGCGAGTCAGCGACTCCACGCTCCGCTCCGCCCCCGGACGTTGCATAATTACGGGCCGCGGAGGCTTCCACGAAGCGAGCAGGAGAGCGCGGGAGGCCGGGAGCGGCGCTCGGCGGTCATCGGCCGCCGCGGTGCACAGCGGCGGCGGCGGCGGCGGCGGCGGCGGCGGCGGCGGCGGCGGCGGCGGCGGCGGCGGCGGCGGCGGCGGCGGCGGCGGCGGCGGCGGCGGCGGCGGCGGGCGACGACCCCAGCTCGCGGCCTTGCGCTTTCCTGCCGCCGCCGCCGCTTCTTCTTCCGAGATTCAGCCTCTGTCGCGTCAACAACCGGAGCCGAGCCGAGCCGGCGCGCAACGTCTTGCGGGCCCGGCGCGGCGCGCGGATCACGGTGTAAGATATACAGGGTGACCGGGGAGGAAACGTCGGAACTTCGAAAATAAGCTCTTAAGACAATTCTAAGCGTATTTTATCTAATAAACTACGTGGATATTCCGAATGGTTGAGCCGCAATGAGCACTCCAAAGTTGGTTTGAAAAATTGATTGATTTCTAGGGCAAAAATTTGCATTATAGAAGAATTGAAACACTCCAGAAACATGTAAATTGCTTATTATTTACAAACGAAATGAATATATTGGTTCAGAAAGAAAAATTAAGCTAGAAAAAAAATCACCCAATTTTCACATTTCGACTGCTTTTTTCCTTTCTGTCTCAATATTTGTCTTTGCAAATATATTCATTTCTTTGTAAGTAATAAACAAATTACATGTTTCTGGAGTGTTTCTATGCTTCCATAATGCACATTTTTGCCTATAAATCAATTTTTCAAACCAACTTTTGACTCTTATTGCGGCTCAACCATTCGGAATATCCACGTAGTTTATTACACAAAATACGCTTACAATTGTCTTAAGAGCTTATTTTCAAAGTTTCGACGTTTCCTCCCCGGACACCCTGTATAGGTGTGATCACTCCCAGTCTAAAACTGAAGCTTATGTGAGGCTAGTTCTCACAGTTCTCGCTATATAAGCGCTGCGATCTTTGAGTCTCAGTTGACACGGTCGTGATTGGTCGTGATCCATTCGACAGCTCTATGGCCAGCTGATTTCTAATTTTAAGTTAGTGATTTGTCGTTTCGCGGTGGAATTGGTAAAGTCTAGAACGAACAGTTATGAAAATGGATAGGAAATGTTTTGTAAAACTGTGTAATAGCTATAGTTTAAGATGTCATCTTAAATGAATATCTTACACCGCGACCCAAACCGATCGGGCGCACCTTACGGACAAGCGAGGAACTATACTCAAACTGTTTTCAGAAAATTTGCCCCAAAGGCCCCAAAGTTGACACACATATATCTTACACCGTGACGCGGAATAACACGGCTCGGGAGTGGGACGCCCGCAAGAACAGGCGCAAAACTTTTCTCGAGTGGCCGAGCTGCCCGAACGCACTTCGATGTTCCCGGGCCGGTCTGGAACGCCGTGCATAAAGTTGGTGTGGCGATATCGTCACTCAAACATCGGTTGAAAATGTTGCAACACAACGCATCCAATGCTTCTCTATCGGGAGAAACGAACTGCTGGATGAAATGTATTACCGTGGGAGCATTAAATGGGTTTGATACAACAGTTGTTCAAATATCCTTTGGGCGCAGAGCGCAGGCGGAAATGAAAGCGATTTCTTAACAATTAGTATGAAGTGAATTAAACGGGAATTTTATATTCGTATTAGAACATGTGTATGTTGGGCAAAGGCGCAGGAGCAACCAGGACTTTTCGCGGGGGAGGGGGGGAGCACAGGTTTAGTCACGGGTCAAGCCAATAGTTTACGTATATAAAATTTTTAATTTATGCAGACTATAAAACGTATTTTCATTTTATGCTTTGTATTTCATATTTTTAATGTAAACAATTGACATATTGAACGACTTTGGTTAATATAGAAAATTAGTGAAAGCTATAATTTTTATTATGTATCATTGGCTTTTGGAGGAGGCTGAAACTCCGTGTAATATTTTAATTTACTACTGCAGCTGATACTCTTATACATGTTTAGATTAACGTAAATTGTAGTTAAATTGGAATTGTAGCAGATCGCGTGGCAATGTAGTTGCAAACTCGTGGCGAAACTCTCAATGCGATGTGATTTTTTTTTCTTACGAACGCAACAGGAACACAAGGATCATCAGAATTATGAATGGTGTATACACGTTACACACTTGACATTAATTGAAAACGTTCAATCGCCGCAGTTTTGTAGGCAACAATTTCATTTCCGAATCATCAAATTCCAACAGATATCAATACATTTCAAAGAAATGGCCACATTTTACTTGCTTGGTCATGTAGAGACCACTGTAATTTTTAACACTAGTTTAACTGTAAGGGGAACGCGTAAGATCACCATGGACACACAAACATGGACATACACACAAACCCAGGGCAAGTTTCGAAACGACGAACGTCCGAGCGTTGAGCCTTGGCTAACGAGGCCGGCAAAGATATGTTTATCATCCCTAAACGCACCTTGCGACAAGGCGGCAGGAGGACAGTGCGAGACGACTGACGTTTCCTTCCTCCACGTCGTCGCGACGACCCGTCGCCCCGACATCTCAGGCTGCCATCAGCGCGGGGGCGCAGCGCTCCAGGAGTCTTGACCTGGGGGCCTCCCCCCCCCACGCCCACCTGCCTCTGCATACACACACACACACGTAGCCGTCGTCAGCCTCCTGCCGCTGAAGTAACCCGAGCCCGGAGTGACGCGGCGGGGCGGGGGGCGGGTCCATTCAGCGGAGTCGGCGGCGCGATGAAAGAGGTGTCTCCGGAGCGTCTCTTGGCGGCCCGGCCCGGCCCGGCCCGGCCCGGGGACAGGTGCACGCCGCCGCCGCCGCCGCAGCCGGTGTCTATTTCGGGCCGAACGGTGCCACAATGTCTGGGATCACCCGACACCCGCAGCCGTATAGGTCAGGTCGTTGATATTTAATATCCGCCGCCTTTGATTGCTTCGGGGAATTAGGGCGAGGGAGCGGACTCATTCCCGGTAGAAAGGGTTGAAACGTCGGCTACCGCCGTCGAACAAAACGTGTTTCTAATTGTGTAAGAAATGAAAGCCTTGAGCGTGCTTTCACTAGTACAATATCGATTAATGTAAGTTTTTTATGTGTATTAACCTTGCACTATTCTATTTCATAATACGATATCACAGAATAATATTGCAATGTCATAATCTGCCTCTCATTTCAATTATTTTACATTCACAATGTAATTCATGGAAATATGGCTCGTAATCAATGAAGCTCTTGAAAATTTCTGGATAAAGACAAAAAATGTATTCCATAATAGTAAATGCGTTAAAGAATAATACCGTTCTTGTTTCTGCACCTATTCGGAGGAAAATACAAGCCTTCATTGCTGCGGTATACTTTTGAAAATGGCTGCCCCATTGCTTACTTCAGCAATTTAAATAATAATTAAATTAAAAAAAAATAATAATTAAATTTAACTGTTTAGTTGGATAATAAAATATCATATATTCGTTTAAAACACATTCAACCCATTGAATTTTCTCTCCTATATACTAAGCAAAAACATAGTTTCCTATCACTAATCATGAGTCATTCACTGATTAATTCCAAAAACGTACATCTCATGTCGCAACATTACTTTTTCAGCATGATAAAATACTCATTCCAATCAGAAGTGCAGGAATTAATGAATCCACAATTAAAATAAACGCTATATTGAGTTCATCGAACTGAAATGTGACATCGCGTAAGACGTTATCGTCTCACTGCAACGATCTTTTTGTGCTAGAACGATAAAGTACATCAAATCCTCGAACAGCTGAATTATGACACAGGGGAACGCTGATTACACATGGCAACGCAACGTCCCGTTCAGTATTACACAGGGTCAAATAAGTGAAAAATGTATTCTATCAATTCGGACTACATACTAAGGGTTAAGTATAGGTGTAGCGTTATTAATAGATGTAGCGTATTTATAGATGTTAAGCCAGATGAATTGGATGAGATGGTGTAAATTTGCAGATGAGAAAAAGATGGAGCGGAGTAGTAACAGATTCCAAGACTGAAACTTCCTCGGAACTTTATTTTATATTATGTTAATTTATTTACACAGAAATAAACGTGTATTGAATATTATTTCAATAATAGCAATGATGATTGTGATAATCATGTATTAACGAAACGAGGTAGACCCAGAAGCAGAATGGCAGAATCAAGGTTTTAAAGATATGCAAAGAAAAGGTGTAGAAGAATGTGACTGGAATAATATAGAGGTATGGAGACTGGGATGCGAGGGACGGCTGCTGTTAAATACCGTCGACTTCGGTTATGGTTACCTCGGTTAGGGGACTGTCCATAAATTACGTAACGCAAATTTCGAGTATTTTTAATAGCCCTTCTCTCCCTTGTAACGCACTTGCCTATCTCAATGTAACGCAGCGTAACGCTGCCTCAAACCCCTCACTCCACCTTTAGCGTTACGTAATTTATGGATGACCCCTTATAGTGAATTTATATCACTGGTCCCGTATCACTTACATTAAAAATAATCATAAGAAGATTCGGTTATAGTGAACGTGAACCTCGGCTAAAGTGTACGTAGAAAATAACTCCTGGAAATTAATTGGATCTCGTATGTTGCTAGGCGATAAAAAAGGCCTTCGGAGAGAGGGACGGTGTTCCAACATTGCAAGAGGCTTTGAAAGGTGTTAAGAAAGCAAAATCTGAAGAAGGAATGAGATAATTTACTAATGAAAAATGTACGAAGCAAACAATTGAAAATAATTGATTTTTTAAGTGCAAATAAAGATACTTGAAATTTTCAGCTATTGCTGTTAATGCATTTTGTTGTATCTCTATATTAATAAAATCAATAATTGTAGAGGAATTCAATCGTTTCTGACATCATCGGAAATAGTGAACCTCTGATGTAGTGAACCAAACATGTTAGTCCCTAGAAGTTCTCAATAACCGGATTAGACTGTCTTCGCAAGACGATGTGTTAATGTGAATGAACAGTAAAGACTAACTCTGGCGAAAAAGGAAATGATTCAGTCCCGAAGCAAACAAGAGGCATGCGATTGGACCGAGGGGAATTGCGAAACTGTGAAAACCACGATGTGGGAATGTTCTTGACGGACCAATCCAAGATAAGAGCATGCCGAACTTGGAACAAAAATATTCACAAGCAATCTTCGAGAAAATGGGAATTACCTCATCGAATCCCGACTAAGGATGAAGAAAAATTAGTGATTCTAGAAACATATGTCGTTTAGTCCATAAGACTTTGAACTAACGAGGTTACTTGTATTGGATTTGGGGGAAAAAGCAGTCTCTTCTCGCAGCTCGATTCCTTCAAGTGGAATGGGACGGGGTACAAGCTGCTAGAAAAAATCAAACGAATGATGATGATGATGATGATAATAATAATAATATAATAATAATAATAATTAATAATAAGAATAATTCAAAAGACTGGGAACTGCAATACATTGCTTTTTTTGGGTACAGTCCACATATTGCATAAAGTATTGTAGAGGCACCGAGAGTCCCTAGATCTGTTGTTTAGGAAGCTGATTGAAACCCGAAGTAAACTATCAATCGACTCATAACACCTTTAGACGTGAATTATTAGAGGAATAATAATAAGAACGAGAACAAGAAGAAGAAACTCAGGCAGTAAGCAATGGTATTAGGAAGACAAGCCTTGTATCGAAATTCATGAAAAACGAAGTATTTTGACTTCAGAGCCCTATTAAATTACAAGCAGTTTGACGGTGTTCTAATTTCATAATCTTTGCAAATTTCGCAGGCGAGCGCCGCTAGTGCGAGGAAGGAACGAAACTCTATACTCCGTGAAGCGGCGCGCCTCTGCAGCAGCCCTTCCAGCAGCCGCGAGGCGGCGGGGCGCGGCGCGGGGCGGGGCGGCGCGGGGCGGGGCGAGGCGCGCGCGCGCAGCGTCCTTGCAGGCCGACGACCCGGCCGCCACGTGCGACGAGGTCGACGACCCGGCCGCGGCGCGGGGCGGGGCGCGGAGGAGGAGGGTGGCGGTGCGGCGCGGGGCGGCCAGAATAGCCCGGGCGAGAGCGCAGCCAGCGGCAGAGCTGGCGTCGCCCCACGTCCCCCGCCGCCACCACCGCCACCGCCGCCGCCGCCGCCGCTGCGCGTTCTTGTGCAACGTCGCCGCTCGCGCCACCAAAAACGCCAGGCCTTTCTGTTCCCGTCCGGCGCCTCTCTCTCTCTCTCTCTCTCTCTCTCTCTCTCTCTCTCTCTCTCTCTCTCTCTCTCTCTCTCTCTCTCTCTCTCTGGCGGTCACCGCGGCCGACGCTGCACGCTCTGGAGAAGGGTCCCTGGATTGAGAAAGATGCGCACTCCTTGGAGACGCCCATTTTCTGCCATTCTAGACACATCCGGTTCTCGAGAAATTTTGAACTGTGTGGGTTCGAAACCACTGGTGCGTAGGATTTGTGTCGAGGGATTCTATCGTGAAGTAGAGTCCAGCCACCATTTAACATCCTCTTACTGGATACAGAGGCATGGCACGTGCCATGGGCGCCACTCACGAGGGGAGTTATTTACAGTATACCCGTTAAAACAAATAACAACCTTAATTTCAAGCATCCCCAAAGGGGCGCAAATTCTATGCTTGCCATGGGCGCCTAGAATACCTAGAATACGCCTCTGACTGGATAGCGCCGTCAGGCAGCATTCAGGTGTGGAATGGTTTTTGGGTAGATTCGTGATTCCGAACGCAATATCACACAGTTCGAACTCTTGTGACAATAGGATGTAAAACGGCTGAATCGGCGGTGCAAAGGAATGCGCCTGGTGCGCCTCTCTATCTGAGGGCATTAAACGCGGCCTTTCTGTTCTCGTTCAGCGCCTCCCGGCTCTGCCGACCGCCTTACACGCTGTCGTAGACAAGAAAAACTTATGTTTTTGTATGATTTTTAAGACACCATCGACACAAAACTCGTGATTTTGCAAACCCTGAATGCGGAATTATCCCTTCCTCCTCCGACGGCATCAAACAAATTTAAGAGTAAAGAAAATTTGGTACATAATTCTAGAAGTATTCAGTAAGCGCAGATGCAACCCGCAGTACATGTTACTCTGCACATAATTAACATTTAAATCATGGAAGAAACCAGAGATTTCTTTCTCCCGCAATCTGCAGAAGTGTTCCGTTTAGAACTTTGTATTACAGTTTTGAAGCTTCAGCTCTTCTGCGTGCTCCTACTTCTCAGCACGGCCGATAGAAACTTGTAATCTCAAAACCTATGTAAAATTAACTATTTGAAATTCTGTACGATTTTATCTCTTGAGATTTGTCTTTCAGTTAATAACCGCTTACCAATGTTAGGCTATCGACGCACAGTATGGATCCTTTATGACGAAACGCATACTTCAGTTCGGCTCTCGCTGTTCGGAGGGTTTCCAGTATTAATCTATTTTCACTTTTAAAACGATGAATTAGAAACCAGCTATATATTCCAAAACACTATGTATACAATGTGAAAGCACTGTTGTGCGTGAATGGAATAGAATGGAATAGCGTGCACAGTTGCTAATCCTGCTGCAAAGTTGCGACCGAGAGGGCGGGCTGGGCTTTTCAGTCGTGCGACATACCCCCACTTTTTTTCTAGATTGCTTGGAACAATTTGGTCATACAGAGACCATTGTGATGACTTTTACCGTAGGGGGAACTGTAGGACGAACACGAACCAACACCAACATCCATGCCCGAAGCGGGTTTCGAACCCCACGACCCTTCGAGTCGAGGCAGCTACTGCCCATCACCCTTAGCGACCTGGCTGTCTTCCCAAACTTTCTCGATCTCATTTACGATAAAATAAAAATTAAGTTTCAACTTTTCCAGTAATAATGGGATTCAAACGACTCACTAGTACTTCAATTTTAATTCAATGGTACTTTTCTTCCTGGCTTAAAAGAATCTTTTTCAGTATATCATGGATATCAATGTCTACCTGTGAGGTTCATTTAATCAAGAAATTCTTTATTTTCCGCCGTTATCGACTTACTCTTGGATTCAAAAGCTTCGAAGATTGAAATTTGGGAACTCTAACGTCCAATTTCTACTTTTTTTAAACGAATCTTATGTTTCTTACCTAAACCAATTTAATACTTCAAAACATGAAAAACAGTGGCCGCTTTCTTCCCTTTGGAAGCAGCAATGATGGGGTTGCAAAGGAAAACTGTGTTCTAACTGCAGCTCTGTTCGCAGGTCCGCTACAAAAACAAACGTACTTTTTATGAAAACTATGGCCGCGTGGTTAAGGAAGACGTGAGCGTATTTTTGGTCTCCGTCCAAAACTCTTAAGATAACGGTGTTGGAACAGTCTGCCTGTTTCTCACCATTCATTTTTTTTGTTTTGTTTTTCCTCTGCTTGTGCCAACAATCTCGCGATAGACTGAATCAACATTTCGAGAACGCTCTAACACATCTAGTCGGAAACTACTTCTATTAAAACGCAACACGTGTCTTTCTTATCGAAACAGGAACATTTGAATTTCTTAACAATCGTGTTCGTGTTGAGAACAGAAAAAGATAAGAGCAATTACATAGTCATATGGGCTGACGTCGAAAACGTGTGTATACGACACAATTAAAAGAGTATAAATAAATACTAAAACTTTCGACAATGATATACTTCTACTTTTGTAATTTATACCAGTTTCATTCCCTTAAGAAGACTGTGTGCAGTCTAAAAAAATTGACGTCCCCTTATCGCTCAGGTCCTTACAAAGAACGTACATAGAGGATAATAAATAAAGCAACTATTCTCCTGAGTATATTAATCTCCACGACTTAACGTAGAAGAAAAATTCGTTAGCTAAATTACCACATTCTTTCAACTACTTTTCAAATTGAATTATCCTACAAATATTGCTGAACATATTCAAGTCGAATAATGTAATTCACTAGACGTCTTTTGAAAGACAGCAAATTCAGTTGTTAATTTTTCAGCGTATTCAGAGATGTTTGTCACGAATGCAATCTGAAGGGTCGCTCTTCTTTGAGCAAAGCAAACGCCCCGCCAGAGCTAAGGGAGGCTTAGAAAACGAACATCGTGCCCGCCCATAAAATTGTCAATGGATCACCCCGTCTGCTGAGAACCATTCAGTATTCCTTTATAGTCCGCCTCTAACAAGAGAGCTCCATTGAATGATTGCCTAAATAGAATTAATACTCCGTTTTCTTTCGAAATAATAGGAACCCACTGCTCAACAATTTATTTTGGTTCAGTTATAAGCAACACAAAACTTCAGGAGTCAAAGAATAATTATTTGCCTAAGTAGTACAGAAAATTAATTTTTGGCCTACAAAAGAAATGTTGACGACTAAACGACGATAGGAGTTGTAACAGGCAAATAAAAAAGCACCCAATTTGCACAATTCAATTGCTTTTTTCTAATTCAGTATTAATTTTTTTTATGAACAAATATTTTAATTTGTTTTGTAAATTATAAACAGTCTGCATGTTTCTGGAGTGTTCTGAAATGCAAATTTTTGCGTAAAAAATATTTTTTCAAACCAACTTTTGAGTGCTTATTGCGGCTCAGCCATTCGAAATCTCAAAGGAGTTTATTAGACAAAATTCGCTTAAAAAATTGGATTAAGAGCTTATTTTCGAAGTTTCGATGTTTCCTCCCTGGACTTTCTGTATACACACGTGAGATCATGCGAGGCGGCTGGCATGTTGATTCCTGTCGTCCGTGTATTGGTTTCTCTGCAGTACACAGTTGTTTTAATTTCCCATGAATTTTTTTTTAAAATTGCGCGTACGGCAAAATCTATTTTGCCGTATTCATACCGCAAAGTAGCAGTTTTTAATCAATAAACAGAGAAAGTAAGTTCTAATTTTATGCATGAGTTTTGAAACAAATGTTCATTTCCACGAGAATATACATTTTGGAATTGAAGAAAAATCTATCCCGACGCGAAAGGCGCAAACTCCCGTAAAACCATTCGCCGTATGCTTGACCTGTGCGTCTGAACCACGCGTTATGCTTAGATGCTTTCAATTCTTAACTCGGCACAGGAAATCAACCTCAATCTCATTTCATTCTTTCATATTTGGCCTGTAAAGCCATATACCATTTCTTTCACAGTTCTTGACAACACTCATCGAAACAACAAAATACATTTCCTGCTTGAGCAAGCCCGCATGCTCAAGCAGGAAATGTATTTTTGTTTCGAGAGACTTCATAATACTATTCGTGATTTTGTTTTTTTATGGCAACCATGCTTCTGCTTCCCCCACCACGCGGCGCCGTCATAGCCAAACACCGCGCTAGTCAAACATCAGATCCCACATTTATTTAGAAATCCCCCTCAAACTTTCTCGCTTTCCGTGTCACATATTGCCGCCGAATCACCGGAGATACACGACCAGATACCCTCAACTTCAACAACAATATCACAGGCTTTTCAAAGGCTATGAGCAAAATGCAACAAATCGGACACTATACTATAAACAAATTCCGGTTGTCGTCAGCAGTGAACGTATGCAAGTATATTGCAATAAAGCCTACGAAAGCATTTTGCGCTAACAAACATTCCGGCGACGTATGTAACCGTCGCGACCCGACGAAAAATGTCCTTTCGAACAATCGGGTGTTTGTTGCTTCATCGAACAACAATCTTCTTTCGTTGGCACATTTTGCGCGCCGTGTGCACACGAGCGGCGGCGGCCGCCGTGTCGCGCACGCGTGCTTTATCTGTCGCCCGCCGCGCCCCGACGGAATGCGACCGCTCGCCGCGGCGGCCAGCGCTCTTCCTTGCCACGCGATGCGATGCGGCGATGCGACTCGACGCGACGGTCGCCGCAGAATTGTACTTCGGTTTTTCTTTCTTGGCGCACGGGGGGGGGGGGTCATCAAAATGGAATATCTCACGGTATTTCGCGTCCTTCTCCGTTCTGCCGCCAGGAGTCGCATGATCGCCAGCACTGCTCGATACAGTCGCGATCATGCGTCTTCTAGCGGCACAACCGCGAACGACGCGAAATACCGACAGATATTCCATTTTATTGACACGCCCCCGTTCGCCAAAGAAAGAAAAACCGAAGTATAAGGGCGATGCTTTGTGCTCAAATTTTGAACGGGCAGTTCAATCTCCTGGCACTTCAGGGCAACAGTGATGCCACCTGCAATGTCTCTGAAAGGGAAATCCGACCGGGAGGTTCGTGTCATGATGGCGGAGGATTTTCGAAACCAGCTACATAGCCAAGTCGAATTCAACCACTGTCAAAATGTCGACACCGATTTACTTCTTGTAGCATTTTTGTTTTTTCAATCTAGGTTCATTAGATTTTTTTTCTTTTCGAGTGCTTCTTTTACTACTCTAGAGAGATTGTCAGATATTCACACACACGGGTATCATAAAAAAGTAATAGCCGATCCCCGGTGGCCAGAACGCTAAAACTAGTGTTGTAGCGATGTCGGGCCCAAGGATCGCGGGTTCGTGTCTCGCATCGGGCATGGTTGTATTTGTGTACGTCCTTGCACCCCCTATCATCACCACATTACTTCATCTTCACAGTTACCATAACGTTAAACCCAATAGTGGTCGCTAATAAAATAATGTTAATGCGACCTTAAATAATAAGAAAAAAGTAATTATTTCTTATTTCATTATGTGCTGTGTGTCTTGTTTGTTTCAAATTGTCATAAAGAACAGTATGACTTGCGACTACACCACATCTCGGAAACAATACCCAACAAAATATGTCAAAACGCGAGTCAAATTGTCTTCATCCGCTGAGACACCATTCAAACATATTTTTTTTTCAAATTTGCGTTAATTGCAATTCTAGCAATTAGTGTGAGTGTATACAACACTACTAGTAAACTTGTAAACACCAGTGCGAAAGTGTGCTCTGGTCAATGCTACATAGACTACTGCTACCCAATAACATCAAAAATAATAAACCAGTAAAATGACCATGAAATTTTCCAAATATATTTTTCTGTCACCTTACATGTTTTCGCGTTACATCCAAATGACACGTCTTTTATCTACACTAACAATTACGTTTCCCTTAATCCACAATTTTCAACTCGAAAGTAAACGAGTCCTCTAATTGATTTCACCATCGATATTTCATTTCAAGGCGAACGCGTCTAACTGCAAATTCGACAGACGAGCATTATCGGGAAAGCCAAAAACCAGTGGGAGGGGACGAGCGCCATTCAAGATGGCGGCCGGCGGGGTCAACGGCCTCTCGGCGCGGTCGCTTGCCCAGCGGGCACCGCGTGAGCCCGCCCGGGTGGGTGGGGGCGGTCTCGCGAGGAGTAGATCACGCAGGGCTGGGCCGCAACCGCACTTGCGCCCCGGGGCCCTCAATGGGCTCCCGAGGACTGGGGACGCGACGACCACGTCTACGTTTTGACATCATCCATAAAACCATCTACGTATTTAACACCCAATTTTTGAAGCGAGGTTTTTAACATCGAGATTGTGTGCTCGATGTTTTTTTTACGTAGTTGATACTTTTTAATTGAAAAAAGTACCATCACAATAAAATTTTATAATAATTTTCCATCAATTAATATTCAGAATAAAGTGACCAAGGGAAAAGTACTTCGTTTTATCAGGTAAATCTCAAATAAAATTTAATAAACGAGACTACATTTAAAATAAATCCTCCTTCAAAATAAATCACAAATTTTTACTTAGTTTTATCAGATAAATCTCAAGTAAAAATTAATAAATGAGACTACATTCAAAATAAGTCCTCCCACGTGAACTTCAATGGACACTAATCCAATTTTAAAAACATCGGTCTTGGGTCGATGTTTTTCTAACATCGATGTTTTAATTGTGAGCATCGATGTTTAGAAACATCGATGTTTTGTTGTCGATGATGCACCCCTACCAAGGAGGACCATCCACCGGAAGGAGGAACAACTGGCGCACCCTATAGGGCTCCACCCTATAGACGTGGTGGAAGCCTCTTTGGACGGAACGTACAGGATCATTGACAACAAATATTATTGTATTTCATCCCGTAATCCTCATTAATTAAAAATGTATGTCTGTTATGAGGAGGTCGTTTCAAATTGCGACGGTAGCCGTTTGTCAAAAGACGTTGATAAAATCCAATAGTAGAAATTTTCCTGATCATTGACATTGAATCTAATTCTTTAAACATCTTTATTAATTCTGGAAATTAAATTCTGATTTATTTAAAATTTGTTGTAGAAAGCAAAATTTGGTGAAATTATTTACAAAGTATAAAACGTTTTTGAAAACGATAAGTAATAACAAATATTTTATATCACATTAACAAGATTTATAAGAAACGCAAAAGGAGAGAGAATTTGTGTAACATGACGAAGAAGCACTTACTTGGACATTCACCTTTGTTTCTATTCGACCGCTAACGTATCGGCTTTCTTACGCCAAGAACCTGAAACAAAAGGAAATTTAAGTATTTTTTTTTGAAAGAGATGATCTAAAAAAATTCTTAAGGAGTCATCTATCAAAAATGTTTGATAGAAAAGATTAGCTATCAAAAATTTCCCCCGAAAATGGAATTTCGGTGTTGAAAAATCGCTGTTTTTCCGCCGCAGCATTTCAATACTTTCTTTGTACTACGTAAGCTGTATACAAGAAAGTCAAAAATGGAAAAAGAACATCATTCATACACCGCCAAACAACAAATCATTGGCTTGTATAAATGTATAAGCAACGGAATACAATCCAATGTACAAAATAAATCTGGAATGATGGAGAACGAGGAGACAGGACGGAACTCGCCAAGAATCAACTTTACTGCAGTAATAATAATTAATGGTATAAAAGAGTAAAATTCGATTTTATGCACGATAGAAAGTTTGACTAAATCTCGCGAGTGAAAGGAGTAGTTTTACTGTAGAGTGCCATATATTGCTTCATTCATTTGACCTATTCAAAAGACAGTGAGGTAAAATTAATCATTCAAGTACAAGTTTGCACGGAAGGACATTTTTTTTAAACTTTTTTTTTAACTTAATGAGATTGCTGTCAAGGAGACGTTAACAAATCGACACATTGTCTTTTCCATTAATTGTGTCAAGGCTGAAAACAAATTCTCACACGTGGATTAATAGTTCGTAATGGAACGATAATGTAAATATGGACGTTAATATCCATCTTTCTTGTGCGTGTCATAACATACTTCATACTGATCAACTAATTCATTCATGAGTATAAAATATTACGACACTAGCGAAGAGCGAGAAAGTGTAATGAACTTCATTCGAGAGTATTCGCAATCATTACATCGAATTTCATCGATTGTTTCCTACGTCCACTAGAAACAAATGGAAGTTACACATACTTATCATTTTTCCTTTTCTCCTACTTATTGATTCCTCGTGTAATTCATTCACATTCAACATTTCAGTAAGCCGCTCTTTCTCAGATGTTTTCAAAACATGGACGACTTCGTAAAATAATCAATGGATTTAATATCGATTTTTGAAGTAAATGTTCTCTTAATACACATGTTTTGTATTTAATGTTTTTACATGGTCGATATTTTTTTAATGAAAAAATTTCATCATAAAAAAAATTTTAAATTATTTTCAGATATCCATAAATTAAATATTCTTCATGCCAAAGGAACCCAGGGTAAAAAATAAATAAAATCGAGTTTTCCTCAATAAAGATTAAATTATTTTTGAATTATCGAATCAGACAATCCACGTTTTCTTAATTGACCAGATGACTATTTTTACTTTGGTTTGTCAGTGAAATGTCAATTAAAAAAAATAAATGAAACCACAGTCAAATTAAATCCCCCCGCATAAAATTTAAAGGTTTTCCAGTTTTAAAAACATCAATTTTATTAACATCGATGGTTTTGGATCGATGTTTTATTAACATCCACATTTTAATTTTGATCATCGATGTTTTGACACATCGATGGTTTTGAGTTGGTATTTCATTCACAACGATGTTTTACAGTGCGATTTTTGTAACATTGCCTCTCAATGGCCCGTCTTGACAATGGAATATATCACGGTAATTCGCGTCTTTCTCAGTCGTGCCGCCAGATATCGCATGATCGCGACCGTACCAAGCAGTCCTTGCGTTGATGCGGCATCTAGCGGCACGAGAGAGAAAGATGCGAAATGCCGTGTGATATTTCATTGTGGCCGTAGGGATTTGAGGGGCAAAGTTATAAAAATCGCACTATAATTTTGAGTATTATGAAGATATAATTTTGAGCAACCCTGATGATTTGTCGGCGACGTCGCATCCCCGGTCTCGAGGCGGTGTGGCGAGGGTGCAGGCCGCTGGGCGGGCGCTGCGAAGCCGCTGCCGAAAAGCCCGAGCCCGGCGCGTTCCGCTCGCAGCGGGGCGCGCGCCCGGGCAGCACGTGAACGGCGGCGGCGGCACGTGCGTCGGGGGCAACGCCCTCGCCCGATCAATACGCGCCCGCCCCCGCCCCCCGCGCCCCGCCACGCCCCCGCAGCCGCGCGCCCCGCGAGCCGAGGCGCCCAGACTGCCTCCCGAGCGATCTTATGGAGTACAAGCAAACCGCGTTTCGTGAATGATAATACGGTCGAACAGGGCTCTCCAACGTACGGCCAGCGGGTCGCATGTGGCCCGCCAAGTCGTTTCTACTGCCCCAGAAAACAAATTCAGAATTTTAGTTATTTGACACATACATTCGTTGTGGTCGGGTTATTACTATACTGACTGCTAAATTCATTATGTTTAGATGGTTCGCGCTCTCTTCCCTCTTAACAATTTGGCCTGCAGTCAAACTCTACGCTCCTCCGCCTCAAAATATTAAGCATCTCCTTAACGCAAAGTACTTGTTGTAACAGTCTAAGTTAGAACCATTTCCTGTGTTTTTCAAATGAAGGGTTTGAGCATTAACAAGATAAGTCACACTAAGATCATCAAGCATCCAATAGTTCGAAAATATTATCTCGATTTCGGTATACGTGTGTCTCATCTTGTTACTGTCCCAAGCCCTTCGTAAATGGGAAAAAGATGTATGTCACATGAACAACTGTAACCAGAAGCCACACTTCCATAAATCGAAATATTAACATTTACGAATAGACGAAGGCTTGCTGGGGCTGACGTATCGTGTCTTGTAATTGGTCCAAGCCCTCCAATTAAAACACGTAATAATGTGTTCTATTGAAAAATCAATTGAAACATTTCAAAACAACACATGAAATAGTTGTAATCAACGATACGTATAGCCTGCGAGAGTATGTCCTCATACGCAGTATTTCATTTAGAATGTAACACTTTCAGGAATAAATTTGGAGGGCATGAACGCCACACTGCTTCTCTCGGAACCCTTTCCTGAAACCCATTCCCACTGCAAACAAAGGTAACATGAACAGAATGGGATGATTTGAATAAATAGTATAAAAGTGTTTCTGTCAAGTTAACGGCATATCGAACGGGAAAAAATACACAAAGACTTATACGGAACGCAAGATGATAAGTCAATACTAGAAAAAAAAAAAGCATGAAATCCACATGATGATTGCCACTCCTCCAGTGCATCGCTTCCTCGTCGTTCTTCGCCCCTTGACGCTCGAGCGCTTGTTACACCCGCCCCTGATCGGTTCTCCCCGATCAAACACAAGGCGGTCGCTTCCCTCTGGACAAACAAGGGCCACTTCCTCGCGTGTCCCAGGACAGGAGCTCCATTTTGTTCCTGTCAGAAAGCGCTGAGAGGGGAAATTTAGAAGGTTCGCTCAGATCGAAGACTCCGCTGCCTGGAGGAGAATTCTAGCGGCCGGCTGCTCTGATCGGTAGTTTTCCGTGGTTTCTCCGATCAACACCACGCGAATGCCGGAGCAGTACCCTAACAAACGAGCCCCGATTTTTCCCTTGTCCTATCGTCACCCCTTACACACACGTTCACTGACATGCACTACACTATCACACATACCGGGAGACCTGCTTAGAGCTTGTCCCGGCTGCAGCGGTGCCCCCACTGGTGGGAGATACCTGGTTGGGGATAACCCCGATAGCCGACGGTAGATCTCGCCATCCTGCGGGGGAAGAGCATCGCCAGCTCCAGAGCAAAAACATGGACTAGACTTGCGGGACGAATGACCCTAGTAGTTGACGTGCCCGGAATCACGAACAATCAATCAATAGAAGACTCCATGGCGGGAGTAACCGCCTCCTGTACCTACGCGCGGAGAAGTAGACGTTCACTTGGCGAGCACTCGTAAAAGGGCAAAAGGGTATTGGGGGCAAAAATACCTGAACCGGGCGTTTGGTATGAAAGTTTCTTTTTCACCAAGGGAACGTGTAACTTCAGTAGTTAACGGCGAAAATCCCATTATAGAAAATTAAGATTCAAAGTTCTTGCTTTTTTCCCCCGATAGAGTATGTGTATGTGTGTGTACGTATGTGTGCATGTGTGTGTGTGTGTGTGTGTGTGAGCGAGAGAGAGAGTCACTGAGTGAGTGTGTGAGTGAGTATGTATGCCTATGTGGGTGTTAATGCCTGTGTGAGTATGTGAGTGAGTGTGTATGCCTGTGTGAGTGAGTATTTATGCGTGTGAGAGTGAGTGGGCATGCCTGTGTGTCACTGAGTGACTGTGTGAGTGGAAATGTATGCCTGTGTGAGTGTCACTGAGTGAGTGTGTATGCCTGTGTGAGTGTCACTGAGTGAGTGTGTGAGTGAGTGTGTACGCCTGTGTGAGTGTCACTGAGTGAGTGTGTGAGTGAATGTGTATGCCAGTGTGAGTGTCAATGAGTGAGTGTGTATGCCTGTTTGAGTGGGTGTGCATGTTTCTCCATTGATGCAGTGTTTGAACTTGAACGACCTCATTGTTTATATCTCCGCCGTTAGTCGTAAGCAATGGTGACGTTCGTTTTCCCTGACACGAAAAGCCCTGGCAGTCTAACGAGGGAAATCTGCACGACCGCTTCGCGCCCGACGCGGCGGATGCAATGGTTCCCCGCTGCCGCGCCGTGGGAACTCTTCCGGGTAGCTTGTAGTTCCTAGTACGAACCAGAGGATCTGATAATGTTTCCTAGAGAACACGCGTGCGCACGTGCTTCGCTGGATGCGAAAAGTACCACGGACGGAAGAAACTGAATGAGCGTGGAGTTCGAAATGGGATGAAGTATAGAATAAGAATTAGAAGAGCAAGTGGAAGAAGAAGAAGAGAAGAAGAAGAAAAAGAAGGCATCGGTAGGCATCTTCTGCCGAACAAAGATGGTGCTGCCGGCCTGAATAACCGAGGTCGCTAAGGCTGAAGGGCCGCAGCTGCCTCACGCCTGAAGGGTCGCGGGTTCGAATCCCACCCGGGGCGTGGATGTTAGTGTTCGTGTGCAGGTATAGCGAGTTCTTACTACTGTTACCCTTAAAACTTAAACCCAAAGGTTATTATAGTGGTCTATGTGTGACATAGGTAGTTGAAAAAAAAAAGTGCTGCATGCGTTTAAGAAATTAAATGTATTATGAAAAATAACAAGAATCAGAAAGGAAAAGAAGCGACTTCCCTTCTTCGAATCTTGGAAAAAATTCCGAGATTTGAAGACGTGAATTACAAAGCTTTTTTAACATCGTAACTTTTTAATCCTAGCCCATTCGCCTTTACAAATATTCTGCCTCAGAAAGCTTCATTCGTACAGGTACCTTTAACGCTTGTTAAGACTAGGATGCATGCTTTTTAGAATTCGTTGACAAACCGCTTCTCAAGAGAGATAAAGGAGAACGCCCGTGAAAGTGAAGGTGAGTAAAAGGTAATTACGAGAGGTGAGGCAACCCGGTTGGAAAACCGAGGCGGAACGCTGCGAGGGGAACTGGTGTCGTTGGCGGGGGCGGGGGCGGGTCCAGCGTCGGGGCGCGCGAAGCGTCACAGCTATGTTTAGCCGCCGCCCCCGCGTCGCACGGGAAGGAGGGGGTGAGGTGGGGGTGGGGAGGGGTGGGGTCGCACGCGCGCCTCCTATGCGCATGCGGCATGCAGCGCCCGTAAGCAAGCCAGAGAGGGCATGCAGCGGAACGATAGGAACTGCTCCCTCTAGGTTTTGTTCACGTACGTCAAAATATAATCAGTTATTACAGACATTTAGGAAGGAAGATGACTAAATTTCTAAAAGGAAATCAAGAGACTACCTTAGCATTAACTCTCATGGATAATGGGATACTGTCCGTAAACCCGATGGAGCCAGTGACAAACGAGCTGTTTACCAGTGGCAGATCCAGGGGGGAATGCCCCCTCCCAAAAGGCCTAGTTTTCGTTTGTTACCTTTCTTTATTTGGCAAAACGGATTTAAATATTTATGTTAGAAATATGTAATTATTTAAAAAATATATTATATAGTTTCGTATAAACACTACAGAAATAATAAACAAGTAATACCAAATATGATTATTATATAACAAAAATCTATGATGCTACCCCCCTCCCATATGATAGGCTGAATCCGCCAATGCTGCTTTACTTTAATTGTTAGCAACAAAAATAAAGTGCAATTAATGTTTTCATATAGCAAGGGTTGTTTGAAATAGTCATTGACGTTTTGTGGGAATGTTCAATTATTTAAAGAAAATTTACTTTTATCGTTTTCTTGGTTTAGTGTGGTATCTAGTCTGGTCTAAGTTGGTATCTAATGGTATAACACCATTTCGCGGCAAAATATTTTGCTTTATTACATTAAATGCTGATTTTAGATTATGCACTATTGATACTGGCTCATGCTACATAATTTCCGACAATATAATGTTATATAACGCACGTGAATGCGGTACAATTCAAACAGCTAGTCAAAAGTGATTGATTTATGGGACATCAAACACGGGCCGTAAGTTAACCCAAATGGCTTGGGTCCTTTCCAGTTCGCCTCCAGTTAATGAAGACGAAACGTAAAAATGTCAAAACGACATCAAATATTCCAATGCACATAAGTCACCCACAGCAAACTGAACGCTCATAAAGAAAAGAAAAACAAACAAATATTTCAGTCGCCTTATGTGCGCATTACCGTTAAAGCTGTGGCTTTTTGGTTGAGACTTTCAGGCTTTCAGAATTATTATTTACTCACTTAATGAGATACAAAACTTTGAGGCATTATTTGTTTATATTTTAAGCCCGAACGGTGATCTTTTGGGCATCTAAAGTAGGTGGTAAATTATTAAAGAAGGCTTTATGTTTTACTTGTGCAGGCAAGTAAGTTTTTAAACATTCTGAAATGACATAATACTTTTAAGTCGTAATTCATTTATTTCGCAATTGGCACAAAATATTACTAAGATTTTCAACAAATTTTCTACTTTTGCTCACCTAAAATCGTTGTACGAGCAGAAAAGAAGCATTGTGGGCATTGTGGTTCAAGTAAATCGGCTGTTAATTTTTTTAAATCTACTTGTTTGAGGCAGTCTGATCAAAAAATGAAATAAAATCGACATAAACGAGTCTTTTAGCACATTAAGGCACCATTAACTGCTTTGAGCAGGCCAGATTTTCAGCATATGTGAATGTGCAATTAGAGCAAATGACTATGGTCCGATTAAAATAAGTCGGTGATTGACAGTTGCGAACGGAAGGGAGCGACGTTGACAGTTTGCGTACCACTGAGCACGTGCTCCCGGAATACGAGAGTAAACATTTGAAATAAATACTTATTCAAGTAACGAAATCATGCACTCATATTCTACGAAATTACAGTTCAGAAGCACAATTTATATAACAATGTAGGCTTTCACGGCCGGAGTTGTAATCGTTTTCTTCCGGGCTAGGGGGCCGTGGTCTATTGGAAAATATACTTCCAAACGTTTGAAATTCACAAACATCCCCGGAATTTCAATAGAAAGGAGGAGGGAGTAAAAATTAATCCGGTTTGGATCCCCGTTATCCGCCAGACAAAACCAAAACCTATTTACAAACAAACACGTGACACTAGTCGCGTAGGGACGCGAAAACATAACAGTCACGAACACGCAGCGAGCGTCTCCGCCACATCGCCCGATCCGAGCCTATCCACAGCCGGACCCCACCACAGTCCCACTGGTACGAATATCCCCGCGGACCGGGCGGCTCCATCAGTCATCGGGGAACCATCGAAGTGGATTCTTCGTCCGAGACATCGCCACTGAGGATGTCCGTCGCAGTTACGGACGAAACGTTTGGAAGCATATTTTCCAATAGACCACGGCCCCCTAGCCCGGAAGAAAACGTTGATTGGAAGCACAACTGTCAATCACCAACGTATTTTAATCGGACCATAGGCGTTTGGCGGCGCTGACCAGCGCAAATGCGTGCGTGGGCGGAGCAAGTGCTTCGATCGCGGCCGCCGCCGCCGCCGCCGCTGTGCGTTTTACGGCGCCATAAAAGCCGCGAACAATAGACGCACGCGCCGCGCTCTCCCCCTCCCCGCCCACCTCTGACCAACAGACGCTCTGCCGCGCCGCCTGCGCCGAGTATGCAAATAGTCGCGGCTCCCTCTTTCTATATTCTGGCTGACGTTTTCGGTCCCTGACGGCTCGGCGCGTATGAATGCGAGAATGAATGAGTTGTACATATAGAGCATAAGAATGATTGAGAGAGTGAATGTTAAAAATGAAAAACAAGAATGAGCATTATGAACATTAATAAGAACTTTTATGAAGCAACATGAAAACCTGTAAATAAACTAGGCAAGGCCCAAAGAGGCGAGCTTAAGTTAGAAATAAGTTAGTTTTATTTAAGTTACCACCCTCCACCATCTCCATACGCCTAATCGTCTGGAGAATAAGGCTGTATGCCCAAACATTAAATTCCCGCCCCTCCAGGATAACTGGAGGGGGGGAAATTGAAAAAAAGAAAGTTCCGCTGTCCCCGAGGAGAGCGTACGTCTGGGTTCTGTTCTATTCCGTATTCTACTCCCACCCCTAATTATGCATTCACTCATTTCCTGGAACAAATTTCCATGAATTCTCCCGGTTTACCAGTGAATATAAAAAAATCCACTGAAAAGATTTATATAGTATTCACATTATTTTTAAATATTAAATCAAGCCTTATACTAATTTTTCAGTTCTCTGATTTCACCGTGATAAAGTACAAATTTTAAAAAATCTCAACAAATAAAAATTGAGTGACTGTATTCGTTGGACTAATTAAAGATTCTTCTACAAATACCCTGAACTCTGATGTTTTCAAAGCAAGGAAAATCCTTGATTTTTTCTGGTTTTCCATGTTTTCCAGAAAGTGGCCACCATGATTCACGAAAACGATATTTCTGCACTTGAAATGAGTTCCTCATACAACGCTGACCCACTGAACCATGCGAAAGACCACTGAACCTTACAAAGAGCAAACGCAGCAATAACAATTATAATGAATGGACGTAAATACTGATTCCATACAGATACAGATATAAATACAGATTCCAATGTTAAGAACATATTAAGGGAAGTGCTAATAAAAATCTTAAATCATGAAAAACTGAGCATAAACACAGCAGCAATGATAAATAGCAAACATTTGTCATTCATGTGAATAAGAAAGGAAAGAAGAAAGGGAGGTTTCAAAAGGGAGTGGGTTCTCAAGAAAATTCCCCATCTCCGCCTAAACGCAAAACTTATAGCTGCCCTTCACGTTCCGAAACCGAATGCACATTAAAAGTTCATACGTCCTCATTTACGTTGGTCAGCGTTATGCCCCGGGGTTTATGCCAAATGCCTAGTCAGTAGCTCTGGGCCTAAATGCACATTCACATATCCGGTAAATCTGGCCTACTGAAAGCATTTTAATGGTACCTAAAAGTGCTAAAAGTCTTGTTGATGTCGATTTTATTTTATTTTTGATCAGACTGCCTCAAACAAGTAGATTTAAAAAATTAACAGCCGATTTACTTCAATTGGGACCGAAACCGTCCACTCCAGCCTGCACACCCGCGCGGGCTACCCGCCTGGGGCGCTTTTGTTTTGACAGGGAGGTCGGCTCCCAGACCCACCTGGGCGAAACACGCTCTACTTAATCACTTGCAATACGGTCACACAGAAACATATCTCAGAACTCCATTAGATGAGTCGACTCGTACTCACGCAGAATGTCCATTGCTCTCCTGAGTAACCCTTAGTCACTCAAGACCCCTTTCTCCCGCCATTACACAACTTCTAGGATTACACACCTTGACGTCAAGTGAGTCACACAGATAATATTCTTTTTTTATAATGTTCATGTTCTACTGCTTCAAGTCCATTATCGTTCACCTGTCACTTTCAGCACTACCAAATCATTTGTGGTGAAACATCGAGGGAAATAATTCAGCAAGATAATGGATGCATTCATAGCTAAAAATATTTTAGTTGAAATACAGAACTGGAAATTCTTCAACAAGACGTAACCTACGAGGCACGATCATTGCCAATGATTTATAAAATTTGTCACCCCTTCTGATTTCTCCCTTCCTCCTCCTGCAACAACATTTGCTTTGAACTTTTATCCCTACAATATTCAACACAGCGCCTTCCAACCATGAAAGCAGTAGATTTATTATTATTATTATTATTATTATTATTATTATTATTATTATTATTATTTTATTTTTATTTTCCCCCGCAAAATAAGTCTGTAATTCCAAATTGTTCTTTCTTTCTTGTTCGTTTCGATTTTCATTTACGTGGCACTTGAGCAATGAATTATAGATACTCGTGCATATAAGTCCTTGGCAGGAAGGCCGCGTGCATGTCGTAAAGGAATGGGCGAATGTGCGCGTTCCAGAGGTGCCTCGCGGGCGCGAGCAGCGGGGATTCCGCCACGACGCATTCCCCTGAAGACGCCAGAGCAGCACTGCCGCCCCGCCCCGCCCCGCCCCGCCCCGTCACACGCAAGTGCGCATTCCACGGCCGACGGCCAATTGGGGTCAACTGTCGCTCAGCGCCCGCCCCGTCCCGAGCCGTCCCGCCTCGCCCCCAACCCGTCCCCCCCTCCGCCGCCCCGCCCCGCCCCGCCCCGCCCGAGCCGTCCCGTCTCGCACCGCCCTCAGCCTCCCGCCTCATCCCGCCCTCAACCGACAACCCCTCCCAACCTGCCCCGCCCCAAGCCATTCCGCCTCGCCTCGCCTCGTCCTCAGCCCACCGCCTCACTCCGCCCCCCCTCCACCGCACTGCTTCCCAGCACAATTCGCCCTCCCCGCTCCTTCAGCTCTACATCGGCCACCCGCCCCGCCCCGAGCCATCCCGCCACGCCTCCTCTAGCCTTGCTACCCCGCCACGAGCAACCTCAGCCTTCCCTGCTCCTTCAGCTCTTCTCCGTCCCACCCGCCCCTCCCCGAGCCATCCCGCTTCGCCTCGCCCCGCCCCGCCTCCTCTAGCCTTGCTACCCCGCCACGAGCAACCTCAGCCTTCCCCGCCCAATGACGCCCTCCCCGCTCCTTCAGCTCTTCCCCGCTCCTTATCTGCTTTCAGGGCGCCCAATTGGCGATTTCGCACGCCCTGATTTCGTTAGCTCATTCCAGCGGTGCCGCGTCGCCCACTCATTTCTCTTACCAGGGGTTTGCTCGCTCGCAAGGCGGTGTGTGATTTGCTCAGTCAGATCGTAGTCGGATTTTCGGGGTACTTTTAGGCACGTGATTTAATTTGAAGATACGCATGTTTTAGTTGGTGCGTGCTCGTGAACGATTTCTAGAACGAGACACTTAATGGGACTAATCTCTATTCAGTCATGTGACCGATTATCCTGACATTCATTTCTGCAACATCTTATTACGAGACGTGTTTGTTGAGTATTATCTAGAAATGATTCGTATTAATTTCACAAATGTTTCCTAACTCGTGCTTGGGCTCCCCCATCTTAGCATTTTGCCAACTGAGGAATGTTCGCATAAAATCTGTGTAATTACTCGCATGTTGCTAGAATTCAACAAAAGTACACCTCAAATATTTTATTTAAAGAAAAAATTAACATGGATTTTTTTTTTTTGAAGTCAGTATATTGCGAATTTAGTTAAAAGTGTGATAAAAAGAACAGCTTAGGCTCCTTCATACACATCGATTGTGGGCTGTCTGTTTACCTTCGAACTGGATGGCTTCACTTAAAATTTTTCTATCGAACATTTCATATTAATATTCTGACATGATTTGTATCAATTCTTACAATATTATTTTCCATGACGATAGGTGAAAAAACTAAATCAATCACTCGCGGAAATACTCTCAAACCACCAACTGCACTCACTGCACTGACGCTTCCGAGCCATTACCCTCTAGCGCTCGTTTAAACTGGCTGGTGGAGGAGGAATACATTTTGCAGAGCGACGTGGCAATGCTCATCTATTTTAAAATTATGTGAAAATAATCATCCACGTGCCAGCACCAAGCATTTTACACCAATACCCATGGAACAATCGGCATATTATTTGAGGGCAGCCCAATTAAAACGTTTTATGCAAGGAAGAAAATGGTAACTTGAATCAAATGTTATCACTTGAATAAATACATTTGTTCCGTTAACTGGCAATAGATGGAATCTCACCGGGAAATAAATTGAAGATAAACGAAAATACGTTTGATTTTATGTTTATTATTTAAAAGACTTCGTATTCCTGTTTTGAAGAAAAACATGTTTTAAAAGTGAACGATAACAATAAAATAATATTTTACGGGATGGCCACGCATTTCCTGGAACAAAATTTCCTGACTTTTTCCGGATTTCCATGTCATTTTTTAATGTTTGAAGTGTAATCAACACTTTAAAAAAATATTAAAACAAGCCTGGTACTAGTTTGTCAGCTCTCTGATTTCACAGTAATACAGAAAAATATTTTAATCTTGATAACTACAAATTGAGTATTTTTTGCTGGATTATTTTTTAAATAATATCTTATTATCTAGAAGTATCAACGTTGTCCCCAAGCTCTAACGATTCTTCTGTAAATTTCCAGGGTTTTCCAAAGCAGTGAAGTTCCCTGATTTTTTTTTTCCATTTTCAAGATAGTGGCCACCCTGTTTTATTTTAACCCTACGGCGGGCGCGTCCCAACATTTCCCGCTAGCAGGCGCGGGCGGCACACCGTACCGCATTTGTCACCTTCGATTTTCACGACAATAGTTATTACTTCCGGTCAATATTCATTTTTTATACATTTTATTTCATAACAACTAAATACCAAACGAAATAACAATATTAATAAGAGTTTAATCCATTACTCGCTCCCTCCGTGTCTTGGCATGTGTTACATGTCGGGGAATGAATACGGGTGCAAACGTGTCCTTCTAACATCTCTTCGGAAACAACGCATTTAAATTTTAATTAGTAATTAGTACTCCAAAATCTTTATCATAAAGCTCAATAACAAAACTGCAGTAAAGAACTCTAATGGAAAAAATACGCAAATTGTATACTTACATGAGAATGCCTGTGCGCGGTGCGCCATGCGCCGAGTGCCGCAACCGTTGCAGAGTTCCGATTACTAATGAATAATGGTCGATCGCCAGTGTCTAAAATCGTGATTTGCGTATCATCGGGTTGACAATATAATCAACGAAGAATAACTATGAGCTCAATATTGCGACACCGATTAGTTACACCAAATCAACAATAATGTAAGAATGCGGCACTGAGTGCCGTTACGCGCTCACCGGAGGATTCAACAATTATTACATATAATTGTGTATACGTGGGGAGGAGTGGAGATCGGAACTGAAATTGCTCGAGATGCTTTATGGATTCTGGTTTCTCACAGCAAAAATGCTGGTGCAAAGAAAAAAAAAATGGTCCGAAGCCGCAGCTCCACGCCAGAGCAGAGCTCCCAAGGCTGGCGACGCCGCGCGCTGTCACCCACACACGGGCACGCGGCGCGCCGCCGTCTGGGCCCGCGCCGCCGCGGCCGCGGGGTCGTCACTCCGCTCGGGAGAGGCGGTGGAATCCGCCCGCGCCCGGCTATAATTACGCCGCCCAGCGGAGTCGTCGACCGCGCCCGCCCGCCCCGCGCCGCCCCGCACCGCGCCGCCCTTCGCCAGCCATTGGGCGCCCCCGCGCCCGCCCTCCGGCCAATGGCTGGGCCAAGGGCGCCTGCCGGCCCTGTTAGGGCGGCCTGCCCCCCCCCGCCCCGGCCCACAAAGCGCAATGGCCCCCCAACCACGCCTCAACCCACAGGACAAATGAATCAAACCAAAACTCTCGAAAATAATATCACCACAGGACAAAAAAACATTTTAAATAATTAGATACTATGCGATAACTCTGTTCCCTACAAAATTAATTTAAGGGTAGAAGCAAATGTCTCTGGAATTCCTATAATCCCTGCCTTGTTAGTATCACACAGCTACGGCGCGTGTCACATTCTAACATTTGCATTTCTTCAGAAAGTAAATGGTAGTAATAGAAGAGTAAGATAGTTTGTCTGATAATTAAATATAATGTTTGTGTTGTTTGATGTGCAAAAAAAAAATCTCAGATATTATTTTGTTAGTGGAAACAAGGGTTTTCGTACTTCTTACTCAATTTTTAAGAGAGAGGGGAGTGGCAAGTGCTTAAACTTACCTTAATAATACTATCAATAATAATAATGACAATAATAATAATATAATTTCATCCTAAAATACTATTTTGTGCAGTTCCAACACTCATTTCATGTTTAGTTAATTCGTAGAAATAACATCATTTAATCATTTTGAATCAATTTAACTGCGCCAAAGTCTTGAATTGAATACGTTACTTACAAAACTTAACAACCCCCCGATGAGATTATAAGATTCAATAAGAAACAAATGAAAGCACTTAACTTAATGAAAGCACTTAGTACTTAATGTAAAGCACCCTCAAATTCAAACCATCCGTTTGAAACTCCCAAAGTCTCAAGTTCGTTCAGATCGATCGGGGAATATTAATATTAGAGAAAATCAGCTGAACGGTTTGGCGCTAGCGTTGACCACAGTCGGACAGACACGTTTTGCCGTCAATCGATTTTTCCATATCAATTATCCACAAAACATGGTTTCTGGCTATACCATTCTTTCTGTTTGGGGACGTAATTTACTTTTTATCAACACGATTTTTCCACTTTTTCGTTTTGAGGGCTCGACAATAAGAGTTTTTCCGCTGAAAATTTGCAGTTTTCCGGCAGACGATTACATAACTTTCTTCATTGCGAGAAAGTAATGAGAGAGAAATGTGGTTGATAGGCCTAATCCTTCTTCGTGTTTGTAAATGGTCGAGTGACTTGGCTATCTCCCGCGTGGCAGCATATGTGCTCTGCGCGGAATGGGCGCTACACTTCGGTTTTTCTTTCTTGGCGCACGGGGGTGTGTCAATAAAATGGAATATCTCACGGTATTTCGAGTCGTTCTCCGTTGTACCGCTTGGAGTCGCATGATCGCGACTGTATCGAGCAGTGCTGGCGATCATGTTCGCTCAGCTATACAAAAGCCAGGTTAAATACGTCTTTTCATGTTTCTCGAGAAATAAATTGAATGCCAACAGAGTACCAACATTGTAAAGTTGAACCTTTAGAAATAATATCAGTCATTTCCCTAATTTCTAATGAAGTTATACTAAATTTGAACGAGAGTGTATCATATTGCACTTGAAATTTTAAGCGCGTTGTACACTTGGTCAATTAAATATTTGTCTCTAACACGTCGCTTTTTTGAGTTTCATTATTATTTTACTCTATTTAAACTCGTTTACTTCTTAAAATTGCAGAATTCAGCATCAATAACCTTCCTATTTCGTTCCCGAGGTACCGGAACACCGTTCCGTCGCGTTCCGCCAGAAATCAAGCCCAGAGTAAAAATATTTCGGAGCGCTTAACGTCCAGTCTCCAAGCCCTAGACCCTGAAATGAGGGAGAGGAAGGAGCATTTGCTCACATGAAATCCTCATACTCTGACATTTGTAGTCATTACGAGGCGTAGCCATATGGTCATCGGATTAGCAAGCGTCCTCTATTACCACACAATGAAAATCAACGAATATGAATGAGCATTAATTGTCCCCAGTTATCAATAGCATAGCCTTTGCATTTCGTTAACAAAAGAATGCTGTCAGGCGAGAGTTCACACACAAACCACTGCAATTCCGCACTTGTTTGAATGCTGTGACGTGCCGGCGCTAGTCGCACAACCCTCTGAAGTCGTATGCAACTCCCAATCGTCATCCTACAGGAGTCAATTGGGAACTCTCGGCCGTTAATCGAATAGCCCTTCTAAGACACATGGAACTGTCGGTCGCCAGTCATCGCAAATCCCCCGAAGTCGCTTGGAACCAGTAGTCGCCTGCCGGAGTCGCACTCAAGTGGGTCGCACTCAAGTGCTTAACTCAAGTGTATCTTTGTAGACTTTGGATTTTAGGCCAATTTTACCCCTTTTGACGTAGGCACTCAGAATTAATTTTGGTCAGACTTCATGCCATTACGACATCAAGAACCATTTTTAAAGCCTATAATGCCAGTTTTATCAATAGAGTCTCAAAATATTTGACACCTGAAAGTCTAAAAGTGCCTGTCGGATATAAACGACACCGTGCAGTAAACTTGAAAGCGTTCCAAGGCAAAGGTAGAATATCCAAACTGAAAGTTAAACTGAAGTTAGACTGAAGATGTAGGATTTTCATGAAATAAAAATCCTATATTACCCTCGTTACACTCTATATCAAAAGAGAAAGCAACAATTAAACAACTATATATTTCTCCAACAGTAAAATACGGACCAGTCACGGGTGTTGAAACAGGAAGATCATTTTACGCGTTTAAGAAGCAAAGTGAGTGAAAATGAGTGAAAAAAGTCATAGCTGCTGTTGTCATTTCTATTTGTGTTCCTTTCCATGGTCTGTTTTCAATAAAACAGTTCAAACTAAAATAAAGCCTATGTGCAAAAGTTGTTTAGAAGACCATTTATTATGTCCGTCTTTGAAATGATACAGCCTCTTCACCTTTTTTTCGAGCTTATTTTAGTTCTAGTAAAATAGGATCTCCTCCGAAGTCTATTTACTGCATTGCACTCGGCAGCATCCGGAGCAGCCGCAGGCGGCCAGTGGCAAGCAGAGAGCTTGCATCCCTGTCAGGTTACTTCAAATTAGGGTTGTTGTTGTTGTTGTTGTTGTTTTAGCGGTTGTACTCTAAATAGCGCCCCTAGTGAGTGGCGCCCATGGCATGTGCCACAGCGGGGAATCCAGCGTATATCCAGTAAACAAGGGGGGGAGGAGTAGACTTTTGTTAAAAATAAACATATTTGTTATTATATTGTATATAATTTATGTCCTGCAGATATACCATACAATATTATTGTTTAAATAATTCCATAATTCAAACAAATAAATATTCAAAACAATTTTGGCAAATAAAGGTAGGTAAAAGAAAACTCTAAGCCTTTTTTTGGGGGGGGGGACATGGCCACAATGCCCCCCCTGGATCCGCCAGTGTCGTGCCATGTCTGCCATACCGTAGATTCATCCCGTCCGTGATTCATCCCGCGCCTGCGACCACTCGCCCGTCGCTCGCAGTGGCCGCCGCGCCGTCGCCTCGCGTCGGCCGAGGTGCGGCGACGGCGGCGGCGGCGGCGGCCAGATAGATGGCGTCGCAGGGCGCTGACCCCCCCCCCCCTACACCTCCTCGCTCCTCCTCTCAGAAGAAACATCGCCTTACGGAATTCGGGCAAAGACGGCCGCTAATTTTCACACGAAAATGCGGTCAATGTCTTTCAATTTCTCTTAGACGCAGTGTACACAAAATTATGTGATGCTGCGTGTCGATATTTTGACGAAAATATGCGTTTTATGAGCCTCTGCTGGCAAAAATGTAGCTTTTGAACAGACGTCTGTCCAGTGTCTCTGACAGTAGGTCTGTAGGAATAAAGGATATTCGTCAAAAATCTCTATTTTTCGATTGATTTCCCCTGATTCTTAGACAACTTCTTGCAGCGTAGATGTTTGGCAGGTCACATTCTGTCGAGGTAAAAGAGATGTCATGTACTCGCCGAACATCTCAGCACTAGTGAGTTCTAAATAAAAATTCAAAGTTTCCAAATTGGATGTTTCTATTGTAATAATTCAATTTCATATTCTTGAGAAATTCAGAAATTGTCTTTTTGTCAAAATTATAACTGAAGCTCTTTTAGAAGAAAAAAAAGGCAAGGTAATTTAAAAGCCTAAAAAAGTTTCGACTTTTCTCCTAAATTTTAGCGGCAGATATATTCACTAAATTTGACAAAAACTTTTTTTAAAAAAAATAAAGTTTTCCAAAAAGCCCAGTATTTGGGAAATGAAAAACTAATACAGTATGCAATGGATCGATGCGTTATTTTTGTTGTTTACAACCCGTAACCCGCACTACTTTCTCTATGGGCCTAAACTCGTCTCTTGTAACCCTGAAAATTTAAACTAGTCCTAAAGACTACTATATCTATGTCTACCATTTTAATGCATGTATTTTCATGCAGTAGACTCATGTTTTGGAAATTTTTTTATGAATGACCATAAATATATTTTAAAAAACTAACATGAATGTCAGCATATCCATTAATAACCTGAAATTTACAAAAATTATAGAACTTATTAATTCGAACAGAACATGACAACTTTTCGATAGGACAGTTATGAATAATTTTATTTAAATATGGCCACTACACAAATATGTATTTTCAAATGTGGTTAATTGTGGGGAAGCTGAAGGACATATAAATGGGACGGAATTTCACGTCAGCTATGATGTGTGTGGGCATCAAACGAAGGGTGTATCTTTCCGGAATTTCAGGCGAAGTGTCAGCAATGTTTAATTGCTCTATTGAAATGCTTATAGCAAGACGTATGCATGTAGATGTAAAAAAACTACCCAGGAATTAAATAATATACTGCGATAATAAACTTAGAAAAGAACAGCTCCAGAGATGATGGTCGGCGTTAGACCAGGAGTTGAGGTACGCAATGTGCTTATTGGTGCTCTTCGTGCAAAAGTGTCTCCTTGCGGAATATCTGTATGTCTACCCTGCGAGCTCGGGAGCATCTACGTATAACTCTTTTTCAAGCATATTTCACCTTTTGTCTTACGAACGACGTAGAAATATTTTTTGCACATCATGTCACTTATACTGCAAGGGGTTTCAGTAAAAATTGAAATGAAGAAATAATTGAAGACGTGAATTAAAAAAATGAAGGCTTCTGGATGTACTTGAAAATTTGAGGGATTGCCCCTCCTCCCTCCAGAGACGACGATGGGGCTAGGGATCACGGAGCTCCAGGAAACGCGCGTAGATAAACACTCCAGGCTGGCGACGTCGACAACCGGGAAGGCGCCTCGCAACTGTTTACGTCGCACGGAGCGGCGGCGTCCTCTGACCCCAGGGCTGCCACCTTCCGCGAGCGCGGGGCGCGCCGCGCCGCAAGCGCGCCGCCGGCGTACGCGCGCTAGTTGCGCCCGCGACCGCTGCACCCGCGCGGCGCTGGCGTCGCCGCCGCCGCCGCTTTGCCCCGCGCCGCATCGCTGCGTGGCGGAACAATGGACGATCGCGGGGAGAGAGCGCGCGCGCGCGGGCGCGGGCGCGGGCTCTCGCGGTGGCGCGGCAGCGGTTGGTTCAGTTCAGTGCCCTCGCGGGCAGCCCTCCACGTGCCAGCCTTGACCCCCCCCGTGCGCGCTCCCGGGAGCACGGACACGGGGACCGACGCTGCCGCGCGCGCGGGAAGCGAAGGCATTCTGCGGACGCCGCGTCGCGTTGCGACCGCCACGGAGACACGGATCCTCACGAACGCCGTGGGCGGCGGGCTGGAATCGCTCACAGCTGCTTCGCTGTTCCGTATTCATCCACTCCACGGGCGGATCCATGGGGACCATGCCCCTCCCCCAGAGCTTAATATTTCGTTTACCTTCTTTTATTTGGGAAATTGATTTAAATATTTATGTTCTAATTATGTAATTATTTAATGTGTGGTAAAGTTTTTGTGTTACAGTATATCTACAGTACATAAATAATATACAATTTAACAAGAAATATGCTTATTATTTAACAAAACTACGGTCCCCTCCCCCCCCCAAAAAAATGAACGGCTGTATCCGCCCCTGCATCCATCCCATCACAGATCAAGCTGTTGCGAAGAGAAATGATGTTTTGCATATTAACAGGGGTGACTTAATGTATTTTCCAGTACCAGATTTGACATTATTGCAGTCTGCACACTCCCTTAATGCAAAGTGACTTCCGTCAAACAGTGCCGCATCGTCGCTTCATGAGAATTGCACTTCTTGCTATCAATTACCGAAATGGAGTAACGAAACGTATATTTCATAGCATCAAATTCAACGTGACGAGGAGAACGCTGTCACCAGCCAGTTACTGAGATATTTATTCGAAACGAACTTGTTACGAAATATTGGACGCAGGAATGGGTTCCTTTCCGTGAGACAGGAGATCGAATTGCAACCCAAGAGCACTGAAACGAAATCAGTGGCTCGACAGAGGGCGGCCGCAGTCACGGGCGGGAAACGCAACATCGCGCCAACAGTGCTGCCAACGTCAACACCTCATATCATGAAAAGAATTTTGAGTATCATCAATTCAGCTTCTACAATTCGCTGCGCACGAATTGCTAATAAAATCAGACGTCGTTTTGGCTCCTTCTTACTTTTATACTGCACACTGTCGCCAGTGCAGTATTACAGGAGATGGTCGACAAACAAACTTCGATATAACGAACTTGACGACTATCTGAATCCGATTAACAAGTCATTTGACGAAATTTTCATGTTGTAGCTGATTTTACGTACTTCTATGAAAGTCATGAGATGAAAATACATGAAGGAGTTTTGCTTGACTGTAGCCCCCCCCCCCCCTCGTGCTACGTGCCCTGTGGGAACCAAAGGATCGATCTCTCCCCTTTCGACCTTCCCAGTCTCTATTGTTAATATTTTTTCTCGTGACATAATTCTTGGCAAGTTTAGGATTGGTGTAGTATATTGTCAATCTAGATTCATGATTCTAAAATCTAACGTGGGAGGATTTTGAAAATAATGAGAACTCTGTATTGCGTTCTCGAGGGAAAGCAGGCACAGTAAACACAGAGAGGAGGGATGGCTGACGCTACATATCGCTCTCATATATTCAGGGTGGCCACTCTCTTCCTGGGACAAATATATCCCTGACTACTCACGGTTTTCCAATCTTTTTGTTGATAAGATTTTTAACAGCTATTTAAAAATATTAAAACTTGATACTAGTTATTCAGCTCTCAGATTTCGCCACGTGAAAGTACAAATTAACAATATTTTCTCATCAAATAAAAAAGAGCAAAAATGTACTAATTAATAATCAGTTGTACTGAAGAATATCTAGTTTTATTAGCCACTGAAATTTTTTCCCTGGCTTCTAACGATTCTTCAGCATATTCCTGATCTTCTTCCCTGACTTTCCAGAGCAATGAAGCACCCTAATTTTTTTCGTTTTTCTTTGTCAGAAAGTCGCCAACCTGATATTGCTTCTATGATCTTATCCGAGCAGTGCAACATAAAAAAATAATTGAAGACGAATAGTTAACAAAAAACGTCATTCTTAAGAAAAGACACAACCCCAAGTAGCAATATGTGACGAACTTTCAGGACTCCTCCGGGCAGCATCAAAATATCTTGCTTTTATCTTATTTTTGTTGGCCATCCTGCAATCAGTTTCATCTACATCATTAACCTTAGTTGAATACCTCAAGAAGCTACAAATTAGTACCAACTAACAAAGAGAAGGAAGCCATTCGAAAATCAATACTGTGATTACTTTCTCAATATTTTATTTTAGATTTCTAAAACAGTATATGTACGGACAAACAATGGTGCCAGTTGAACAGGTGACGCGCACTGTGTAGTAACCTGATATGAGATCATCGCTAGCCAAATCACGTGATTCATGCGTGCGTCAGATGATCACAGACTGGTCGTGATAGTTGGTTCTGAATTGTAATCATTGGGCAAACATCTTTCGATTTAGTTTTTTATTATGTGAATTTAGTCTTACGAACCGTATACCATACCTTACCATAGAAGAAAGTCATTCCTTTTTGCTAGCCAAATCAAAGGACGATATATTTGAAATACAACTCAAGATGGGCTAACTATGGCTTTATATAGCTGAAATGTTAATACCTTCCTCTATCCCTGTACAAGCAGTCCGTTTCACGTAATTTGGTTTACTGGTATTAACAATAATATGGAAATGCTTTCCTCAATTACGAAACAAGCGTTCGTGGGGCCGTAGGGCAGGCGGGCCTGCAGTCTGCAGGAGCGTCTGGCAAGCAGCTGCCTCACCCCCGCCCCACCCTGCCGTGCGGACGGCCCCGCGCGCGAAGACGATCCTCGCTTCGGAAACAGCAGCACACAACTCTGTCCGGCCAATATCTCGTTATTCCTCGTTGAGGTGGCCACTCATTTCTTGAAACAAATTTCCCAGACTTTACCCGATTTTCCTGAGCACTGATTACATTTTTCACTCGTAAGATTTGTAGAGTATTTCACATTATTTAAAGAAAATATTACAGCAAGCGTGAAACTAATTAGTCAGCTATGTTTTCGCCGTGATTAGGTACAAATTTAAATAATCCAACATATAGTAACTAAGCAAAATAATGCTGTACTGTGTTTTTAAGAATAATATCTAGTCTTATAACCGTCTCGAAATGTTCCCTGACCTCTAAGATTTTCACACAAATTCTCTGATTTTCCCTGACTTTTCCAGAGCAATGAAATTCCCTGAACTTTTCCCCAGTTTTCCATGTTTTCCAGAAAGTGGTCACCCTGGTTGAGGACAGCACTTAGCGAAATTAATATTGTACATACGAAACATTAAAATAAAATGCAGCGACTACCAAGTAAGTGATGGTCCCAATTTCAACAAACTTTTCTTTCTGAAATGAAAAATTGTGTTAATAATTATATATTTTATAAGTTATAACTGATCACTATCGGAAACAAAATCTAATGAACTAAGAGCCGGTATAACCTGAGATGGCTACACTGCACAACTAATTTTCCAGATTCTATAGTGAATAAAAAGTTCAATAAAATTAAATATTCTGCCAGTTCATTTAATTCATATACTTCTAAAATTTTATATAATTACGTATTCATAAACATTTGCATACATTTATTTTTTCAAGTTCACCCACACGTGAATATTGTTTTCCAAATATATCCTATAATAAATTTTCCACTTAGATAAGAACCCATATTTTGAAATAATCCTTATTTCAAACACGTAAATAAATGTGAATAAAGAATTTTGAACTTTCAATAATGGAGGCGACTGGTTCCTAAGATGGCAACTCCCCTCCCCACCTCCCCCTCCCCCGATCCTAATCACGAGCAGCACCAGAGCCCACGACCGAGGTCATGCGTTTTCGAGGGTCATTGACACCATGCGAAGCGAAAGAACAAAAATGAATGCTTCGAGTTAGCTATCGCGCATGACAATTCCTCATTGACGCAATTCCTCAAATTAAAAAAGGGTTTTTTGTGCACCACTTAAATGGAAATGTAGAACTTTCACGAGAGTGCGATGATAAAAACGAAGGCTACCAGCATCACTTTTCAAACTTGTATTTCAGAGTATCTCTGTTACAAATTTTATGTCTGATATAAAACATACATTTTTTTCGCAGATGGTGTTTTTTAATATTATTTATTTGTAGCATCTGTCATTCCACTGCTCTCCTGATTATCTGCTTATTCTTCAAATAATTCGGATAATTCAAAATTTTGTTTTCTTATGAGAATGTATTTGCATTATGCGCAGTATATGAAATATTCATAAGGTAAGGAAGGTTCAAGAATAAATTAACAATTATGTTGTACACAATTTTATTTAGGGATTTTTTTGTGTAAAGTCGTTTACTTGAAAGGGTCTACCGGAAGTTACGCGTCCAAATTTCGGAATTTAGGATCGTAGAGTGGAAAAAAATCCCGGCAGATCATTTTACTAATGTAATTGTTATTTATTTTGAAGGCTTTATTACGAAAGATTACGCTAACTAGTACGGGTGAGATAAACATAACCTGACCTAATTACAAGAGTTTGAGCGCATTCTGTTTCACGCAAATATCTCGTAACGCGCGTCGACGTAAACCCGGACGTAGTGATAAAATGACTTTACGACCTGCCCGCTAGTAGTTCCTCGTTACTGCGGCAGATGGCAGTGTATTCACATCACAAGTAGTTCACAATTCCTCCGCTGTACATGCGCGGCGCCACTGTCTAACCCATTCAGCAGTTTTCAGATTTCAGTGAAGAAAATCAATTTTCAAAAATCTATTTCAGTTTAGTTTTAACTCTCTAGAAATATTTTAAAAAAATTACGATGAGCGTATACAAATGTTAGAAAAACGCAATTAGTATTAAATTATTTCGAGAAAGTTTGATCAACGACTATTTCAGAGATAACAAAAAGTACCTTATCAAATTTTAGTAGCTACTAAACATCTCTTCAGCCGTCCAGTTCGATCCTGTTTACCGCTGTTCCTCTGTCTTATCACAAGGAAAGACTCAATGTGAGCATCTGGAAAGTAATTGATAATTCCATTATGAATAAAGAAAAGTAAAATTGGGAGCATCACACGAAACATTCTACAAACAAATAATAAATTTCCCCAATTAATAGGAACTTTCATTTGCATTTCAAACTCCTCCTCTGGTTCTGATATCTCCCTCGCCTTTTGGCATCTAATTACTGAAGAACGGAAGTGGCGCGGTCGGCGTCCTCAAAAAGGCGCAAATTTGCCGAGTCTCCCAGGGAAGTGTGAGTGCACTAGCACGGAATCGCACGAGTAGGGGGGGGGGCGGGGGACGCGAACGGTTCCAAAGCGCCCGTGCCACGCGCCGGGTGGGTTCACGGGCGGCGAGCAAGTAGGGCGCACCTTCCTCCGCGGGGGCGGCGCGGGGGCTGGCGCCGAGCCAAGTGGGCCTCTGCCGCCCCCGCCCCGCCCCTCCCGCCCTCCCCGCCACGTGCGCCCGCGTCGATAGACGCGCGCAGACGCGCCGCCTTTGTTGCGAACCCGCCCCACCCCTCCCCGCGCGCAACACTCGCCCAACAATGCAAGCGAACAAAGGGGCCAACACCATCGGCCGTTGCGACATTTCATTCAGGTGTTGGGGACAGATTTTGAAATGCTACCTCAAACGTTAGGAATATTTTAGAATCGCACAAAAAGACACCCTTCTCTAGAAGCACAAACTCAAATATAGATAGAACGATGTAGAATCTTCTGAAAAGAAAGCGTGGCATGCGGTGAAACAAAAAAAATTAGCGAACGACATGAAGCGAGAGGGAAATGTGGCATCTAAAATTTAACTTATTCCAGCCGAGTTTGGCGAGGCGTTGCTTACCTGTGGTGCAAAGCAGTGCGTGTGCCAGAGGCAGCCGTGTGCGCCTCCGCCTCCGTCTCCGCCTGCGCCGCCTGCTCGCCCGCGTCCGACTCGCCGCGTCGCGCCCGGGGCCGGGGCCCGCCCGCCTGCCTGCCGCGCAGCGCCGCGCCGCGCCGCGCCGAGCCGCCGCTCGCCGCCACGCGGATACCGCCTTTGCCCTAGAGTACGCGCGGTCCAGTATGGCCCGCCGCCGCCGCCCCGCCCCGCGCCCCGCGCCGCTCCCCCCCGCGCCCCGTGCCCGCGCTCCGCGCCAGCGCCGAGCCAGCGAGCGCGGGCAGGCGCAGCGCGCCGCGGCGCCCGTATCGACGCCCGCGCTCGGCGGGTCGCGCTTCGCTCCCCGGCGCCCCCACGGCCCCACTCGCCCCCGCAGCCCCGCCACGCCAATTAGCACGCACTCGCCGCCGCCACGGCCGAAAAGCACACTTTTCCTTTCAATGATTCTCTAATTAAGCGTTACAAAATTCTTCTTTTCTTCTGGATACATATCGCCAATTAGGAGAAGCACGAAACAAATTTATTTATTTAATAGTTATACAATGAAATGAATCACCTTTCTGTTACATTACATTTTATAAAAACATTGATTTTAATTTTTTTCTCCATTTTTCTTTATCATAGCAGTCCTCTTCTTTCAAACTATTTGTTTCTAGCAATTTATACATTTCCTGATTCCAAGCACTAAACAAATACCCTGTAGAATTAAAATTCTATTCTCAATTTTAAGACGTAAAAATCACACGTACAAAAATGGGTACAATTTTGTCTGCTGATTTGCAGAACTCTGGAGTGCTACAAAAAGTAGGCTATATAGGGTCTAATTTAATTTAGTATGGAAAACAAACTAACCAAAAAAAACCCACTAACAATAAAATGAATAGTTACGAATGAATTAGACGTCTGCCTGGCTTGCCGGAAAAAATTGGAAAAGTTTTTTCGTCTATGTATTCTTCCTTCTCGTAAAAAATCTCGCCAGTCCATAAGGCAGCCAACATTGCCAACTAATTCTGACAGTCGATAACGATTAGGTGTTACGTGGAGGTCATCGTTGAGTAAATGTATATTTATTTTTTAATCGCGCGTAATTGCACGCTAGTAGTATTAGGTAATCAGATGTTATTAAACCTCTACTGCTGCACGTCGCTTAACAAGCGCCTTCCCTTACCACGCTTTTACTGTAGTCTGCTTCGAGCCTTTACAGAGCATTTCAGTGGGTGATGCTAGCGCCGGATCTTTATTTAAATCATAATTTCATCGATTTTTCTCCATAATTTGTTTCACACTTTTGCATCATAAAAGAAACTTCTTTCGAAAGAATTTTCTTTTATTAGAAAGAATGTTTTTTTCGATTGGGTGTTTTTTAGATGATGTTAGCAAACGACTTGAAAGCAGATCATTATGACCACTCAATGTTCCATAGTAAGTTGCGTGTGTATACACATCGGCCACGCACAATCTGTGGCACTCCTCAAGAGTCATTCTCATTTCAAAGAAGTGCATTTTTCATGCCAAAATTAGAGTGTCACTCATTTAGAGAAGAGCTTGGAGCTTCAGGAAGATCTCCAGGAGTTTACATGAGAAAATTGCTTCTACTCTTATTCCCGCCCATCAAATAATTCATCCAATGTCTGCGAAGTTATGACTGCAAATGGTTGAATGTGAATATAGAAAACAAATTTCACTATAACATTGGTATAACAGTAAAATATTCTTGTTCCTCGTCGAGCAGTCTGTTGCTTCCAGAGTTTCAGGATTTAGATCGTTTGTTAATTAACAGTTTATTAAATTAAATATACAGGTCTTTATCTTACTGTAAGAATTATCACACGACCTACAGAATCACGATTTCGTATTATCCAAATGTGAACTGAAAATTCGAATTAAAAATAAATTTATTTTCCTTAAATAAACGAAACTAAAAGAGTACATTTTTCACTGAGTTATCTAATAATTCGAATTATCCTCTATCAAAATAACTACACAGTCACTTCAAGCAAGAATCGTAAAAAAGATACAAGCCAAGGAAGAACAAAAATTAGATAATCTTGAGCGAGAAAGTGTCACGAACTGTTTTGTTCCACTGCAGAGATTTCAGGCTGTGGAACAAAAATAAAAAATAAACTACTAAAAAGCTTACTGAACTTTAGTATAGTGTAAAACCAGTACAAAACTTGGGAAATTGCATAAAAATGGTTTACCTCTACCTCAAGTAATAAACTACACAAGTAATAAACCATACGTTATCAAAATTCATAAAATTAAAAATGATATAAGGACAATTCAATAAAATACAGACGAAATCATTTGATGAAATAGAGACGAATTCGTATTACAACAAACAACACACATATACCATGAGCAAAACACTTCGGATCTTAAATATCCTTCGCTATTGAATTGTTAATTGATGATTACTATGGTATTTCTATAACAAAAGAAATGCCGTTCCAAAATCTCGAATTCCGAATCTTACGATCCAAATGTGAACTGAAAATTCGAATTAAAAATAAATTTATTTTTCCTTAAATAAACGAAACTAAAAGAGTACATTTTCACTGAGTTATCTAATAATCCGAATTATCCTTTATTGAAATAGCTACACAGTCACGTCAAGCAAGAATCATAAAAAAGATACAAGCCAAGGAAGAACAAAAATTAGATAATCTTGATCCAGAATGTGTCACGAACTGTTTTGTTCCACTGCAGAGATTTCAGGCTATGGAACAAAAATAAAAAAGAAACTACTAAAAAGCTTACTGAACTTTAGTATTGTGTAAAAGCAGTACAAAACTTGGGAAACTTCATAATGTGTGAACTCGCAAAATATAGTGGACGTGAAAAATAGTATATACAACTAGTACATCTCTGAAGGGAAATGCCTTTTTCCCTCGACCTTGCAGCCTTCGGACATCATACGAACGCCAGAAAATTCATGCATTTCTCTCTCATGGTATATAATCTACAATTCAAAATAAATCTAATTAACTAATATAAAAGACTGAAGTGACAGTATCAATATCACATTGTTCGTCCTTCTGTGAACAATAATGTACCTAAAATACTACTAGAGATTTTGTCAAAAAGAGTATTCCTCGGTCAACCTGAACTGGCTCAAAGTTCTGCGATTTTGGGAAAAAGTTTAAATACCGGGAGTACTTTACATGAAACCCCCAGAGCATTTTCAAAATTTGCTCCAATAGGCTCCTATGTTTACTTTCTCGTATACGTACATAATATAAACAAAGTCATGTAATGCTGCGGAAAATCGATTTCGAGATTTCAACGGAAATACATGTCGCCTAATACCGAAAAAGCGTTTTTTAAAACGTCTGTCCGTGTGTTTGTCCGTCCGTCTGCCCGTCTGTCTGTCCATCTCTGGCTGTCTGGCTGTCCGTCAGTTTATCCGTCTGTCCGTTTGTGAAAACCACTAGCGTCTAAATTAACCGCAGGATTTTTTCCAAAATGGATATTTCCGATCGATCTGGCTCGACTCGAGGCGCTGCGATTTTGAAATACTTTCTTTAAAATTTGGGGGTACTTTACACGAAGACCCCGGGACATTTTCAAAATTTTCTTAAAAATGGCTCCAAATTTTTTCTTTAAATGTTTTGAAAGAATAGAACAATGTACACTTTTAAAGGTGGTATAGGTCCGTTTTTTTCTGTTAATTCTGAATTTTCGAAAATTTTAAAAAGTTTGATTTTTTTCGCGTCTTCCTACACCAAAATTGAAGGTAGAGATTGTTCCCTCTAATGAATTTTTTGCTTCATATTTAGTTCTTTCAATGAGATCATGTACATTTGTTTGAAACTCTTAACAGTTTCCGCCCAATATTAGGTGCAACTTGTGCAATTTCAAAAAATAACAAACAAAAAATAATTTTCTCAAAAACGGCACCAAATTTTTCTTTCAATTTTTGTAATAAAAGAACGAAATACACTAAAAAGATGGCATAGGTCCTACTTTCACGGTAATCCCTAAAATTTTAAAATTTGCTTAAGTTTGAAATTTTTCCGGCGTCATCCTACAACTACAATATTGAAGATGGAGATACTTTCTTCAAATAAATGTGTTCTTCGCAATCAATTCTTTAATAAAAGTCATGTATTTTTTCAAAAATTGAGCAATTTTGTGTGATTTTTAGAATTCTTTTTTTTAATGGCTCGAGCTTTTTCTTTATTTTTTATAAGAATGGGATAAAATACACATAACGATGATTGATTAAAAAGAATAATAAAGTAACTACCACGAGGAAGTCTGTGCCTTTTTATGGTATCACAAGTTTGTTAATTATCTGAAGTCCAAATGCATACATTGTTATTTATTACTTTCATTGCTGTAATTTAAACCATAAAGAAAATATTTTCTCTCTAGGGAGCAAATGATCCACTTCTAGTCCACATTTGATATCGTAGATACTGACTTCGACGCCAGGTCGTGAAAAAGACATATCTTTGCAGTTTTTTGCAGAAGTATTTTCTTCCAACTTTCGTAAACGTCAGCACATATGTAGCCATTGACAGAAAGAATTCTCTTCAAACAAGTTAAGAAAAAATATTTGCTTCAATCTCAGTGAATAGAAACTGTTGTACACGAGCGTATGTTGACCTAATTTTTTCGTATTTCAACTTATCATTCATACATACGGCGCACTATCCTTAAGACATACAACCAGACAAATAATGTAAGTGGGTCATAACGACAACTGAGATAATATGCAACATGTTTATGATACCGTATTTTTTATATTAAGGGAACATGGGTCGTTTCAATTGGAAAGCGGACACTCGAAGCAAGTTAAGATCAATAAATTTATGACTTTAGCTGCATGACATGTCGATGAAAAAGCATCAAACACAGAGCATCACTAATTCACATATTCACTCAATTTTAATTTATTCTGAATAATTCAGAGCTAAAGAGTTGGATAATGGATTACAGAAGTAGTGCAAGAGCAAAAGAGCATAGGTTCTCATCAATTTTTAATTCAACAGAACATTCAGTGTTTTTCCAGTTGCATGGAAACCACAAACGGTGAAACTGAAGATCACTTATTATTAGTCTTCGAATTATTTATGAGGATTTGAAATTAATACATTTCGCGAGAATTTGCGATAGTCTGTTACTACCCGTACGACCGTAACGTTCGTTTTATTTAGTATCAGTGGGAACCGTTTCTTAAAACGAGTTTTTGAAATAAAACCTGACGCGAAAACAAATCTAAATATACAATTGAATGTTGACTTACCAAAATGAAATAACAAGAGAAATGTATTTTGACCGTAACAACTCTTCATGCTTCCTTTGAATAATATCTATCGAAACGACCCCGGGAGATTCGAAAAAAATCATATATATATATATATATATATATATATATATATATATATATATATATATATATATATATATTTCATTTTCGAAAATTCAAAAATTTTAATAAAATTACATTTTTGCAGTTAACTCCGAGATTTTGCCCTATACTTTAAAAAATTAAACAAATTTTATCCACTCTTACGTTATCAGACCCCAGCTATAAGAATTTTTCTGGCGAAAATTCGCCGCTTTTCGGCGCACAGTAACACAACCTTCTCTTCTTACGAAGTATTCGTAAGGCAAGAAAGTAAAATTTAAGATCCAAATACTTCCCCTAGCCAGGATTGGAACTCGAGAAGTCAAGCTCTTCATACCAGCGCATTACTGCTGAGCAAAGTTTAGCGATCACTTCTGAAATGTATTCCAAATGATCCGTAGAAAAATCTCTCAAAATCAGATATTTAAAAAATATTGTACATAAAATTATTTAAAAATGTAAGACTCAAAAATGTATTGCATTAAAAAAGAAATATCTACCTTTAATCCTGAAGGTGTGCAATAAGTTAAAACTAGTGGTGCTACAGAAAGGCACAGACTTTCCCGAATTACTTTACTATTTCTTTGGTTTCGGCTAGCTATTCGGACTTGCCACATACTTTTGCCAGCTTCCATCTATCGCCGCCCAAAGTACATTTTTTTGGTATTTTCTTAATTTTTTGGTTTCCTAATAGTAGAACGGAAACATTATTTCAAAAAAACTAAAGAAATCTTTGAAAAATTTGAAACCATTTTTAAGAAAATGGAGTTTCAACGCTAATGTAAATTCGAAATTTGAAGCTCTTTTTCACAGAAAATGTTTGAGTTTTCGAAAAACTTCATTAGAAGTCATTTGAGGCACTTTAGCTCACAAATACAATAGTGTTTACAAATTTCTGGAAATGTGCATATTTAACGGTGTCAGTGATCTTTAAAAAATTATATTTGTGTAATTTTTGAAAAAACAAATTTAGTAATCTCTCAACTTCCGCGAATTTGTTATTCGCTAGTTCCGAACATTCGCGATTAGAGAAATGCTACCAATTTTAACATTCGCGAGTGCGTCTTTTAGTCATACATTTTTTTTAAGCGAGCACATTTCATTTCCTTTATCTGCGTCATCTGGGAACCGAACTAGATTTACACTGGAGCTCAAAGTATTCCATTTTGCAAAAAACTCAAATTTGGAATGTCAATTCACATTAATAGAAAAACAAAATTGTAAAATATTTCAATTCAGTTGCATCAAGTTGGCGGTAAGGGTTTTGGCCACACGAACAGAAAAGCCATTCACGATCTATGCATCTCTCATTGTAATGATTTCACAGAAGAGTAGCGTCGGGAAATAATCAGCGAAGAAAACCTCGAACGTAATGATAAACTAACGGAAGCGAAACTGCTTCCTGGAGCAACTTCAATGTCAGAACTGTTAATGGCCTTCTAAAACATCAACAAGCTCTGGTGAAAAAGGCATTTGAAAATGATCCGAACATGGAAATTACTTCGAAATTTAAGAGAGAAATAGAAGCATCAACTTTTCGACATTTGTGTATTAGAATGAGGTTGAGGGATGAAACTAAAATTAACCAAATCCTATATACAATCATTTTCACCTTTGAAATAAGTTTCAAATATTGTTTTATTTGTGGGATGTTAATGGTGAATTCTGTTTGTACTACTGCCTACTCAATTCTACTACAATTGTTTGTCATTTTTCTTTCTTTTTTAAAACAGCTTTCGATATCCAGTTTTTACTTTCCCATGTTTTTACTTTCCCGTATATTACACGTTTTTACATTCCCATATATTAAACGTACGTATAGTATAGGGAAAGTTATGTAATGCGCGAAAAAACGTTTTTACTTCCCCCTATTTTATACGTACGTATAGTACAGGGAACGTTATGTAATGCTGCGCGAAAAAACGGGGGATTTTCGGCAGAAAAAATCTTATTACATGGCCCTCGTAACGAAAAAGTGGATAAATTCAGTTGCTGAATTAAAAAAATCTAACACGTGGTGCAGCTAGAATTCCTGTTTTGTAGGTCCTTGATACCGAAAATCCAATTGAAAGCAAAACGTCTGTCCGCCCGTCCGTCCGTCAGTCCGTCTGTCCGTCTGCCCGTCTGTCCTTCTGTCCGTCTGTCCGTCCGTCTGTCTGTGAACAACGTTAACGACTAAACCGCTCTGCCGATTTTCTCCAAAATTGACTCTCCTCGATTGATCTGGCTGATCTCGTGGCCCCTCGAATTTGACACCGATATTTGAATTTTGGAAGGTACTTTACATAAAGCCCCCCGGACATTTTCAAAATTTTCTCAAAAACGGCTCCAAATTTTTTCTTTACATTTCTTGCAAGAATAGAGTAAAAACACTTATAAAGGTGGTATAAATTAACCTAATTTCATGGTTAATCATTTGAAAATTGCAAAACTTTTTTTTGGGCGTCTTCCTCCAACTACAAAATTGCAGATAGACTTTTTCCTTCAAAAAAAATTTGTTCTTCATAGTGAGTTCTTTCTTTAAGGTCATGTACATTGTTTTGAAAATATGTTTGAAAATCTTGTTTTTGAAATTTTAAAAAATTCCAAAGTTTTCTATGAAAACTATCTCAAAATTCCGAATTTTCAGAAACGCTCAGACGCCATTTTCTCATGTCTCCAAATATTTTCTTCAAACTCTTAAAACGGATAGTTGCACTCTTTAATATGATGTAATGTTTATTTTGAGGTATTTTTTGTTTTTTCAAAAATTACACAAAAATAATTTTTATGAAAGGTCTCTCAAATCTTTAACATGGTCATTACCAGCAATTTGTAAACATTATTATTTTTGTGAGTGTAAGTGCTTCAAATGACTTCAAATTATGTTTTTTGAATATTCATAAATTTTCTGTGAAAAAGAGCTTCAAATTCCGCATTTTTAATAGCGCTTAAATGCCATTTTCGTAAAAACCGCTACAAATTATTAAAAGAAAATTGTCATTTAGGGGGAGGTTTTTGTATTCTTTAATATTCTAAAATTAATATTTCCATTCGACCATTAGAAAACCGAAAAAAAGAAAATGTCAAAAAATGTACTTTGGGCCCCGATTGATGGCAGCTGGTTTTCTCAATGAAATGTAGTTATCAAAAATTGCATAAAGAAAGGTTCCATTCATTATAGACAATCAGATGATAATATAATATAATTCATAAGACAATGTTGAAGTTTGTACGCAAAACAAAGTTGGAGTTTATACAACGTTTCAGAGATCTATTTGTTTCCATTATCAGGTACTTTCTGGCTAAAATAAAATTTATTAATTAATATTGAGATGAAATCAATTTTTATAAAAACATCATGTAAGCAGAAAACAATGTTAAATAATGGAAGCATACCTTATATTGGATATAAGTTTTAAGTTTAGTTCGTGAAACGTAAGAAAAACAAACGAATAGAATTTCGAGGCAGGGGTCAGGTAACCATAGGTAGGGGTCAATAATGGAAGAAAATAATAAATATTATTATAATGTAATATATTATACTGCGTAATATATTATCGTATGCATTGGTGAAGTTGTTACATTCTACCTTCGAATTCATAGTTTCATTTAATTTAATACTTAGAGTTTCAGAAATGATTCTTGAGAATGTCCTGGTTTCATTATCAAGAATTTTAACATTTTGAAAATCCAACTTATGACCGGTTTCTATTCTATGAGTCGTTACCGAGTTCTGTCTGCTAAATGGCCCCCTAATATTACTTTCATGTTCTTTGATTCTCATTTCTAAGTCTCATTTATAAGAAATCTCCAACTTCAATGTTGGAGGTGTAGGTCAGATTCGAAAACTAGCGGGACTAAACCAGCATACGATTTTTCCCATTATTTCAAACTTTTGCAATTTTCGAAAATTCAGAGAATTGAACGAAACTGAAATTTATGCCATTGAGAATTTCCTTTGTTGTAATTTGCATTATCTTCAAGCAGAATGACGAGAAAACTACTGGTTTTTTCAAAACATTGTACATATTTTTATTTTTAAAATTAATAATATTTAAATATAATATATAAATAATTTTAATATAAATTAATAACAATTTATAAATATAATTTTAATATAAATTGAAACATTTTTAAAGATATGAAGAACAGATTTAATTTCAGACAAATATCGCTATCTTCAATATTGTCATTTTTCTATGTTAGCTTTTTTTTTGCAATTTTCGAAAATGCTGTGAGTTTGCCGAAAATTGAACCAGCACCATTTTCTTACCGTTCATACGAAAAGAAAATGTTCTTAACTAAGTAGTTCTTAGCTAAACCCCTCTAGAAGAGGTTAGTTTCGAACCCTAGCGTCACCTGGTCAATGATGATGCAGATGCAAAGGTGTTACGACCGAGCCATCGTAACCGTTTTCTGAAATTAATTCTTCCTATCATTATTTGGAATCGTTTATCACTGTGTGTAAAATAATAGTTATTTATGCGCCAAGGGCGTTATAAGGGTTCTAACGATCGAGCAGCGACAAAATGTCTTGTCGCCCGGGGTCATTAAAACGATTTAATGCCCGTGGTACTTACATCATGTTATTGTTTTACCTAATTTTGTTGATTCAAAATTACTTATTTACGAATTAACTAGATGTTAACTTAACTCGGTTTGTCTTCTCATATTTCCCTCTCATAATTCCCTCCGTAAGGGAACATGTATCATCATTCAACTGTTTTCGTATTTCCCTCGTTACCACGATCCTCTCAATCTGTAAGTAATGCAGCTCATATAGAACTCCGTATCGAAGACAATAAAATATTTAAGACCACCCTAATATGTATACACATTTTCCTTAACCTATCAATTTTGAAACTCTTGTCTAACAATTCAAAAAAAAATTAATCTTTCAATAATTAAAAGTTCGTTTTGCAACTGAGTCATTTTAGAAGTCTCTTTATCAACGTCTTGGAACTTAAAACAAACTTAAAACCGAAGTTAAATTTCAAAGACTGAATCATAACGATAATCTCTAGAAGATCCACACGATTATAATTCATTCCTGTCATCTTCCTCGACCTCACAATTCCGATTAATTTCTTAATTATTGCGTAAGGAAGGGTAATCGAAAATTACTACAGCTGTTCACCTTCCGGGATGTAAATACACCTCATACTTGTTAAGAGGAGCAAATTTCTTTTCTTCGAAACATATCTTAACAGGCACCAACAATGATCAAAGTGCTGAAATGATGGTGCTGAATAAAGGAATCCGTTGGCTAGAAAAAGACATCCGAGCGCTACCAGCCACTGGGACGTCGTCGCCAAGAAAACGGTAAGCACCATTACTTTAGGCGAAGTTCTCCTGCCAAATAATTTTCCGCTGCCGTTAATAGCCTTCAATCGGATTTCAAGAAACAAACTTGGACGGAGGAAGAGCTTGCGAAGTTGGAGCTGGCGAGGACGCTGACAGAGCAACGGCCGCGAGCGCAAGTCTTGTCTTTCGCAGCAAAAGTTGACGGCAGGTGTGCCACGTTGCGCATACAGATTCAAAACTTTTCATTTTGGGGTACACAGAGAGAACTAAAATCCCCCGTACCCCCGTACGGCTGTTTCACCACGACAGGGGCGCATGGTGCTCAAGTCATTGAAAATGGCTGGGTGAATAGCTTGGGCGAAATATGGAGTCAATCTTTGAGAGACAAAAGATTAATCACTTTTATTCTTTAAATTTGGGAAGAATGTTTTATATAATTTTTGGCGAAATTTATTATTATTATTATTATTATTATTATTATTATCATTATTATTATTGTTGTTGTTATTATTATTTGTATTACCATCAGCAGCATTACTTAAGCCCACACAGATGTTCGATTAGTTAATTATATAATCTACACGACATTGCAACCAACTTCCTAGCAGTAGCAGATTTAGTGACTATGGGTACAATATTTTGCGTAAAATGTGAGCTGTTCCCAATAACGCGATGTCTTGCACTTGCCAGACTCTGAATGACTTGAGAGTGGGCAACTCCTTTTATAAATTTCGCGGAATAAATCCAACAGCTCCAATAACTATCGGAATGACCTGAGTTTTTACGCCTCACATTCGTCAGATATCGATTCCATTTAAGACACTTCTCTGCCTCCTTAGTTATAACTAGGGCCCGGATAATTATGTACTAAAAATTAGAAAAATATGTACATATATATGTTCTATAATGTATAGAAATATGTACTAAAAAGTAAGAAATATGTAATACTTTAATTATAATATCAATTCGTTTTATTAAAATACTTTTGCTTAAATATTGATCTGTAGACTTAATATACTCGTAAAGACCAAAATTAAAACATAATATAATTCTGTCGTAAGTATATTATTTATGATCTCTATAACAATGAGAGACAAATATTTGTTTCAAATACTTAGGAATGAAACTTTTCCTATTATCTGTTCGAGGGCCTTGCACCGACTAAGTGTTCCACATCGCACGAAGTTACTGGTGTATATTTGAACTTTGTCCCAACATGTCACTGTTCAATGCTATTCATGGATTAGGGAATAAAAAACATTGCTGGTTGATATTTAATCAATTGACTCTTAGATAGCACAAATTCCGATTTCTTAAATGATGCTCTTACCCAATACTATTGCTAGATTTCTCTGAAAAGATACATGGAACTTTGTCTTTTACAAATTCCCAGTCTGCGTTACCACAAGGTTTAAGCCAATCGCCGTGAATTATTTTCTGTCCTTTACTTATCCAAAAGCTTCAGTGCTACATTGTGATTTTAGTTCATATTTTCACCTCATTAAGATACTTTACAAACAAGGGTTTAGGGTCGCGTGTAACAAACGGGGAAAGAAAACTGCCAATGGCGCTTTCTGCGTTGCGTTGGTGTGTGCAATTTTTGGCGAAGGGTATTAAGGTGAAGGGAGATCTCTGTAAAATGCATCGTGGACGCGAGTTATTGCCTGCTAGACATCATTTTCATACACCAACTTTCTTTTCGAGCAGTATTTTGTTCTCAGTTATACTCGCGCTAAAATCTAGACACTGAAAGCTTTGGAGCGCAATAACGCCTTGCTCTTTTGTAGGATACTGCTTGCTGCAATATCAACATTTTTACGCGATGCAATAGCGCCAATTTAGAGAGGAGGTTGCAGAAAAATTGTGTTTGACAATGCTGAATTGTTTGTCTGGGTAAAATATGTAAATATATGTACTTTCGGGTAAAATATGTAAATACAAAGTACTAAAAAGTCAACGTTTTTAGACACTAATCGACTTGAAACGTAAATAAATTGTGGTTTCGATGAGATAGAGTTAACTTACGGAAATATGTAATTACATAATTATCCGGGCCCTAGTTATGACGTTCTGATCGAATGACGCAGCAGCATCCACACGTAAACCTATTCGTTCTTCAAAATTCCGAATAACGAAATTTCATTTGCTTCTATCGTGCGTTCAGTATGGATTTGTTTGTTTTATTATACGTACTACACTATCAATAGAAGACACTGTTTTCATATCACTTGGAAAATGTGTATGGATCTTTGATATCGTTTAAGATACGCCAGTGGAAGGTTCTTACAGATCCTATCATGCCTTTTCATGTTTTCGGACTTTGCTAAAATTGTATCAACTGAGACGAATTTTATCAATGGTTTTCACATGTTCCTAAAAAAATATTGTATCCTGTGAAACTTCGAGAAAAGTTTTATACTAATTTCGTGTTCGCAATGAGTGATTTTAGGCAACCATTACAACTGCTTCTGATTCTGGCTTCTTTCTCTTCCTTCTAAGACAGAATTGGTCTTTGTGGATCTATTACTTGTCCATTCTTTTTAAGTATCGTATGTAGAGTGCTTTGTTACTCTACAATTGCTCTACCATATTTTGTGCCTCACGTTTTAGGGCGAGTAGCAGTTTCTGTAAAATTTTGTAGTTTTTTGCTAGTTTTCTTCGCAATGATACTCGGTACACTTACAAAGTCTCTATTCCCATTTTTTCAGTCAGATTTAATGACTAGCCTCATAACTGGGACTTCTTCCTTACTTTCCACACACTTTCTCATTCTGGCCAATGCATTGTGCCAGGAGACGTAAATTTGTCTGAGCCCTCGAGTGCGTGGAATTTATATCTAAACCAAGAATTACGAGTTGTAAAGGTTGGTTTAGGTATAAATTTTACGCACATCAGGCTCGTGGATAGATGACATAATGCATTGCAAGCAGCTTTCGGTTTTTCCGGACCGAAGTTCGAATATCTTGTTGAGTCCAGTCCTCCAGATCGAAGGTTTCCTCGACTAAATGCACAGCCAAACAATTTATAGAGGAAATTATATTCCTCTGGTTTAGATCGGCATGCAGGAACAGTTATTTTTTGTAATTCTTATTCCTGAATCTTTCCTTCATTCCTTCAAGAAATAATATTCTTCAATGCCTGTATAATTGTAGGTTTTGCCAGAAAATCTTCATCAGATCAAATCTGATGCAAATGTCATTGCTGAATTCATTTACACCAGACATTTAAGAGAGACTCGCTTCATTTCTAGCATAGAATTTAAAATCGCCTACGTGAAACTATACTGCGATTTTTCTAACTTTTCCTCTCAAGCCCCGTCTTCACGATGGAATACCTCACGGCATTTCGGGTCTTTCTCAGTAGTGCCGCTAGGTATCGCATCTGTATAAAGACGTGCTTGCGATCATGCGGCTTCTAGCGGCACGACCGAGAAAGACGCAAAATGCCGTGTGATATTCCATTGTGAAGATGGGCCTTGAGATGCCCGTAAGTTAGAACAATCGCACTATAATAAGTTATTGATCTTTCATTGCCACGAAAATTGTAACAAGTCAACTTCCGACAATCGTCGGGGCAGTGACATAAACTAAAGCAAAACAAAAAAGGAAAAATTAACTTCCTTGAAAATTCCAATTTCCAAATAATTCTTGTTTCTACTTCTGTGTGACCGCTGATAAAAAAAAACCTATACTCTATGACATTGTACTAACCCTACCAAACTTAAGTCTAGAATGACATGAATAGATCTAAGGGATCTTTAGCCTAATTAATGTACAATCTGAAAGGTCTTATTTGTCGAGAAAGAAGATTTTCTTGTAGGAACAGGAACCTTCACGATATTCTTTCATTTTAATTGGCAACAGCAGATTATCTTCTATGTGCCTGCATTTTTTTAACTTTTTGCTGCTGTTATGACATTCTACATTATTCTTTTATTGTATTTCCACTACATCACGACTAAAGATGTTAGTAGTCGGCTGAATATAAAATCTACTCCAGGTTGCAACCAGCCAGGGCGGATCCAGCCGATATATTTGGAGGGAGATATCATATATTTTTGTAAATTATTAACATTTGTAATTATTTTATAATATTTTTAAAGTGTATGATACTAACAATATTATTTTTAAATAATTACATAATTATAATATAAATCAATATTTAACTCAATTTTACCCAATAAAAGAAGCTAACAAACGAAAACTCTAGGCCTTTGGGGAGGGGCTATGGCCCCCATGTCCCCCTGGATCCGCCACTGCGACCACCTACCTACGGAGCAGATCTAGAGACTGACGGCTGCCTCTACAATACTTTGCACAAAATGCGAGCTGTTCCTAATAAACCTGGGAGATTAGACAAGTTCTTACACAAATTTTGCGGAACAAATTCCAGAGCTCCGATGACTACCGATACGACCTGTGTTTTTACGCCCCACATTTGGCTGATACACGATTTCCAAACTCTTGTATTTAAGACGTTTCTCAGCCTCTTTGGTAACGACGTTTTGATCACAAAATTCAGCAACATCGACAAGTAGACACTATTTTTTCTCCAAATTCCGGATAACTATATCCGGTTAGTTTGCCGCTATCGTGCGATTAGTTTGGATTTGTTGGTCCTACAGTATTGTGCACAATCCAACAGACGCCACCGTCTTTGGTGAGTGTTCGTACCACTTGGCGCATATGTTTCGAACTTCGAGGGCGGTACAGATCTGCCAGTGGAGGTAGCCACACACCCTGTCGTGTCTTTTCAAGTCTTTGGTCTGTGCTAGGATTGGACAAGCTAAGACAATATGATCAATAGTTTCTACGTGTTCCTGACAAATGCGGCATTTATCATCTTGGGAAATTTTGAGAACCGCTTTATCATCGTGTTCTCAAGGCCTGATCTTGGGCAGCTATTACAGGTGCTTCCGATTCTGGCTTCATTCTTCCCCTTTTGAGCCACATCAAACATTGATTTTTATTGATCTGCACCATGTCCATTTGTTTCAAATATTGTTTGTGTTCCGACGATTTCTTTAATATTTTCTGTGTCTCACATTTCATGTTAAGTAGCATTAGAAGTTCAGTGTCTTTGTCATTCTGCGTGCCTTGCATAGTCTTGCTCGCAATGCTACTCGCTACACTTACAATGCCACTGTTTCCCATTCTGCGGTCAGATTTAATGACCTGCCTCATTAGAGGGTCATCTTGATGGCTGACTACATACTTTCCCATCCCGACTATTGCATTGTGCCAGGAGGCTTCAATTTATCTGAGGCCTCTTCCTCCTTCCTTACGTGACACATAATGTCTATGTACATCACCTCGAGGGTGGGCAACATGATGCATTGTAAGCAGTTTTCTGTTTTTTCGATCCATCATGCGAATTTCCTGCTCAGTTCAGTACAATAGTCCGAAGCTGTATTCGATTACAGGCACCACCAAACTACCTATTGCTGATATTTTATTCCTGGAGTTCAGAGCGGACTGCTGGACGGACCAGTCTCACTCTTCTGTAATACTCTCTGCGAATTCTCTCTTTCATTGTGTCGTTCCAGATGGTCTCACATTCTTCAATGCCCAGCCCAGATATTTGTAAGTTTTACCTGGCTGAACATCTTGAATCACAGTGTGCATATCAACTTCAATGCTCTTTGTCGTTGTAAGTTTGCCTCTTTTTAAATTGTGTTTTGCACACTTGTCAAGACCAATCTTCATGCAGATGTCACTGCTAAGGACAGTCACGACAGCATTTGGGAGAGAATCGCTTCATTCGTAGCAAACACTTTAAGATCATCCATGTAAAACAAATGTGATTCTGATCTTTCATCACCATGGACCTTGTAACCAAAGTCACCTTGCGACAACTGTCTAGGTAGTGGTCTCAAACTAATGCAAAACAGCACAGGGGATAGTGAAACTCATTAAAAATACCCTTGTTAATCTGAATACTTCTGGTTTCCGCTACTTCCTTTCCGCTGTATTAGTAACCTGGTACTCCACGACTAGCCTTGCCAAACTCAATAAATCTAGGATGAAATTGATAGATCTCCAGGGTCTTCAGAATCCACTCGTGTGGTATACTATCAAAGACCTTTTGGTAGTCAACCCAAGCCATGCTCAAATTACCCTTTCGTTTCTTTACATCATTCAAGATGACTTTATTCAGTAGTAAGATTTCCTTACAGCCATAAGAACCTTTACGACATCCTTTTTGTTCAGCTGGCATCAGATGGTTCTTCTCTAGGTGACTGTACATTTTGTTAGCTATGGCTGGAAGTGACAGTATTGGCCGACAAGTGATTGGTCTGTAGTTCTTTGCTAAAGAACTATCTCTCCCTTTGAGTAGCAAATATGTGATACCAAGTGTGAGCCATTTCGAGAGTTCCTTTGGATTTTCTAAAATTTTATTAACAATCTTTGCTAGATGAGAATGTATTGCTCTTAATTTATTAGTCCAATAAATCTTTTTTTTTTATCAATCCTGGGGAATTTCCAGTTTCCCATGTTCTTAATTGCTCGGAAGAAGTCCTCTTCAGAGAATTCGTTAACATTTTCCACTGTTTCCACAAATTCATCGGCAGCATCAACTTCATATTGAAGCCAAGATGCGTCTTTGTTGTAGGATCTGCTCTCCTCCCAGATTCCTGCCCAAAATGTTTCGACGTCATCCTTTTGAAGAAGTGACAGAATTACCATTCGGTTTTTGAGTCAGATTGCGATAGAATCTCTTCGCGTCTGCTTCAAAAAACCGGTTCTGTACACGGAAATCTATTCTACGTTTGCTAATTCGTTGCGCCAATGCTTGAATTTTCTCTTTTAGCTTCTCAACTACCGTTGGCCTGCTTGTGTCATTTTCAATTTAGTATTTTTGTTCAACATTGAATTGATTTAGAAGATGCCTCGGCTCAGAGTGATATTTCACGCGGAGTGTCGGCTATCCTTTTTATACTTCTCTCCGTCCATGGGTGTACAGGGCTGTATACTTTGTTTTGCTGCCGGCCGTCGGTGTTCTCGGCTGGTCCCAAAATTATCTGAGATATCAGATATACAGTTGCATACACGATGTGATTGATTTCAGTAATATCTAGATCTCTACCTGGGGTCTGTACTACCTCATTTAAGACGGAATTCACTGCCTCTCTCTCTTAGCTTTGGGATTTTCGTATATTTTCCTCCACGGTGCACGAGATTCTAATGGAAATTGACGAACTCTTTCTATCTCGCATCGAAAGAGATGCATCATGTCTTGAATCACAGTGTGCGTAACAATTTCAATGTTCTCAGACGTTGTGAGTTTCGCTCTTTTTAAATTGATTTTTGCACACTTGTCAAGACCAAACTTCATGTACATGTCATTGCTAAAGTCATTCACGATTGACAGCATTTGGGAGAGAATCGCTTCATTCTTAGCAAACACTTTCAGATCATCCATGTAAAACAAATGTGATACTGGCCTTTCATCACCATGGAGCTTAAAACCAAAGTCAGCTTGCGACAACTGTCTCGATAGTGGGATCAAACTAATGCAAAACAGCAGGGGGGATAGTGAATCTCCTTGAAAAATACCCCTGTTAATCTGAATACTTCTGGTTTCTACTGCTTCCTTTCCGCTGTGTATTAGTAACCTAGTACTCCACGACTTCATACTAGCCTTGCAAAATTCAATAAGCCTAGGATGAAATCGATAGATCTCCAGGGTCTTGAAAATCCAATCGTGTGGTACACTATCAAAGGCCTTTTGGTAGTCAATCCAAGCCATGCTCAAATTACGTTTGCGTTTCTTTACATCATTCAATATGACTTTATTCAGTAACAAGATTTCCTTACAGCCATAGGAACCTTTACGACATCCTTTCTGTTCAACTGGCAACAGATGGTTCTGCTCTAGATGTCCGTACATTTTGTCAGCTATGGCTGAAGTTATAACTTTGTACAGTACTGGCAGACAAGTAATTGGCCTGTAGTTCTTCGCCAAAGAGCTGTCTCCCGCTTTGGGTAGCAAATACGTGATGCCACGTGTGTGCCATTCCGGGATTTCCTTTGGGTTTTCAAAAATTTTATTAACAGCCTTTACTAGATGAGAATGTATTGCTGTTAATTTCTTAATCCAATAAATCTGGATCTTATCAATCCCGGGGGACTTCCAGTTTCCCATGTTCTTAATTGCTTGGAAGAGGTCCTCTTCCGAGAATTGGTGAACATCTTCCACTGTTTCTACAAGTTCATCGGCAGCATCAACTTCAGATTGAAGCCAAGATGCGTCTTTGTTGTAGGATCTGCTCTCCTCCCAGATTCCTGCCCAAAATGCTTCGACGTCATCTTTTGAAGGAGTAACAGCTTTGCCATTCGGTTTTTGAGTCAGATTGCAATAGAATCTCTTCGCGTCTGTTTCAAACAACCGGTTCTGTACACGGAAATCGATTCTACGTTTGTAACGTCTAATTCTTTGAGCCCATGCTTGAATTTTCTCTTTTAGCTTCTCAACTACCATTAGCCTGCTGGTGTCATTTTCAATATGGTATTTTTGTTCAACATAGAATATTTATCGATGAACTTTAGAGGTGTGCGTTGATTTAGAAGATGCCTCAGCTAAGAGTGATATTTCGCCCCGGGTGTCGGCTATCCGTTTCATAATTCTGTTCATCCATTGGGGTACAGAGCTGTTTACTCTGTTTTGCTGTCGGCCGTCGGTGTTCTTGGCTGGCCCCAAAATTATCTGAGATGCTAGATATCCAGTTGCATATATGATGTGATTGATTTCAGTAATATCTAGATCTCTGCCTGAGGTCTCCACCACCTCATTTAAGACAGAATTTACTGTTTCTATCACCCTTTTAGCTTTGGCAGTTTCGTATATTCTCCTCAACGGTTCGCGAGATTCAAGCGGAAGTTGACTAACTCTTTCTATCTCGCGCCGAAGGAGATTTCGCATTATGTCCTTATCGTGTAATTCATTGCCAGATGAATTTTCACCACTGACGTGTGTTTCACTGGAAAGAGATGAACCTTCCACAGGATCATCATTTTCATGTTCTACATGTTCGTCAGGTGGATTGTTCGAGCGAAGTACATACTCCGCATTTCTCTCAATGTCAGCAAGTTGTTCTGCTGTGAATTTTCCACTGCTGAGTATGTATCGTCGTTGACTGGCAAGCTTCTTTGAGTCTAGGGTAGGTCTCTTATCTGGGTTCCCCTCTCTCCATACCTTGAAAACTTCTATTTCTGAGCCCCCATTTTTCGCTTTTGCATAGTAAAAGCACCGCATTACCTCCTTTAATTCATCCCGGGTCCATCTCTGACGATGGTTTCGAGCTACTGCCGGCTCTGGGTCCCTGGGACTAACATCCGTGGGATGGCCAGACGTCGACAAGGTGACATTAGCTCGGTTTCTGAGCAGGTATGGGACATTGGTAGAACAAGGCACGTTAAGGTTCATTACATTGCTTGTTCTATCCATTTTGCTCATTGGTTTGAATTGAAGATTCGCAGGACGCAAGTTCGAGTTCACAGATCACACTTAACCCTCGGGTTGTTTCCTGCCATCCGTTACTGCGACCCACAGTGGCCTCGGGGCATCCCCCCGCAGGGCCCAGCAAGGGGTCCCTCCGATCGCCAGTCGGCATTACTAAACCCTACGGGATTTTCACTGACTGCTGAAGGCAGCCTCCCTCGCTGGCTAATGCAAGGTTCGGGCCTCCACTCTAATCAGTGGCCTGGTGTGCCAACCCAGTTTCTCTCCTGTACCCTCTATGGGCCGACAACAGGAAGTCCAAAGGTTCATGACCCTTCCCTCTCTACTTACTTCCCACTCTCCTCAAAATGGAGTACTTCTTCGTCTGACCCCTCACCTTCAACCTATTCAGCAAGGGAGGCCCTACCGGTAACTAGGCTACCACTGACATAGCTTTAAGGCTCATGGGGGTACTCAAGCTCCACCACCAACTGCAAGGTCGTGTACTCCCTAGGTGGAGTTGTTATTATTATTATTATTATTATTATTCCATTACATCACGACTAAAGATCTTATGAGTCGGCTGAATATAAAATCTACTCCAGGTTGCAACCAGCTACCTAAGGAGCAGATTCGGTGACTATCAGTGCCTCTACAATACTTTACGCAAAATGTGGGCTGTTCCAAATAAAGCAATTTCTTGCACTTCCCAGTCTTTTGAATTACCTGGGAGTTTAGACAAGTTCTTACTCAAATTTTGCGGAACAAATCCCAGAGCTCCGATAACTATCGGGACGACCTGTGCTTTTACGCCCCACATTCGGCTGATTTCGATTTCCAAACTCTTGTATTTAAGACGTTTCTCTGCCTCCTTGGTAACGACGTTTTGATCGCAAGGTACAGCAACATCGATAAGTAAACACGATTTTTTGGCCAAATCCCGGATAACTATATCCGGTTTGTTTGCCGCTATCGTGCGATCAGTTTGAATTTGTTGGTCGTACAATATCGTACACAATCCAACAGACGTCACCGGTTTCGGTGAGTGTTCGTACCACTTGGGGCATGTGTTTGGAACTTCGAGGGCGGTACAGATCTGCCAGTGGAGGTAGCTACACACCCTGTCCATGTCTTTTAAGGTATTCTGTCTTTGCTAGGATTGGACAAGCTGAGACAATATGATCAATGGTTTCTACTGCTCAAGGCAAATGCGCATTGTCATCTTGGGAAATTTTGAGAATCGCTTTACATCACTCTGACCTTTGAAAGAGTCCTATCTGGTTCCTGTTAAAAAGACTATTCTGTTGCTTCCTCTTGTGCAATTCCTATAGCGTCGAAGGCGTTTTGTTACCGCCAAAAACGTTTGTCGTAGGGTGTCGAGGTGTTCTGTTATTGTTGTATTTAAGGGTTTGTACTTTGTATGTACTTTTGTATTGATAAGGGTGTTATCTACCTTTCTTCTCAGTTTTTTGAAGCATTTCCTTTTTGAAATTGAGTGAGTCTCCCAATATCTCTTCTAAAGCGTTCTATACGATTCACCATCCGTCTTTCTCACGATGGCATTCTTCTCCTTTCACTTCGATCATTGTGGGCAGTTGCTACGCGCCTGAAAAGCTTGGAACCGTTGCATCTTGAAGCCACAACCGCTGCTACAATAAATTGCTGTGTGCACTTCTGTGAATGATGATCTTTGTTGTATATGCTGTGGCAGTACTGTTTGATTCAAGACGCTGATAGTTCTTGCCAATTTTGTCGAGCAATTTTGTCTGGGAATGATGCGATTCAGTGGGTCAGTTCCTTCAAATTCCGCAAGAGCGGCTGCAAATTCATTGCGAATATTTACTTCGTCACTACTCTCATCTTTAATAATTTCTGACATGGTTGTCCCATTGTCATCCAGAGTTTGTTCCGCTGTTATCTCCTCTGTCCTCAGATAAGTGAAATCTGAGAAGTCAAGCATTTTTCTCACTTCTTCCTTGAGTGCTTCCAGAACTGGTACAGAAAGAAGTTTCTTCTGAACAATTTCTCGAGTCTGGTCCGCTATTCATTGCTCATTAACTTCAGATTTATGGAAACAGTGAAGGAATCTTTGGTGTAATTTTTCGTCGGTATGCCGTAGTGTCAGTCTCCATTTTGGTAATGGCGTAGTATTCACGTATGATGAAGGTATTTATTTCTGTAGTCCACTTCATCCTTATGCGTGGCCTGCCTGTCGCAATGGTCTCTGGAAGCAATAGATCGCTTCTCTGAGAAGCAATTGCGCCAGGTGCAGCTGTATTTACAGCTGCAGATGGATGGGTGTTGCTATCTTCGGCTGCAACATATTCTGGGTTATCCCCGATCAGGGCCCGCCTGTTCAGCTCCTGATCACCACCGGCTCGCATGCTGTCACCTCCAGCGGTGGCTCCGAAGATGCCCTGGCGCTATCCAGGCAGCGGCTTATTTTCCGAGACCATACGACGCATATTCTGTGTCTCCATATTTCCATGGCTGTGCCATCGCCTGTTTGCCGTCAGATTTTTCGACGTTGCCCGTTATCATAAAGGAGAGTATTAAAAACGCTAAATTTTGGAACGCATGTTTCGAGCTGCTCATTCATGTAGGAGAGAGATCAGGCTCGGAGCTGCCCACTAGGACAAGAGCCGCAGGGATCTCGTAATAATAACTAGTGGTGCTACAGAATGGCACAGACTTCCCGCATTTGTTTTCTATTTCTTTTAGTCTGGTCTAGCTACACGGACTTGCCACATACTCGCGCCAGCTGCCATCTATTGCCGCCCAAAGAACATTTTTTGACATTTTCTTAATATTTCGGTTTCTTAATAGTAGAAAGGAAATATTGTCTTAAGACTATTAAATGACAGTAAAACCTCATCCTAAATGACAATTTTCTTTGAAAAATTGGAGTCGCTTTTAAGAAAATGGCGTTTAAGCGCTACTAAAAAAAGTTTGAGAATTTTTGAGTTTCCGATAAACCTCATTTCAAGTCATTTGAACAACATTAACTGCACAAATACAATAGTGTTTACAAATTGCTGGAAATGTGCAACGGAAGTGAGAGATCTTTCAAAAAAATTACATCTCTGTAATTTTTGAAAAAACAAAAAATACCCCAAAATGAACTTTACGGCATATTAAAGAGTGCAATTATCTCTATTCATTCGAAAAGTTTGAATAAAGAATTTGGCATATATGTGAAAATGGCGTTTGAGCGTTTCTGAATACGCGGAAGTTTGAGCTAGTTTTCACAGAAAACACTTGCGTTTTCGAGAAAATTCACTTGACATTATTTAAAGCACATGTACTCGTAAATAAAATAATGTAAACAAATTGCCGCTAATGTAAATTCTAAAGAAGTGAGAGACAAGTCAAAAACATTATATTTTTGCAAATTTTGAAAAACAAAAGAATAGAGCAATACGGAGTTTATGTCATCTCGTAGAGTATATGAGGCACTATCCTTCCCAATAGTTTAAAGAAAATAAAGCATAAGTTTAAAGAAAAATATAGAGCCGTTTTTGAGAAAATCTTGTTTTTGTAAATTTTTTTTAAATTGCACATTTTGCACGCAATGTTAAGCGAAAACTACTAAAATTTTCGAAAGAATATACATGACCTTAATGAAAGAACTCACTATGAAGAACAAATTTTATTCGAAGTAAAAATCACTATCTGCAATTTTGTAGTTGTAGGAAGAGCCCGAAACAAATTCAAACTTTTGCAATTATCGAAAATTCAGAGTTAATGGCGAAAATCGGACGCATCCCACCTTAATAAGCGTATTTTACTCTATTCTTACAAGAGATTTAAAGACAAAATTTGGAGTCGTTTTTGTGAAACTTTTGAAAATGTCCGAGGGCTTCATTTAAATAACCCCAAAAATTTATGAATGTTTTTCAAAATCGTAGAGCTTCTACTCAGGCCATATGGATAGGGGTTTCTTCAATTTGGAAAAAAATAGTACATATATACTTCGGTTTTTCTTTCATGGCGCGTGGGGGGGTGTCATCAAAGTGGAATATCTCACGGTTTTTCTCGTCGTTCTCGGTTGTACTGCTAGGAGTGGCATGATCGCCAGCACTGCTCGATCGCCAGCACTGCTAGTCGCGATCGTGCGACTCCTAGCGGCGCAACCGAGAACAACACGAAATACCGTGAAATATTCCATTTTGATGACACATTCCCCAAGCGCCAAGAAAGAAAAACCGAACTATAGGTTAAGCGCTAGTGTTATTCACATGCACCGGACGGATGAACGGACAGAAAGACGAACGAACGAACGTTTTCCGTTCAATTAGTTTTTCAGTATCAAGGACCCAGAAAAGAGGGATTCTGGCTACACCACGTGTTTGGGGATTTTTTCTCTTAATTTAGCACCTGGATTTATCCGCGTTGTTATCTCGGCTCGGCAATGAATTTTTTTCTGTCGAAAATTCATCGGTTTTTCGCGCAGCATTACATAACTTTTCCTATACTACGTATATTACTCCGTATATACATATGTATACGGAAAAGTAAAAAGATAGCCCGTCTAAAAAAATACATGGCATTCGATAACGAACTGACTGCGAAGAACAAATCTCATTTCAAGAAAAACACTCCGTCGTCAATATTGTAGTTGTCGGAAGTCGCAGAAAAAATGTGCCACTTTAGCTTCTTTTGAAATTTCAGGGGTAACCATGAAAGCGATTATCTGCATATTTCGTAATTATTATGATATTATTGTCAGAGAATAATGTTGGAGATATTTGAAATTAATCAAAAATGTATCATGTGCTTAATTTTTCCTTTCCTGTATTCGTACTAAATACGGAGTGTATACGTAGTATATGAGCAATTATGATGCGCAAAAAAACGGCAGATTTTTGGCAGAAAAATATTCATTGCCGTGCCCTGATAACGAAAAAGTGGATAAATACAGTTGCTAAATTAACAAAAAAATCTCCTAATACGTGGTGCAACCAGAAATCTTGTTTTTTGGGTCCTTGATACTGAAAAACCAATTGAAAGCAAAACGTCTGTCTGTCTCTCCATCTGTGAACAACGCTAGCGACTAAACCGTTTGGCCGATTTTCTCCAAAATTGATATTCTCCGATCGATCTGACGGATCTCGTGGCTCCCTGAAAATGAAACCGATATTTTAATTTTGGGGTGTACTGTACATGAAACCCCTGGGACATTTTCAAGCCTTTCAAAAAAAACGGCAGCAACAACAATTTTCATTAAATTTTGTTGTTGGAGAGTCTGAAGGTCATTTAAGAGAATGGCGCACATCTCATGCTGGTTCAAAACTCTGATTTTTTTTAATTCAAAATATTTTCCGAGTCTTCCTAAACCTCAATTATGAAGATACATTTTTTTTCTTAATGAAATATGTTCATAAAAACCAGATCTTCAAATAAGGTCATCTTCAATTTTTCAAAAAGAAGTATTTTTGCGAACTGCGTTTTTTTTTTGCGGTTTTTTGTGTCAAACATAGGCATTTTTTTATTTTCTTTAAACCATTTTTTCTTAAAACCGCACAACGTTTGTTTATTAAATCGAAACCTTAGGTAGCATAAAGGTATATTAAGAGAATGGTGCAGGATTCATGTTCGTTGAAAATGCCTGATTTTGCAAAAACTAAAAAACCTAAATAAAAATTTCACCTCTTCATACAACTACAATTTTGAAGATACAATTATTTTTCTTAATGAAATATGCTCATCAAAAACAGATCTTCAAATAAGATTCTGGTAAATTTTTCCAAAATATGAGTATTTGTGGAGTAATTGGGCGTCAAAATTAGTCTCCCGCTCCCCTAAGAGAACTATAACCTAAGAGGAATTTTAAACCTAGGAGAATTTTAAATCAGTGCTAAAAAATGGTTTTGTAACCTATTTTAGGATCCTGAAATATAGAGAATAAATAACGAAAATGCATAGAAACGAATAGAAATTTAATACGGAAAAATCTGTGCTATTCTGTAACACCACTGGTTTAAATATATAGAAATGTATTCGTAAAACCACGAGTTGTTATTTATTTAACGCAGTCGTAACGCTGAACCAGCCGCAGATTCCCTGCTTACCGAAGGTACATTTTAGCAAAACATCGATACATCAACAGAAGATTTTCGATGTCAATGAACACATGGACAAAAACATCGATATTTAAAATATCGATGTATCAAACACACTGAAACATATCGAAGTAAAATATCCTTGTTGTAATGTGATACATAATCTGTATTATTAGTTTAACGTATATTCAGTTCGTGTCGTCTGGGGATCATCTATAGTGACAGTTGTGTTTGATTCATAAAAATTATAATAATAATAATAATAATAATAATAATAATAATAATAATAATTTTAAAAAATATATCATGTGAAATTGTTTTTGAAAACATTGATGTTTCTGAACAAATATATCGATCTGAAGAAACCATCGGAAGGAAAACATCGATGACGAATTAAGAAATTTTTTCATGGTGTTACAAAAAAAAACATGAAGCATTCCCACAATTAATCGTGTGGTCGTGAATTCAAAAACTATTACAATACCGATGTTTCTGCTCGAAAATATCGATGTTTTAAAAACATGGATGTTTTTTTTTGCCATCCCTACTCTACGCTTCCCTATCGGCTGCATGCGCGCCCGCGTGTTCGCCAAGGTCTGTGGCCGCACGTGTCGCACTCGCGGTGACCTTCGGCGCGGCGGCGCACGCGGAGTGAAGATTGACGTTCGAGGGGAGCCGCTCCTATCCTCCGCAGACGCCGCGGCGGCGGCGCGCGAGGCGGGACGAGACGGGTGGGGCGCGCAATGGGTCGGTGACGGGCCGGGCGGGGCGGGGCGAGGAGAGCGGGACGGGTGAGGCGAGGAGGGCGGGACGGGTGGGGCGCGCAATGGGTCGGTGACGGGCTGGGCGGGGTTGGCCGGGGCCGGGTGGGGCGGGGCGGGGCAGGGCGGCGCGGGGCGGGGCGGGGAGGGGCGGGGCGAGGCAGGGCGGGGCAGGGCGGGGCGGGGCGGGCGGGGTTGGACGGGACAGGACGGTGGGGGTGCGCAATGGGTCGTTGACGGGCTGGGCGGGGCGGGGAGGGGCGAGGAGGGGCAGGGCGGCGCGGGGCGGGGCGGGGCAGGGCGGGACGGGCGGGCGGGGCGGGACGGGACAGGGCGGGTGGGGCGCGCAATGGGTCGGTGCCGGGCTGGGCGGGGCGGGGGCGGGGTGCGAGGCGGAGTGCGGGGGCGGCGCGGCGACGGCGGCGCCGCGTCCTTGCGCGCGCGCCCGCAGCCACTGGGGAGCACATTGGGCTAATCGGCGCCTAACGACCTCAGCCAACGCCGCCACGCGCGACCGGTGTGCGGCTCTTGACCCGCGGGCCCTCCGCCGCCCGGCCCGACAGCGCCCAGGGAGAAGCCCTCTGCCGAAGCGACGCTCTTCGCACGCACGCCGCACCTGCGAGATGCTACGGCGCAACTCGCGTTTGTTGTTTGCAAGTTCAACCCACGAGGAAGTTACAACGTGCGGTTGCACAACCCGTATTTATTGTACCTTGACACGCATGGTAGCTACGCGATGCTATTGCACAGCCTTCCTTTATTATTCGCACAGTTCGACCCACGTGGAAGCTACAAGATACTTTTGCACACTCCGCATTTAGTATTCGCACAGTTCGAACCACGTGGAAGCCACAAGATGTTAGTGCACCAGCCTTCGTTTAAAAATCGCATAGTTCAACACACGTGGAAGCTACAAGATGCTATTGCACACTCCGCATTTAGTGTTCGCCACAGCTCGACCCACGTGGAAGCTACAAGATGCCATCGTACACCCTTCCTTTAAAATCGCATAGTTCAACACACGTGGAAGCTTCAAGATGCTATTGCACACTCCGCATTTAGTGTTCGCACAGTTCGAACCGCGTGGAAGCTACAAAGTGCTGTTGCACAGCCTGCATTTATTTTACGCACACCTCGACATTCATGGAAAGATAAAATATGCAATTTTACAACTCACACTCCTTGTACGCCTCTGCATCGGGGGATCAGATTTCCTAAAAGTTTGTTCCTGAAAGTGATGAAGAGGGGATAAAGGGAAACGAACGTTCCCATCATATTTTTCCTAATTCTGTGGTCACGGGATAAAAATTCTTAAGTAACTTTTTTGGCAAAATTGGGTTAAGTACTGAAACTACAATTTAAGTATCTACATATTTTCTTTTAGTAAAATGACCGAATTCAAATGTTGCCTCCTTAACGACAAAAAAGCGTTGGGAAATAGCGTTGAGCATAGGAAAAAGCGTTGGATCAATAATTTTTAACCCTTGTTTTCTCCAAACTAAAATTTTTGACTTAAGAACTTTTACGCCGTGACCACAGAATTATTGTATCGAATTATTAAATCCCCGCTGGCGCAAAAACGAAGCTTTAGCTTCCTATTGCAAATTGTCTCAGTTACTATAGCTGTGTGACGAAAAAGAAAGTTCAGGCAGGCCTCATAAGCTATGTATGGTGATGGGAATACTTCATCTGTCTCCCTTACCTACAGGCGTGGATAATACATTGAAACAGGGCCCAGGCTTGGGAACACCTGCTAACTGGCAAAAGTCGGATTAATCTGACCCTAAAATACCAAATAAATAGTACATAATCTTCAAAGAATAATGTTCGAGAGGTTTAAAATTAATGAAAAATGTATCTTGGGTTTATTTTTAATATATTAAAATTTATACGCAACACCATATTTTACGACAACCTAGCGACGTAGAGCTATTGCCTGCGACGAAGAGCTATTGCACAACCCACACTTCTCCTTGACACGTCTACCCAGGGTGGAAGTGAGAAAGAGTGACTGCACAAACCGAACTTGTACCTCGGCAACACGTGGAAGCGAGAAAACGCTGTTTCACACACACCTTGGCTCTAAATGGAAGCTACCAATAGCAAATCCCCAAGCTAAGCTACTTGCAACCACGCCTCGACATACATGAAAACGTAACAAAGTTATTGCATAACTGATAGGTGTTTGTTTGTCCCGGAAGCAATGAAGTTATTTTTCCATTAGTATAATGCATCTACCTTAAAAAGATAGACTGCGTTAAGGGCGTACGTAGGTCAACATATTTTTTTCGAAAATATCTTGTAAATTTTTCATTGTATATTTCTTCTCTTGTCTGCTTTTTTTTAACACAATATTACAAGCTATTTTATTTGTATTTTTTAAAGGCAAGTCACCTAAGGAGGAGTAAAAACACTTTTAGAAATTTGTCATATATAAGGAGTAAAACTTATTTTAGAAATTTGTCATATTTCATTCAAGAAATGAAAGTGACAAAACTCGTAACTAAAGAAACACCACTTTTCACAATGAACAAAAAATACTTCATTGTCAAGTTTATGTAATAGAAATAATAGCACAATGTTTTTTGTAAAAAATTGCAAACAACATTTTCCATAAATAAAATAAATTTAATCCCTAAATAGGAATCATAGTTCGTGACGCGTAAAACTTTCACTTGAAACTTAAAACGCATTTTAGGTTTTATTATTAATATTATAGAATGGCTTGTGAGACTTATTTTCGAAAGAATGGATTTGTAATCTGATACTATATTTCTTACGTTCGTTTTGTACAATTCATACTTTGTTTCCGCTCGACAGACCTTGACATAGCATGGTTGACATTTCCCCGAGTTGCCCTAGGCGCAGTTTTGAAGGTGTTCATTAAGAGCTGCTGCCTTTTCACGGGCAGTCACAGGTTCATTTTCACTGCAGTACCGAACTTGTGCCTTAGCAATGACTACATCAATCAAATTGGAAAACAGAAGAAAGTGCAATTATCTGCCTTAAATTAGAATTATGCAATCATTTTTCTGTAGAATCCCACTTCCTCCACTCCATTCAGATCTACAGTAATATGCAGTAAGGTAGTATGGTCGACTTGCAATCTTTCTCTTCTTTTGACAACCCGCGCTAACATATCCATTAGTTTTGTCACTGATTTCTATTAGTTGCACCAGAACATTACCTAGATCTTAGGTCACCTGTGGCTTATAATTATTTTTTTCTTGAAAAAAGTCTCGGTCGAAGCAATATTCAATTTTGGAGCGCTACATTTTCCAATCATTGTATTTGAAAAGTTTCACTGTCAAAAATGTTTTCAGATGAAGTCGCAGTTCCGTATTATACAACTATAAAATATAAATATACTTGTAGGGTATTCTACATTTTAAAATAAACGAATTAAATGTTTCGCATAGGCCTAAAGAGAATCAGATAAAATACGGATAGCTTCCGTGACAATTTTGCAGAATGCAGCCCGCAACGCGGGTTTTACAACCCGCGGAGTTCCGAGATCCCCAAGTGGGAATCGAAACGAATATGACACTATACTGCCGCATCAATTATTAAATACGCTAGAATATTGAAAGAGGAAGGTTTCGAGGCATAGCATGTTTCTCCTAATAATTCTAAATCAATGAAAGTATGGGTTTTGGGAACAGAAAAAAATTTTGACTCAGTCACGCGGAAGAAAAATTCTGTCGTCAGTCGGTTTGGCGATAGTTATCCTTCGTTGTACGATTAGTTTTAAGCAACACCAATTGTCAACACTGGATTCTCAAAGGTTCAGACATAATACAAGAATATTACGACGATGATGAAAAGCTCTTAACAATAGCAGCGTAGTCATATCAAATTTTCACGACCCTGAATTGCAGGTAATGATACGTAACGGTTAATGCACTTTCGATATTGAGTGACGTTGTTTTATTTGTAAAATATTTCTATAGGGGTGTCTTTCCCATTTCCTCCGAATTTGTTTATTTCCACACTGTAATATGTCTCCATGAATGTATGTGTGTGTGAGCGAGTATGTGTTGAAAAATTGTAAACATGTATTGATAAGAAGAAATAATATATTATCATTCCGTTTTATTTTTAAATGTATTTTGTCTAATCCTGTCTCAGAAATGCCGTTCTTATCCCCTTATGAGAAGCCAGACGCATTTTTTAAAGCCAAATTCGTATTTTTCTGTCGAATTTCTATTAAAACGTTTTGAATGGTTAATATTTCTATATAGTGATATTTGTGTAATAATAAATACACTTCAATACATTGAATAACTCCTTCCTTAAAACCATACGTGACGTTGGTCTCCATACCGGAGCCATTATGTCTCAATAGCATTTCGCATCTCATCAGAAATGCAGGCCCCTTTTGGACTGGTTAAGCAGATTTCTTTCTTATTTATTTGCATTACGATCCAACGAATTTTGGATTAGCCGTTTGCATCTCTCACTACAGTCACCCCTAGGAGTCTTTCTGTTTATTTCCTTTCTCTTCCAACCCTTCCCTTCTCACCCACCGTTTTCGTATTCGTTTGCACATTGTCAGAGAGGCTGCCTCTTCCCTGTCGTTTTCCTCCCTATCTCTTTGGCTCTCCACCTGCCGTCTTCCGCCCCGCGCTGCTGCTGACGCCGCGCCGCGCGCCTGCGCGAACGTGGCGGTGACGCAGCACTGAGCACGTGATTACGCGGTGCCCGCGTCGAGTCGAGGTCGAATTCAAACTTTGACCCGCGCGCGCTCGCGCCCTCGCGGCCGACGCGGCAACGAACTCGGAAACACCCCACCCCGACGCGACGTGTCAAGATAGCGACTATGGCGTGGACGCCACGAATAAATCAAAGGAACTCTTAAAAAAATACATCGAGAAAGTTTGTTGTTACTTCTACATCCCTCTCTCCCTGATTTTAACAACACGTATCGTTTTCAAATGTTCCCCAAGATGAACTTTCTTTTTCAAATTCCCTCTCCACTTCCAGAGGTAATAAAAGCAATTCCATCTAGGTGTTTGCTGAAATTGTGTAGGCATGCTTACAAGTCTTCTAGTCAAAAACACACATAGGAACGCTTTGGATTGAATGACTGACTTCCGTTTTATATTCGTAATGTTACAGATATTGCAACAATATCGTGAGAACGTCCACTTTCCGACAACCCTTTTGTCTCCTCGATCGTTTTCGTCGCATTGCGACACGCCCCTCCCCGTGAAAGAGCCGTCCCTCTCCATTTGTTGGTTTTTTTTCTGTTTTTTCTGTTCTTTTCTTTGTTTCTTTCTTTCTTTTTTTAGTTGGCCCCGAGGGAAAAGTGTTTCAAATGTGCTAAATTGAATAGATCCTTAAAATTTACAATCTATATTTTTTAATTTTGTATCTTACTGGAAGCCAGAGGAAGGGCAAGGTAAGTTAAAGCACGACCCAAAAAAATTCGGCTATACATGCCGCCATTGCCACAATTGCCTTTCCACATTTACATATTTTAAAGGAACAAAAAATTATATTTAAAATCTAAAATGTCCCGGGACTAAATTATAGCAACATCTTTCAGATCACGTTGTAACGGAAGTAAATCAAAATTTCTTAATAAGGTTTGGAAATATTACGCAACAAGCTTTATAACCGTCAGTTATTAGAGTCCGGATCCTTAAGTAAATCCATATTTTTGTCTTTCTATGTTTACTTTTCGAAATTGTGATCTGGCGAATCAGGACAATTCTTACACAACGTCCAAATTTTTCGATACATACTTAAACATTATTTTGTACTATAGTACAAATTTTACGAGTTATGTTTGTATTTTACATATTTTGCCAAGCTATTTAATACTCTACCAGGTTTCTTGAAATTTATTTCGCAAACGTTTTAATGAATTTTCGAAAATATTTTATTGACAAACTCGACATATTTTTTCTTAGGCTACACACATTCAGAATTGCATGCTGAGGACGCCAGGTGCATCACGTGAAAAAAACGATCAGATACGAACTTGGATGAACCTCCGTCTGCACCGTAGACTATACGTTGCGGCAAGTGCGCATGAGAGCTGATAACATTTTCTTTAGACGTGGAAAGTAACAGTGGTCTAATGTTTCTTGATAATTAATCTCAATTGACGAGAGGAATTGGTTGTCGTAAACGCTTAGTAGTACGAAGACAATGCTACGGTGCTTGCCGGTAATTTACGTGCTGCGTTTGCACAATGACTATAATACAAAGATACAAAATATCCCAAAGGTACAAATGTACTCTTAAAAAAATGATCCGGTAGGACAATCTATTTATTTTTTAAATTGATGTAATAAATATTTTATTAATTTAATATCAAATGATGTAAATTTATTTTATTTGTTTGTTAATAAATGTCTTGCAAATCAGAAATTTTTTTTAAACTACATGTTATATATGAAGTCGTAGGAATTCGGCGGCCGGAGTCATGTGGATGATCTTGACTGTCCGGGTTGGTGATCAAGCCCTGAGGAAGACCACGATAAGATTGTCGAAACGTCGGCAACCTTCGACGCGGCGTCACCCGGACAGCCAAGATCATCTACATGGTATATACTTTTTTTTACATATTTGTTACACATTTTTATCATTTTCATTACATATTTATGCTCATATTTTTCAGTTTCATACTGCATATTTTTCCGGACCCAAGTGCATTACTCGTACGAGACAAATGTTTGCTCGTAGTGCTGCCCCTGGGACCGATCCCCGCGGCGTGTGGGAGACGGCGTGGCAGGGGTTCGCCGGGGACGGCGGTGCGCTGCGGCGCGGCGGGTTGCGGTGCGGGCCGTCACGCTTCGGGCCCCCTCCACCGCCGCCGCGGCCAGGGGGGCCCGTCCCCCGCCCCCCGCTCCGGCCCCCGCGGTGGCTCAACCGCCGAAATTCGCAGGCCTGGCCAATCGGCGCCCGCCGCCGCGGCCGAGGACGAGGCCGAGGCCGAGGCCAAGGAGGCGTCTCGCGGCAGGACGGCGCTTGGGCTGCGGCGCGTGGGGACAATCGTCCCGCCGAAGGACGCGCGCGCGCTCTCGAGGCGCCTCAACGAGGCTGCTGTTGAGCCTTCAGCTCTCCAATCGGCACTTGGGGAGGGGGGTCATTACTTCTTTTCTTCTTTGGTTTCAATCAGCGCAATCAATTAATTTTTTTATTTTTTTTTTATAATTCCAATAGTCGTGTAAATTTTAGGAGGGAATTAACCTTTTGAAAGACTTCTATTGGTCTAAGAAGATTATTTTTGTGAAGAAGTCGACATGATAACACAACAACGGGTACATAATTCCTTTTCTTCTTTGGTTTCGATCATACATACAGCGCAATCAAATTCTTTTTTTTTTTTATTAATTCCAATAGTCGTGTAAAATTTAGGAGAAAATTAACTTTTTGAAAGACTTTTCTTGGTCTAAGAAGATTATTTTCGTGAAGAAGTCGACATGACAACACTACAACGAGCATATATTTCGTTAATGGGGTTTGCTTCTATCTTCAATTTCAAATACAATAAGTCAATTAATATTTTTTAATTAATCGACAAGTTTTTGTAAAACCTATGCATCATTGAAGCGTTTTTTTAAAGTTTTAGAATCGAATAAAAAATCTTTACAAAAAAGTTTATTTACCGAAGATTTTATTTTTAAGAACTTCTGAAACGATTTTCTGTTAATCTTTAAATAAGGATAAATTGAAACATTGATTAGCGAATGAATATGAAAATGGATCTACAACGAAGGAGACTTCAAATATATTATTTGTGATCATTTAGTAAATAGTTTGTTGTTAAAAACACTTTCACGATTTTTTCATTAACAAATTTTTAAATATATTACAAAACATTACAAATTTAAAATTAATCTGATATCGTTACAGAAATGTTGAATATGTCTTCAAAGATACGCCGAGGGAATAACGATAATTTTAAAGTTTATTTAATTTTTAAAATTTCGTAATTCGATTCTTCAATTCAATAATTTGTCGAATTAAGCACCTCTAGTTCACAGCTTAGCTCAGCGCAAGAGTGACAGCGCTCGCGAGAGAAGAGGACCTGCCTCAGTGAGTAGCGAAAGTGGAGGTACGGAAACCGACCACTTGCAGCGCTACTTGCTGGAGTAGAGAGCGATTATTAGTTGACGACTTTCGCATATTTATTCGTGTGCAAAGCAATTTCCTGCGCGTATGATAGACTAACTGTTCCGTACCTCTTTAAGCAAGTCATTCGTTATTTGGACTTTTCAAGTCTTGGTCTTTTTTTCAGTTATCAGCACAAAAATGTTCGTGCAATTTCGCAAGGCAAAATTGAATATTAAAAGTTATGAATTAATTTCGCAATTGTTATTTTTTTTTACATTTCCAGGCCTTCTATCATTCACATCGCTCGTCACGTACCTTGCTCTATAGCACTGAGTTAGGTTGACCTGTACGTACTAGATACATGAAGATAATAACCAATCCAAAGAGTAATGTTTTCTTAAAATATCGCCTAAAAATGTTTAAAAGGTTACTTCACGAAAATACTTAATTGAATTTTCTTAGCACAAGGAATAAATAATTTGCGCGTAAAATTGAAATTGAAATTGGCCAAAGATTCCATCGAAAACAGTTGCTACAGTTCTTCGGGAAGCCATCTGAAGCGCTGCGAACGATTTCGTTCCCGCCGTTCAACATCGAGGGCGCTCTCTCATCATCTCGGCGTTCTGTGGCACTTAAGAGCACAGAGCGTCCTCAGGACGAAGCCGTGGCGCGGCGGGGTAGGGCGGGGGAGGGGGAGGGAAAGGGGAGAGAGGCGCAACGTTTCGGCAGCCAGTGCGCACTGCCGCGAGACGCCCGTTGGTGCGGCGGCGGCGTCGCTGAACTTGTGGCCGTGAACGCGGGCAAGGGGTCTTCGGCCCCCCGCGCCCCCGCCCCCCTCGCTCCTTCACGCCCCACCCCCTCGTCACGGGAAAATGGGCGATAATTTTCCAAAAGACAAATTAGTTTTCTACGATTCCGAGAACGGATGTTTCGAAAGAATCTCAAGAATTTGATATTTTTTTTATTCACATTTATGTGTTCATCTAATCTCGTTTCCAGTCTGATAGCGAGGTGCTGGACTTCTTGAGAGATCACGGATTGCGGATTTATCTCTTCTCTTCTGTCGCAAATACTTCTGCCTGTACGCTATATTAGCGCGAAACAAAAATACGTTGACCATACATTCCGGCAGTCATTACCTTAGATATTTTTATACTCATTAGTCTGACCATTTGGCGAGCGACCTGTCAAATGAAAGCGATCTTCTGATCACTCAAAAGCAAAACCAAGCTGTTGGTTGAATTTCATTATTGCGTTCCGACAATGCATATATCGCTTTTCAACTGCGCTGAAGCAAACTTGGAGCTCGTCTGTAGACCAACTATACTGTATTTTACACTCGCAGAAGAGGTAGAAGTGCGTTTGCAGCAATTTCACTTTAATTAAGAAGATAAGCACCTTTCCGTTGTGCATCAGCATTCACATGATGCTGTACACATCTTCGTAATATTACTCATATCTGTTCATCAGTCAATGAATCGACAGTATAAAATTGGTGAGACTGGAAGAGATCACGTGTCGCGTATTGCAACTGGAAATTGTTTAATCCACAGGTCCTACAACTTTATATCCATTACACATAACTAATCACATGACACGAAGGACCTAAGTACTCCCACGATGAAATTTCCATAAAAGACGAGTATTAAAGAGCATCATCTCGGTCAGTTGTAAAGACATTTTTAATTTATTCAACTAGTTTAAATGTACGTCGTTTAAATTGCAAAACCAAGGATGACAGCCAGTATTGCTTTATTCAGTTGGGGATTATTTGGAAAAGCTTGAAAACAGTCGAAGATCGCCGACGACCGCGTTGCTCTGCAAAATGTATTCTTCCGCGAGCCATATGGACTGGAGCGCCAGTTGGCAATGGTAACTCGTAAATATTGGTTCAGGGAGTGTAGATGAAGCTTAGGGGGAGTTTTCATAAGGAATTTTTTGTTTCAGTACTGACACTAAATATAAGAGTAAGAATTGAGATAAAACATGTCGAAAAGCATATGAGAATATTAACGTGAAATTCTAAGTGAGACCGTGCACATTGTAGGGAAACGCACCCCCACAATCAATTTGGCCGGTCTATTCACTTTCAACATGTTTTCAGCTGAATCCACAATATATCGACTCCTAAAGAAAAATTCATGTTAGTAGGCCTAATATAGCTTTCAAAAGAAGGTTAATTTTCTTGCATTCTAATTACAAAAATATATTAGTTTCATGCAAACATTCTCCGGTTTGTGGAATACAATAAATCTACACAGACGTCCCACAGTCCCAGAGCATCGTTTCTTTTTACTTATGGATTACACCTCTAATGCTATTTGGCGTAAATGAGCGTCAAAATAATCACTCGTGGGACTGAGAAGATTTTATGTCTACAAAACAGTATGTTTGTCTCTACTTAAATAAATTATTATTATTATTATTATTATTATTATTATTATTATTATATATTAATATTATATTATAATATTAATTCATAAGTCCGCTTAGTCGCTAGCGTTGTTCACAGACAGACGGACGACGTTTTGCTTTCAATTGGTTTTTCGTATCAGGGATCCACAAAACAGGGTTTCTGGCTCCACCACGTGTTAGGAATTTTTTCCCCTTAATTTAGCAACTGGATTTATCAACTTTTTCGTTATCAGGGCCCGTCAATTAATTTTTTTCTGACGAAAATCCGCTGTTTTTTCGCGCAGCATTACATAACTTTCCCTATACGGGAAAGTAATAATATTCATAATATTCATTTACGTTAAGATAAGATTCTAATAAAGTTTTGTAAGCGATAAGATTATAAGACTGTGAAGGGCCTCTGCCTTTATTAGTAGGCGTGCCTTAAATGAAATAATAATGTATTATGTATTGTCTTTGTATGTATTTTTGAGTTCTTTATTGTATTATATTATTATATTAGATGTATAAAGTGTGAAGAATTTGCCACCGGGCTTAATGCCCAAAGCAAATTAAATAAATTATTTTTTACTGTTTAGTCAAATGCGTTCATCTGATAATAGAATAATGTTGCATAGAGTGAGTTAAAAAGGAATTGTTTTATATTATACTAACATTTATAATTTAATTACATTGCTAATGCATTAACTGCAAATAATAATTGTATAATCTACTATTACTCAGCGAAGCCAAGTAGCAGGAATTCGTAACATCTAGTTTCGGATATGGCAGAAGAAGTAGAAGAGAAGAAAAAAGAGGATGAGAAAATATGATGAAGAAAAAGATAAAGAAGTGAAGAAAAGCCAAGTAGCAATTACCTTCATTTAATCACTAACAACTCATTAGGGAGGTGATTTATTATTTTACTTCCTGGCGCGTCAATTGCTATGGTCATTACTTCCGTAAGTGTAGTGCGTGTTATATCCTGTCACGTGACATTGATTCTTCACGCTCAGGGGTGGATCCAGCGGATCGTTTGGGGGGTGCATCGTAATTTTTTTTGTTAAATAGCAAACACATTTGTTACCGAGTGAAATGGCTCAGAGCTTAGTGGGCTGGATTCGCAATCAGGAGGTTCTGGTTCGATCTTCGGGCTGGCCATCTTGACCGGGGTTTTCGTGATTTCCCTTAGTCATAAGGCGAATGCTAGGATGGTTCCAAAAGCCCACAAACACCTCCCACTTCCCATTACCCCACCGAACACCTCCCACCGTCATCGTAGTCCTTTCACCCCTCATCACTACCCTATCCAATAAGAATAATAACAATGTTATCATCCTATCACCTCATAATTGATTATTCAAGGCTAACAACCTTGCCTTAACTGAGGGATGGGACCGAAAGGTTGATCCCCATAATTCCACGCGTTGATCACTCCAGAATCGATTACTTCTGGGCCTTGGAAGAGAGAAACGTGTTGCGTGTTCAGTGATAACCTGTATGCGAATAAAAATAATAAACATATTTGTTATTGTATTGTATGTTATTTATGTACTATAGATGTGTTACTATACAATGTTATTGTTGAAATAATTTCATAAGTGAAACATAAATATTTAAATCAATTTTCAAATAAACGAAGGAAAACTCTAGGCCTTTTGAGGGTGGCCATGGCCACCATAACCCCTGGATCCGCCAGAACCGCTGAAACGTAGATATGGCGCCGACCTACACGTCAGCTAGTGGGGTTTCTTTCCTCCCCAAGCAGGACACCTCCCCTTCCAACGTGCTCTACGTTCATTAGTATGACGCCATTTGTGATCGTGTGTGTAAGGGAAGAGGAGGGCAAGGATGATGAACGAGGGGACGCTTGCTACCTATGGTCCGTCTGTTAAGATACAGTTCCGGTATTCACCTTAAACTAATAAGAGATACCGCAGAAAACTACCGATAAGAGTAGCCGACTCCTCCAGACATCGACTGAATTCGGCCTAGCTCTCTAACTAGGGTCGAAAATGCGCCACCGTCGGGACTCGCAACCTAGGACCTCCCAGTGTAACGTCGGCACAAGGCAGCCAGATCTTCGAACGGCTGGGCACGCAGGCTGCAGGACACATGGGACGGACAAAAGCAGTGGGAAATGCCGTGGCCCCGTCATGCAAGACGAGCGGGCAGGGGCACCGGACCCCCATAGGCGCACATGTCTCCCTGGAACCTCTCGTCTTTACAGGGCTGAAGGCGATCACGTGACCGCCAAAATAAGTTAGCGGAGAAGAGGCAGAAAGCTGTTCGTATTGAGAGCACCTCAATACGAACCCCAAATAAGTTAGCAGTCGAGTATGCTCGCCCGAGACGGGTGTGTAGTCCTTGAGACACGGCGTGTGCGGAACACGGGTGTCAGGTCACCGGCGCGGTAAAGCGGCAAGGTGGAGGATGCACTAGCCCAAGGGACGGGGAGCAGGCGCGTGGGAGTCACGGAGGTACTGGCGAACATAACCCCATAGCTGTACGTTTGTAAATAGTGTATATAAACAGATTTGTACATAGAGCTCGTGTCTGTGTTTTCATTTCGCTACCACGCCGCCACACCAGTCACACAACAGTTGTGTGAGTGCTTTTATTTATTTATTTACGTCAAAAACAGTTAAAACCTGTGTGTGACGAGCTATGGGGAGAAGTGAATTTTGTGCACGTTTTCATGATTCTGTGATCTCTATCCTAAACCATATTCTAGTCGAATTTAAATTACAGAAAAGAGAGGTTTTTTTTCGAGTTTTGTTGACAAAATATTCGCTCCTATATAATACAATATATTTTCAAAGGTAAATTAGCTATAAATTCCTGCCCTGAACCCTCATGTTCTTTATGAAAGAATAATACTTTTTGCCGCGATAATATGGAAAACGATAATTTGAATAACTATATTTCCCACTGAAATTCAGAAGACGTGCACAAATAATGAAGTTACATTTATGTCCAGAAGCAAAACAAGGGACCATCTCAGCATTTGCTCAAGGATCAGGGAAACTGGACGAAAAACCTGATCGAGATGTCCTGAGCCATCTCAGCCGGTCGCTAGTTTTTCGGAACAAGACGATGATGGGGAGATGGAAAAGTTAAGTCAGTGTCTGGGAGTTTTACAAAATGTGCGGGCGGAGGGAGAAGGGGGTGGTTAAGGTTGCGCCACGATCACTCGTCCGCGCACGGATTTCCCCACGTCACAGATCTCGCGCACGGTACTCCCCGCCCCATCCCTCCTCGCCCCGGGCGGCTTGGCAATGATCGCCCATCGCGACCGTTCAGGACGACTGAGTAAGAAGCCGTCACATCAACCTCCACCTCTCCGCCCCGTCCCTGCTCGACAGGATCTCATCCACCAGCGAAGTTTCTAACTCACGACTGCAAAGAGGAACAGATAGCTCTCTACACACCTGCTTGTCACTTCCACCTCCGCAATCGCCGACGAGGCCGCTGAAACGAAGATGGTTCCGAAAGGACGTTTCGTGGGTCAGTTATGTCCAAGCCATTTATTGCGGGATGTACCATACAGTGGCAGCGTAAAGATATATTTTCCTTTTCCATATAGTCTATAGGCCAGCAACTTTGAAAGCTTCCTTCGAGTGCGCAAGCGCGAGGAGGGGTGACTCGCACCATCAAACGATCACTTCCCCTGAAAATATCGCTCTCTCACTCGCTCTGCGCGCCAGGCGGCGTGGCCGGTCGAGGGGAGGGGGGTCTGAACGCATAGACAGTCTGCTTTGTTCGTGGGCCCATCGTGCAGCAGTAAAAGTGTCAGCCATCCAAATCAAAACAGTTTCAGCTGTCTGTGCACAAACGCTGACTCTTAATGTATTAAAATTCAGTAAAAGGAACATATGTATAGGAAGCATCGCACAGCATTCGTCTTCGAGTGCTGTGCAGCGTGGCGTGTCTTAGCGTAGGTCTAATTTCAAGTGAAGTTCACAGGCGTAATATTGTGTGTATTTGTTTCTAACACTACGACAACCGTTTGCAGGTATAACCTGAACATCAAGCTCCCTCTTTACCATCCCGATCTCAGTTCCATCGATTTAGTTTGGAGTTCCATTAAGAATCATGTTACGAAAGAAAGCATCGGTACCCGTCTATGAGTTAAAGAAAATGTATGCCGCATATTATTTTCTGAATATTGCCCAAATCAATGGAAGAAGTGTTGTGAACACGTTAAGAAAATCGAAGAAGAATATATGAAAACAGACATGTCGACGAAAGCAAAAGTGGACAAAATTATCGTTTCTTTGCGGGGCAGTTCCTCTGAGTGTGAGAACGGCAATGACGTCAAACAGTGAAGGCTGAAATGACATTGATGACTTATAGCTCTTCCTTGCTGGGGGAGGGCGACGAATCGCGTGCGCGCAGAAGGTTCAGATATTCTGGCACTGTAGCAACGGTGGGAGAAACCCGCGAAAGTAAGCACTTCCCAAAAGGGAGATTTCAAACTTGTCCCCCTATAGTTAAAAACACCTAGTAACGCACGGGACTGGAGCACGTGCGATCAAGTATGTGTATAACAGGGCTGTACGTTTGAATCCTTCATAAGACATTGTGATTTAAGTGAGCATTCCCAGTTTCTCACGAATCACATCTAGGCCTTAATTCCTTTCTAATTTCTTTACCTTTCCTATTAACTGTGGCGATATGGTTCCACGATGCTCTGGCGAAACAGACTCCCTAATTAGATGTAGGTATCGATTTGGACCCCTGTCGGGCTATCACACGGGACCGATTTTGGCTTAAGGGGCTCCGTTGGACAACAAAATACAGGACCGAGATGGGCCAATAGGCATTCCCAGCGTGATGTTCTGGAAGCGATGAGGGGTTTTCATTAAATAGATCGATGGGAACGGTGGTCTAGGTCCGTCAGGCGCCTACAAATGACAACCGAGAGGACTCTACAATAAAGAGAATTAGTCCCTAAGCACACCGATATATTTTCACGAACATTGAATGACGAATAACGATACTTATGTAAAACAAAAGTTATAAAACTTCTCTTTTATAGAAATCTATTCCCTGAGTCCAGAGAAAAGCGGAAACTTCGTTGCAGCTGGCAACTTCATCCACCGTGTGTTGTGTCAGTCGATGATAATCTTGGCATTCATCGGTTCGACATTCATCACAGTACTCGATGTTGCTGGACTTCCAGGTCTCTGTTCTTCAACCAATCTCACTCCTATCACTCATCGGCTGACATCATTACTCTCTCCTGACTGTTTGCTCATGGCATCATAACTCGCTATATACTTCAATAAGCCACCTATGGATTTCCGTACAACTCGGTCACATGTGAACGTCAGCCTTAACCTCATTTGTCCAATTTCTAAAGCATATCTGTCAGCCATTGTAGCGCAAGGTCTTGTGGGATTCACACCTATTCCTCTAAAGTCGCTTGCGACAGCCTTCTCCTGCGAACGAACGCTTGTGATTGCACGACACTCTGAGGCATTGTGAATGGTCCTGAACTGCAGTAGATATTACTTATGTCTTCCTAGGTGCATTACTTCCGAGAATATAAGTACGCGGAAGACATTCTCGAAACTATACTCGTATCTTGCTAGCCCTCCATTCTATTCAAGTTCCACACTTGTGCTGATTCCATTCTTTTATTTCTAGTACTGGACCTCCAGAAGGAAGATCGTAAGAATCACTGTTGGAGAATGGAGCATTTTGTCCAAGGGCGTTGTTGCATTGCAGATTTTTTTTCCTGATTAATATCACTCTGATTCGCCTCTCTAAAGTGCCCGAGGGGATCTTGTCACGTGATAACCACGTTCTGGTGAGCAGGTCCTTTATAGCTTGCTCCTGAGGTTTAGAGGTCCGAGTCCTCTGAATTACTATTTAATATCATTTGGTCAGTGGAGAAACAATTCTGTTTATATGCAGTGCTTAATTTACAAAATTTTAGGTACCGGAACGCGCCCTAAATTAATTATGAATTTAACAGAAAAGATATACATTTACAATATAATTTAATAATATATTCCAGGTAACGGATAGCAGTTTCGTCGCGTACCGCCAGAAATCAAGCCTTGCGTATATCACATCCCTGGCGTCTCTGGAATCATAGCATCACTAACACTGTGGATACCATCTAACAATACGGATACTATCATCAAGAAATGTCAAAAGTCAGTTATGTGGTACTGTTTCTTCACTGACAATATTTTGATAGCATGTGTTTTAAAAGTAATTTTGTATTTATCGTGATATGTACCTCCAAATACACATGTACATTCTTTTACCTAGCGCAGGATACACACGAATTCGAGGATGTTCTCCCCATCTCTAGAGTAAAACAACGAGAGAACTTACAATTGTGTCAGAGACAATAACTTTAGGACGGTGCAAGTGATCTCAAGTCCCCTCACTACCTACATTCTCAACGGCCGTCCTATCCTCTTTTCTACACTTTATTAGCAATCGTCCAACAATCGTTGTGCCTGCGTATTGGTAGGAGAATATGCGGTAATCGCTAGAGAATGGGAACTGCAGAGATGGGAAGAGACTACCTATATAAGTTGCTTACACTGTAGAACTACATGTCCCGGCAAAGGGTTCTATCATTCAAATATGGGCCCGACATTGCCTGAAGCGAGTTGTTTAGAAAGAATGTACATCTCCAAATTTCCGAATGGAAGCAACCTTGTTAAACACAAAGGATGCCGACTACAAATGGCCCACACTCGTTCCTTCGACTTCGGGCAATTTCAGTTCGTTTCTCGGATGAGATTTACCGCACACCTCTCATTTCCTGCCTCTTTCAACTCATTAAGCTCTCTGTGCAAAGCGAGCGTTAAGCTTAAACGCAGCTTCTCCCCTCTATTTCCCAGCGGCCAGAAGCACCCGGGGTATACACAGTTTTTGTTACGGCGCTGAAAACTTTTTCAAGGACGTACGGGAGAAATTCCATTGTTCTATTACTTTGTTCCTAAAAGTATGTTCTACAGAACATTTGTATTCTTAGTGAGAGTTTGCACAGACTGGTTTATACTTAACGTCTTTTCGTAGGTGATATCGGTCATCAATCTACTATAAACAGCACATTTTGTCAAGTGTTATCATAAGTAATACCACGAGTGCTTTGGAAATTATCGATAAATTTCGATTTATCTGAGAATTTCCAAAGTACGAGTGGTATTTAATAGGAGTTTTCCACAAGTGAATTGCGTCCATCTGAGTTCCAAAACGCGCTAAATATTGAAAATAACTGAAATCTATGTCAAAATCCCTGCCTCTTTATTCTCTTCGTTTGTTTTCTAACGTACAACCTATATTCAATAAAAGGTAAAAGATAACATTTTATAGAACACATTTATTTGAAAGGTAAGCTTCCATTATTTTCTGCTTACATTATATTTAAAATGTTTCATTTTACTCATATTTATGGTATAAATTTGATTTTAGTACAAATGTACCTGATGATGGTGAAAAAATATATCTCCGAAACGTTGTGAAACTCCGACTCTTTAATATTGTATTAAATATATTTAATTATATGATTGTCTTTAATTAATGGAACTTGATATAATATACCAAAATCAAAGAGGTTATGTTACAGGACATACGCGGTTTATTGGTCATTGACATAGCTGTATACCGCCTCCTAAGATAGACGAGACAATTTATGATTGGCCAGTAGGGAGAAGCGGTAAGAAAAATCGGATAAAAAAGCGATAAACTTTTTAAGACACACTGCCTTGATTGGGGCATTTTGTATGTATCTTTAAAATCATTTTGGTTTTAATTTCACGAGTGAAATAGTCATAGTGACACTTCTTTCAATCCCTTTCGACCTCACTTCTTCTTTTTCCAGTGTGGAGTACACCGGTGTGGTTTAAAGTTTCAGTGGTCCAACAAGGAAATACTATTATCGCTTTAACTAATTACTTTCATCATACGGTTGCAACAACTTTATAAACGAGGAATGAGTACATAGTCCGTAGAACTTTATAAACGAGGTTCTTTTTACTATGACTATTCCGCTCAAGAAATTTCAACCAATAGCATGTAAGAATTGTGACCATACCAACCAATCACACATGACTTACCCATGCAAAATTACCAGTTATTTAATATAACTTCTTAGAAGGTAATATGCAATTTTTGCATACTTTTTTCGTTTACGAATAGAGCTTATATAAATTTTTGCTGTGTTTTATACTCTGTAGTCTCTTCTGCGTTTGTTGTTGTTTCAGTTGTTTGAAAGCAAAGCATTAGAATTAAGGTATGTTTCAGTGTCTAGTGCTATAGACTAATGTATTAATAAACCTACACCAAATAACGCACTCAGCAATAGAAAATATGCTTGAAAACAGTTTAAGAACTTTTGTGAAGAAAGGATATTTCAGTAGGCCTCCCGTTTGGTTCTCTCTCTTAAATCTGTGAAGTTGTAGAGATATCTTCCTCCGGAGTCTCTTAACACTGAATTCTTTATAGTACTTGGAAAGTATTAGTTATCCGCTTTTAATAACATTTTCGTTGTACTTTGTCGGTCATCAAACATGATGCAGTTGATTTCAATACTCTCACAAAGATTTTCTGGGGGTTTTCAAGGCCCTTTCCGAAAAGCCTCTTCATACATTATAGTCCACCACAGTTTCTTTTCGTCAAGGTTAACCAATCTGTAATTTTTAAAGGCAGCTCTTATGGCTCTCTGTAGCCTGCAGTTCAACATCATATCTAATTCATTGTTTACGGTATCAGTTTTTTTAAAAAAATCAGCTTATTAGGCCTTCTTGTTGTATCTGATTATGCAGTGTATTCCAAATTAACTTCATCGGTTTCCCTCTTCCGGTCATCGGATAATATCACTTTCCAGATCTGCTTGATTGTCATCATCCTCGAAAGAAATTATCTTAGGGGAAGCCGAGATATTCTGTTTTCATTTTTACCTTTGCATATTTCATTCATTTTCATAACCGCTTTTTTATTGGTGTATGATGCTCAGTAAAATCTGGTAAGCCAATTTGATGTGAACCAATATAGTCTATCTTTCACTTTGCTATTTAATGACCAATAAATTCACAGGGATATCTTTGGTACATGAACGTTTAATGTCGACTTTCTTTGAATAAGTTTCGCCATTGTTGGGGCATTTACGTTCAGAGTATAAAACATTTTCGTACTTATGATTGAGGGTATCAAAAAGTTTCTCAAGATTGAAAAACTTAAGCTTCCTTTTCCAATTTTCCCCTTCTGAAAAGTTTTTTTTCCGAACTGAACTATATCACATATAAAGTAAACTAGGTAAACCCGGTAGACGTTGTTCTGCCCTTCATCTCCCTCTTTCCCCTCCCATCCCTTTCTCACTGTCTCTCCCTCCCTCACTTTGTCCCTGTCTGACTGTCTCTGTTGCTCTCTGTCCATCTCATTCACATTTCCTTGCATATTCTGTACGTCTCTGAGCAGGTGAGGTAATATCGGGATGCGCCGTATCAGCAAAAATGTAATAGAATGTTCAGGAAGAGTTCATTCTGTAGATTACGGAGTGAAAAACGTTCCCTAGAACGCCTCGTTTAAGAGTCATTTAACGATATAGATTCAAAATGCTGCCGAGTGTGTTTCAGGTTGCATTTGACGTGAATGTTTAGTTTTTATTATACAGCGCCATATAGTGGAGTTACGACAGAATTAACAACACAAAACTTCTCGGTGAAAAAACACGTAGAAGTGCCAACTTTAGGAGATCGGTCCAACGGTGTCTGAGTTTTGCTCTTTTATATGTATATTCGTGATTTTAGAATTGGTAAAAAAATAATGGTTTGTTTTTTCTCATTTTTCAAGCAATTTAGTACAGATGTGTTTACCACATTGGCCGATTGAAATGTTTCCCTCAAGTATGGTAGTAATCGACCGTAGCAACACTATAGTGCGATTTTTCTAACTCTGCCCCTCAAGACCCTATGGCCACGATGGAATATCACACGGCATTTCGCGTCTTTCTTCGTCGTAGCGCTAGAAGTCGCATGATCACAAGCACTGCTTGACACGGTCGCGATTTTGCGATACCTGGCGGCACGACTGAGAACGCCACGAAATACCGTGACATATTCCATCGTGAATACGGGCCTTGAGGGGCAAAGTTAGAAGAATCGCAGTATAGACATTAATTCCTATTTGTATAGTAGCATATTATATAGCATATTATTCCAAGCCAGTTGTCAATAAATCCCATTACAATACCGCAATATCGTGTGTGTGTGTGTGTGTGTGTGTGTATAGGTGAGTCACGTAACTTAAGCACCTCCTGTAACTTTGGAACGGTTGAAGTTATTGCAATGCAGTTTTCACGCAGCAAGAGCTTATTTTCGAAGTTTCGACGTTTCCTCCCCGGACACCTGGTATATTTTTTGAACTAGTATTAACTATTTTTTAAATCTAAACATTTGTCGATACCGCCGAAAAGATTGATATTTTCAATTAATAATTTACACAGCAAAATGAAATTAGGTTTATATGGCAAGTATATTTTTGAAAATTACACATCCAGACTCACATTTGTGTATCCGAATATTACCTGTTTTACTTTCACTCACTTCATGTCCAGAAACGCGCACGCGGTGCAAGGTAGCTGGCGAGTCGCGGGGCATGGTGCAGGACGGACGCTAAGTAAGTCTCTCTATTGTCCGATTTAAATATAGTGATTTGTGACAGATAATCATCGGAACAGCGGTTATCCAATCGGAAGCTTTTTTACTTTAATTTTAAGTATCGATGCTCCCGATAGGATAACCGCGCCACAGCTGATCTATCACAAGTCACTGTATTTAAATCGGACAGACTGATAGGAGTGTCCGCTGAAGACTAGGGTGACTGAGCTGCAGGACTCCCAGTTATACTTCGGTTTTTCTTTCTTGGCGCACGGGGGGGGGGGGTGTCAATAAAATGGAAATCTCCCAATATTTCGCGTCGTTCTCCATTGCGCCGCCAGGAGTCGCATGATCGCCAGCACTGGTCGATACAGTCGCGATCATGCGACTCCTGGGGGCACAACGAAGAACGACGCGAAATACCGTGAGATATTCCATTTTATTGACACACCCTCGTGCGCCAAGAAAGGAAAACCGAAGTGTACTCCCCGTGTCCTCCCACCCCGCCTTGTGCATCGAGGGTTCTGGAGGGTTCACGCGAAGGGAGGGCCCTGAAGGCCCCCTCCCGTCTCCTGAAGTAGGTGGCGCTGTCGCGCTCCCGGCTGCGCGTGTAAAGGGCTCTTTGGCACTCGCGGCTGAAGCGCCGCAGCGTTGAACCCCTTTGCGGTTCAATAGAATGCTTGGACTGCGTGGAAAACGAGGGGCAGGAACTATCCGTTCAAAGGCAGTGCGGCCGCGGTGGCGAGAGTGGGGCGGTGTGCGCGGGGCTGGCAGTGCGGGTTGCGGCGCGGGGCCTGATCGGACTTGCCCTGGTGCGACCGGAAAAGCTGAGCGGTATTCGCCGCCTCCGGGGCAGTTGGTCAAACATTCTCTGGGCAGCAGTGTCGGAGTTAGGCCACTTTGGGCCCTGGGGCAATGCTGAAACTTAGCTCCCCCCCCGAAAAAATTGTTGTATCAAGAAACAAGTCAAATCAAGTTGTATCAAGAATCAAAAAAAGTTGTATCAAAAACTATGAAATATTTTATTTCAACAAAAAACAAAAATTACAATATTTAATTTAGAAAAATTGGTTTTGGAAATTTATTTTAAATAATATTTTTAAGTAAAAATATTTCATGATCAAATGATACTCGTACAATTTCCGCGGTGATCTTAAAAACGCTAAAAAAAACTGTTTCCTGAGTATTTAATAAAATCACTTATTAATCACATGAAGTAAAAACATTAATTTCAGTGGAACCCGTTTTAAATTTGGCGTCATTTGATTCAATTCGTAGATAGTAAGAGTAAGAGTAATGACTATAACTGAATATTTAAAGTAAAAAATTAATAGAAAAAATTATGAAACATCATCAGACTACTGTTTCGTGACTTATAAAATTGCGATAACGATTTTCTCGAGTTCTAATTTACTTTTCAATATTTTACCAATTTTTTCCTATCGTCCCCTTGACTTGTGGGGCCCCAGGCGATTGCCCGATCTGCCCATGCCTAGCGTTGGCAATACTGGGCTTTCTCGCCATCAGAAGCGTTGTTGTTACTTGATTCTAGGAACCAGATGTGTCAAGCTGGAACAGCCATGTCAGGACACAGTAATGAAACATGTAAAATGATTTATTGCTAATTAATTGCCAATATTTTGAATTAGTTGCCATGTATCTTCGGGCCGAAAACAGTGTGAGCTGGCTTGACGCGACGCCAGCACACACATCAGTGAAATTCGGGTCGAAGCTGGACGGAAATCTTCAGATAATGTATTGCTAATTAACTGCCACAATTTGGAATTAATTGCCACAATTTGAAATTAATTGTCACAATTTGGAATTAATTGTCACAATTTGGAATTAATTGCTACAATTTGGAATTAATCGCCACAATTTGGAATTAATTGCTACAATTTGGAATTAATTGCCACGTATCTTTGGGGCGAAAACGGGTGTGAGCTGGCACACTCGCGTGAAATTCGGGTCGCAGCTCGACGGAAACTCTCAGATAACTTATTGCTAATTAATTGCTACAATTTGGAATTAATTGCCATGTATCTTCCAGGGCGCAAATGGGTGTGAGCTGGCATGGCTGTTCCAGCTTGAAGCACCTCTTCGAACCCCCTGGCCCTCCTCTTTCCTCGAGAATGAAGCTGAGTACCATGGCATGTCGCACGTTTTACATTGCCAATTTTATTTTAACTTCGTAAAATTCGGTGTTCTCTTCAAATTTCCTCAAAGTGGACCCTTAAAAGGGGTAAATTAAGAAAATTGCTATTAAAGGATTGGTCGGTGGTCGGGGAGGATGGTCTTTCAACAGGGATACGATTTACATACAATATTTGGGTTTCAGTGTCGGTTCCAAGGAAAATCGGTCGTTGAGAGGAGAGGCTGTTTATTAGGGGTAGTCTTTCACAGACGTTCGTCTGTATTTATCATAGAGATAAACCTTTCGTCGGCGTGTTTCCAGCAAAGGATGTCCTCAGATTATTTGTTCCTGGTTCGTCGTCGGGTATGCCGATTCCGAATACACAAATAGACGGAGTATTTGCCTCTTCCACTTGACGAAAAGACGAGAGGAAACTGCACTGGCGGAGAAACAGCAACTTTGGAGGCGCACGTCGTCACCGTTGAGCTGCGCGGAACCGCTGCAATTCAGCTACAAGTACGAAGCGGCCTTTAGCAGGCAGCAGGATTCACTTTACGATGGAGCAGCAATATGACGGTTAGGTGATTGTGACTATACTTCAGTTTTTCTTTCTTGGCGCGTGGGGGGATGTCATCAAAATGGAATACCTCACGGTATTTCGCGTCGTTCTCGGTTGTGCCGCTATGAGTAGCATGATCACGATTGTATCGAGCAATGCTGACGGTCATGCGACTTCTAGCGGTACAACCGAGGACTACGCGAAATACCGTGAGATATTCAATTTTGAAGACATACCCCCACGCGCCAAGAAACAAAAACCGAAGTATAGGGGGTGGTTTTTAATAAAATGTCATTTTTTTCTTTTCACTTTAGAACAATGCCTTTTAGCACCGGCATTAATTTTATGTTATGATAAAAGGAAATGTCCCATTTTTATGCCTTTTTTTACATTTTTCGCCGATTTCGACTAATACGTACTTTTTACCTTTTTCGTTACTTTTAAAGAATTTTCGCTGATTTATTCGATTTTAATATCATTTTAATGGTTGCTTCAAATAATATTTACGAGATTCCACAAATATTCTCCACGGATTTCCTGAGTGGCCTATTCGATTTCTTCACGCAGAAATTGTAATGTCATCCGTTGTATGTAAGCTCAGGGTCCATTGACGGTTTTACCGATTTTGCGATAATTGCTTCTTGCACAGCTTTAATTGTTGATTGAAGCATCTGAACTGATTTTGATCAATTTTTTATGTCATTTTTCTTCACTTGTAGGGCATTTAAAACATTTTAAGAGCATTTTACTGATCATTTTTGGCGATGTTTTAGTTCATCAAAATCCGTCCCATAGTCATGACGATATGCTGTGAATGACGATAAAGCGCCGGTGGGATAAGGAGAGGAAACAGGAGAATTCACATTGTCCACCACACATTCCTCATGATTAATTGATTAATAGTGACTCCGGGCGCGTCAACTGCTAAAGTCATTAGTCCCATAAATGTAGTGCATGTTTCCCCTCGAGAGGTGGCGGTGATCTTCCCTCGATGGATGGCGGGATTCGACGCCGACCTACCATCGCCTAACGGGGTTTTCCTCAACCAGGTATCTCCCACCAGCGGGGCACCGCTCCAACCGGGAGAAGCTCTAAGTCCCGACCGGTCTCCAGGCATGTGCGATAGTGTAGTGCATGTCTGTTAAGTGTGTGTAAGTAAGGAGAGAGGATAGGACAAGGAACAGGAAGGAAAGACCGCGCGCGGTCCGTCACACGTTTGGGTGGTTATGGCTCCGGCACTCTCCTGGTGTTGATCGGAGAGACTACGGAAAACGACCGATCAGAGCAGCCGGTCGCTACAGTTCTCCTCCAGACAGCGACTGAATTCGACCCAGCTGGCAAGCTAGTGTCGAAAATCCTGCCACCGTAGGGACTGGAACCTAGAACCGCCCGGTGGGAGGCACTGCAGTCACATCAGGCACCTCTCCCGGTCACAAATTTCTCTCGATATTTCGGGATTAGAATCCCGTGCATGGTGCGCGGACTAGCCTCTGCAGCACGGGCCGGCCCCAAGCCGGCGTAGGCGCGCGCGGTGGAGGGTTCCATAGAGTTTCTTAAACATCGATTGTTTTACTATCGATAGTTTTTCGATATTATCGTAATTGTATGTCGATAGTATCGATATTACTCATTTTAAATAAATAGCTTTAGATAATTATTTGTGTTTAGATAGAAATTTGTGTTTTTATACAGATTTCTGCGAAATAAATTACTACTTTACTATACATTAGACTCTTTTATTAATGAAACATCTATTAAATGTTAATAAAAACAAATTTTATTACAGAAGAATGTAAATTTATTACATTGTTGTGTACACAAGTTAAAAACATATATGATATATAATCGTAAAATTAAAAATAAAATATGTACAATTAAAATAGCTTATTAAATAAATAGAATGTAGAATTGTTTCACCGATACACTTCATAACAAACTTACATAATTATTTATACATTGTAGAAAAATTATATAAATGAATATATTTTTAAGGAACTACATAATTTATAAACATACCTATTTCTTGATTTACTTTTTTATATACTTTTGTCGGCTTTGCATGCTCTCTGTATATTTTGTTACTGAAAATTTGAAAAGTTATTATATCTATAAAACTGTTCAGGCTTAAAACAATCGAAAAACTATCGGTCACAATATCGATAGCCAACGATAGTTTCAACTATCGATAGACTATCGATGTTTAACCCTTAAGTGGACGCGTTGGCGCACAGCGTGCGCCATTGGCGGATATTGTTGAGCCATTTCTGATAGATAAATCGACATTCGTTATTACTTCGTGTAACCTTTCAGTGTAGTCTTGTGTGACTACTGTGTCCTGTGTGTGAAGTTTCGCTGTCCTCACTCAGTCCTGGGTTGAATTATTGGTGGATCAGTCATCGACGGACCGTCTGTCACATCCTGTGCGCCGCGCGTCGAGTTATGTAATCTCAAATGATCCTTCTGTTATGAACTTTGATCTCTCCACATTGATGGAAATAATGCTTTTATACTCACTGTACGCAAACTAGTAAATTAAAATTGTATTCTTTTGAGAAACAATTACTTTTTCTTCCAGGGGTGATTTTGAGAGAGAAACCAGTCGCATTTCAACACTTTTCCTCGAATACGAGGAAGAGGAAGAAGTGGGTTGTAATGGATTGACTGTGCCTTTAATAATTGACTGTGATATGTGCCATAAATTGAATCACAAATATCACAATGTGGTTGCAGAAAAAACAGAAATCTGCTTTGCGCACTCCGTGCGCCGCGCGTCCACTTATGTTCCGAAATTTGACGCGCGCGCTTAAGGGTTAAGGCACACTAGGGTTCCGTGGAGGCAGTGGCCCTCGGGAGGCGAGCGGCATGGCGCGGCGCGGCGCGGCGCGGCGGCGCCTGTGGGGAGCGCTGGTGCCTGGTCAGCGGTGCGCGTCGGAGCGTGAGCGGCGTACGCTGCGTGGGCCGCGTGCGTGCGAGTGGGTCGTGCGGTGCGTGAGTGCGCGGAGGCAGCTGCTGCCAGCCCCCGCCCGGAGGGCCCTCCGCTCTCGCTCTCGCTCTCGCTCCCGCGCTCACTTCGCGCTGCGCTAACCGCGCCTAGAGAAAAGAGGGGAAAGGTGGAGTGACGAGGAGAGGCAGGAAGGCGAGGTAGGGAGACGAAACAGGGTAGCGAGGCAGGAAGACGAGTTAGGGAGGCGAGCTAGGGAGACGAGTTAGGGAGGCGAGCTAGGGAGACGAGTTAGGGAGGCGAGCTAGGGAGACGATGTAGGGAGTTGAGGCAGGGAAACGAGACAGGGAGGTGAGGAGACGACGTAGGGAGACGAGTCAGAGAGATGAGACGGGGAGACGAGGCAAAAAGACAACACAGGGAGACGAGGCAGAAAGACAAGATAGGGAGACGAGTTAAGGAGATGCAGCGGGGAGATGAGGCAAGGAGGAGATGCGAGGAGGCTAGGTGAGGCGGCTTAAGAGGAGGCGAGATGTGAAGGATCAAAACAGGATGGTAAGGATGAGAATCAAAAAAAGGCGCTATGAAGTAGACCAAGTGGAAAACGGAAGAGGGACGTAAGTTCTGGGTATGGCGGCGATGGATGCAATAAAAGTGGCAGAACAAAGAGCATCGAAGGGTGGTGTGGAGTGTAAAGACACGGTGGCAATATCAGGGCGTAAAAATAGGGAAACTGACACCTGAGGCTCGAGGCGTAATGACGGAACAATAAGAGGGGCCAAGAGAAAAGGGGTTGGGGCAGACGAGGCATGAAGAGTCGAGGTGGGGGGAAACGCGAATTGGGTGGAGCACAGCAGAGAGAGGCTGGGAGAGACGTGTCGAGAAGGATCGACAGAGGTGTGCGAGGTGGGGCGAGGGAGGGGGGTGGCCGGAGCGTGGCAGGGCGGGAGTCGTCTTCAGAGGCAGGGGAGGCGGGGATGTGGGGGCGGGGCGAAGTGGTCTCGTGTTGAAGAGCGTCCCGGTGCGTCCGCAAGGGATATCCGGTTGCCCTGCGCTGCGACAGCGAAGAGCCAATGAAAATAAACTACTCGCCTCCTGTGGGCTGGTGCCGCCTCGGAATCTTTGGTTTCAAAGAGTTGGAAAACACCGGACATCCACTAAGGCTTTACGAAAGATAAGGCGGAGTAGGTTAGTTTGCGAGGCGAGGCTAATATTAGAATCAGCTCCATTGGCCAAACCGGGAGAGATGGGTCAGGGCATCAACCGGTGTCACTGCAGTGCCTCTGACCGGGAGCTCCTAGGTACGAGTCCCGACGGTGGCAGGATTTTCGCTAGCTAAACAGCTGAGTAGGATTCAGCCGCTGTCTAGAGGAGAATTCTAGTAGCCGGCTGCTCTGGTCGGCAGTTTTCCGTGGTCTCTCCGGTCAATATCAGGCGAATGCCGGAGTAGTGCCTAACAAACGGCCCACGGACCGTGCGCGATTTTTCCTTCCAATTCTTGTCCTATCCTCAACCCTTACACACACACTTACATGCACTACACCACCACACATGACCGGTCGAGAGCTTAGAGCTTGTCCCAGCTGGGGCAGTGCCCCGCTGGTGGAAGACACGTGGTTGAGGGAAACCCTTCTAGCCGACGGTAGGTCGACGCCAGATCTCGCCATCCAGCGGAGGAAGATCACCTTCACGTCTCTAGGAAAACACTTGCACCGCACCTATGGCACTAATGACCTTAGCAGTTGACACATCCGGAATCACTAATCAATCAAACAATCAAATCGATGGCCAAAGGGGGTTTCGTGGCCTTGTGGCAGAGCATACGGATTCCCTCCCGATGCCTGAGCTCTAGGCAGGTTTTCTCGGGGTTCTCCCGTTTCCCCTTCCATTTCATTTTCGCTCCACCGTCATTCTCCTCTTCGTCGTTATCGCTATTATCTACACATCAGATCGTCAGTCATGGGCCTCAATTAGGTTAGTAGTTGTAGTGCCTCGAAACTCAAATAAATTGAACACATTCTCATTCATTTGACCCAAAGAATAAACTGATACAGAGGAGTTGGTAAATATTACATCTGGAAGTAGATGTTTTGAACCTCTGGCAAATTTTTTCAACAACTTCTCTCATGCATTTTACATTAGTAGAAATATGAATTATGTTACAAATAGTAAAGCATTACTATTAATTATGCTTATCAAATAACTATCACCAGCCAATTGGCTCAGGGCGTAGCGTGCTGACATCGCATTCGGGAGGCCCGGGTTCAAACCCCGTGCCAGCCATCCTCACCGGGGTTCTCGTGGTAACCTAGGTGAATGCTGGGATGGCTCTACTGATAGGCCACGACCGCGAAACCAGAGTCGATAACTGAATTCCTAAACTACGTGAAGTCACGAAGATTAAGCGAATTCGAGAATCGCGGGTTCCTGGTTGGGTTACCAACTAGGAACCCAGGGATCTAATGGCGCTGAGGCCAATTTCCCTTTAAGGAACATTAATGGTTAAATACAAATAACAATCATCTGATACGATAAGCATAATATCATCAACACGATGAACAGATGTGGATGAGAAGAGAAAGACTAATGTGTGCGTAATAGAGGAGGAAGACGACCGCCAATCGGAGTGCAGTTGTCGCTGCCCTTCATCACCTGCCCAGCTGCCGCCCAGCAACGGGGCGAGTGCGGGAAATTACCGCTGCCATTAGGCAGATACTATCGGGGCACTGAGCTGCTCGCGCTTCAGGGCTGCGGCGATCCCAGGCTCAGTGGCGCGGTCAACGGAGCGGTTCTGTAACCTCTCGCTTTACACTTGTAGCAAAGGCCCACATGTGCTCGGTATTTGGGACCGTTTAATCTGCTCTTTTTTTCTCGTCCGTGTAAACACTATAATTTGAGGAATTTGAGGTGGAAAAAGTGAGCTCTCTGAAGGCTTTCTCTGGGTTATCCCGTTTCGCCTGCCTCTCATTCCACCGTTGTTCCGTCTTTCATTTCATCATCACTTTTCTAACCGAACACTGGGCGTCTGGTATGTACCACCCCGACAGTGGCGTAACCTGAGTTTTGGCTTAGCGTATGTAACTCGAGAAGTGAGAAAATAATTTAAAACTTTAATTATAATTTAAATATGTTTCATTCATCAATACCATTTCTGTCACTTTGATCAATTAGAGCACAGAAAACTGATCCAGTAAAAGTAATAATAGCTCATGTACTTCATGTAGTTTACTGGTTGAAAGTTAGAAAAAGTTGACTTAAGTTCACGACCTAGCAAAATATAAATGTGTCCTCATACTTTAATAATAAGAGCACTATCAAACCCAATGATTTTCAAAATTGTCCAATTCATATGATTTCGAACCCAGTAGAATTGGCATAATTTATAAAATGGAAAACAATGATCTATAATAAAAATATAATAGGAAAGAGAAAATCAATCAATTTACAGACACGTAATGAAAAAAGTTGACATTTGTCCTTTGCTGCTTACTTCAAGGGTTCCATCCAGTATGGTGGAGACAAAAGAGGCTTTATAAATTTCATTTTTAATTTCATGGGACATAACCGTGCTCACACTTGAAATCCAATGAATCTGAATTTCTTGGTGAGATTGCACAAAACACTTGAATTTTCATATCATCCTTGTCAGTTTTATCATATTTCATTATTTCACTTATATATTCCATGAAATTTTCTCTATTTGATAATCCCCTATTTTCATTATGGCTAGAAAATACAAGCCCTTGTCTCTCAAAAAAGCATACAACTCGAATGAAGTGTGACAGAATTTCCCTATTTCCCCTTACATCACCGTTGTATTTATCCTTTTTATCACCGTTGTGTTTATTTCCAATGTCTTTGGTTGTATAGCTCAACATAGCCTGTGTTGGCTGTTTAAATAAAATTCTATCCTCTCATATTTTTTTCAAATATTTTTTACTGTTTGTCATGTGCTATAATTTGTCCACGGCACAAAAATACGACTCCATAAATATGTAGGTACTTTGGATCGCGTGGTGCTTGCCATTCCAGGGCACAGATGTGGATTGCACAGTCACATACCCTTGTGCATTCAACCAGCACAATCCCTAACCTAAATTGGCTACAAATATATAGTTGCTAAATGCGTTAAAATAAGGTAATAAAACTTAAATAAAATGACAGTGTTCATTAATTAACCTCGTTCTCTTACAAACAACTAAGCGAACAATGAAGTTTCGTAAAACAACAGCTTTTTCGTAGGCACCACAGTAGGCACCCTGGATGTAATGGGTCAGTGTGCATCCGATTCTCAGCGCAGGCTAGGCGGTATTTCAGACTGATTCGTTCATCCTTGTAAAGAATCTAATTCTCAACGGCGCAATGTTTGAAATATAATGAAATATTTTGTAGTAGAAAAAGAAAATAACAAGTTGACAATTTACAATCATTTTAAAATAAAATAGCTGATATTGTCAGGGTATGTAACAAATCATCTACATCCATGGAAGCAACGCCCCTGCACCCCGACCGGGTGTTATTCATGAAACTCAGGCCGAAGCCAAATTATGAAACAAGGCGTTGGTAAATGAATTGACATCAAATAAATAATTGTTGTAGACAATTTATTTTACGGGTATAATGGGTACCTTATATTATTATTATTATTATTATATGTTATTTTAGATTGGACGCCGAGCAATGTTCGATAGCAGTGTTTTTTTTAATTCATTTATTTATAGTCGCATCAACAACTAAGATCATTAGCGACTCAACATTTTACATTGGTTTAACAATTGTGTTTACTTAATAAATCAATACAAACATCAGATTGAATACAATATATACATATTTCACACTAAAAATCATTCATACTTCAATAGGTCACAATATATAATAATATATACTTCAAATACAGATGACATTGCTAGTTTACTTTTGAATTAAATTTTAATAAATATATTTGTATCTTTACAGAATTGAATCACTCAGTGTTTACTTTTAAATATTTTAGAGAATAATTCGTAAGTAGCCAAAATGTGCGTCTATTTTATGAATCTCGTAAAAAAATTACGAGAACAATGCAAAGAAATTGCTAATATTAGCGCACCGAATCGCCACCGCTCTCCACTTCAATTAGTAATCAGCTTCAACGACAATGAGATAAACTCTATGTGTCGTCGCTTCGATTAAGAAATGCTCGGCAGATCTCGACTGTTCTCAGCCATACTGGCAAAGTGTGAGATTAAAGCTTATTGTTTGTATAAACCGAGAGAATTGTCGCTCTTTCTGGTGACGGGTGGTGATCGCCAGTCCGGGTATTGTCCCACAAAGCTTACACGGAATTGCTTCAGACCTTGTCACGGTAAGTGAGAAAATTGTCACCACACAGAAGATGTATTTAAGAGGACGCACTTGAGAGGAAGAACTCAAGTACTTCTAATGTAGGTTTTTCGGCGTTCCTTGGAGAAGTAACAATGTTCTTCCGAGGAGCGAACAAATTTCGCTAAGCTATGCATTATTCTCGAGTCAATGAAAAGCTGTAAAATTACGTTACTACATGTCGCGATTCTACTATACTGGAAACATTATCTCGGTTTATGTTCCAAGTTTGCAAAGGTCATCGCAGACGTTGTTAAACGCCAGATTAGAATGGCTGTATTCTTTATTCGCGAGAATTCTGCAATTTCGTTTTTCCATTTTTCAGTACCCTTTCACCACCACCTCTCCTCCGCAGTCCAATAAATTAGTAAGCAAATCATTGAGCTCTGAAAGGGGAGATGGGGACGACGAAACTCAAAAGCATTCATATCGATTCATTTATCGTCTTTGAGTGTTTGGAAGTTTTGCTGAAAACCAAGTAGAAATAGAATCTTCAGAAAATAACAGCATAGTTTAAAATGTTCAAGAGACAGAACACATCGATAAAACTATCACGAAACCTACCCATTACCACAGAAAATCATCACCGTGGTAATACCGATAAGCAGTCATCATAAGAAACATTTGTAATATTAAATGAATATAATGTAACCAATTAAAATCTATCTATCAACAAGAGCAACTGGTCGCCTGCTAGCAAGACGTGGTATCCCCTCACGCACTACAAACAAAACTGGGGTACGGAAGAGAATAAAAAAAAAACAATGTGTCCTCTCCCAATAGAGGACCTATCTACATTGTAACCGGACAAAGATACCGTATATCGACACTGAATCAGAGTAGAAACCATAGTTGATCATATATGATTTCTAAGGCGACGGAACAAGATCTTGCTGGCTTTCGGAGCCACTGCACATGTTGCAGGACCAAAGGCATACTTAGACAAATATTTAAATAATTTTGCCAGATAAAAGAATGTAAACGAAAACTCTAGGCCTTCTGGAAAGGCCGTGGCCCCCTAGATCCACTAGAGGAGTCTATAAAATACAATCACATGCCGTGGCCAGGACGAGCGTTGACTTGTTGGAATAGATAGATGCTGACCAAGGTGGGTAACAAGAGGACTCAGCGATCCTCACGAGAGACTGTTCCTTTTGGATCTCCTGGATTACTACTGCATGCTTACTACCAGTCGCTAAGGGCACCTCGCAGTGCGAGGACTCGACTCCCCGTTACCACGCACACGTAGAAGCAGAAACAAATTCTGTCCCGGTTTCGCAGTTATTTCACTTGAGTCGAACTGTCGCCCCTTGTGGATTGAAAAGCTGACGTCACAAAAATGCCTCCGGAGGGAAGGTTTCTCTTCTCTCTGTTTCCGAGATCCGTTCCTGAACTTTCGAGAAAGGTTTGAAAACAGCTTGCTTAAAATAGAAAGGGAACTTGTATCGTTCATTAATATATAATTCTGTTTTTACATATTTCCATATAATTATTACTATTGGAGAATTCAAATACTTTAAATTGCTTACAACATTTTTATTCGTAGCCAATAAACATTACTAATAATTGTGACAACTCATCCAAAAAATTAATATTTACTCTGAAAATATTACTTTTACAACGTCGATATGTGGTCAAGGATTATGTCGATATCATATAAATTTGCAAAAAAAAAGGAAAATATATTCGCAAAACATGCTCTTCATTCGTTTTCGTGACTTCTGAAAAAAAATTTAAAAAACATGAATCTTGTTTTGAAACAAATCTTAAGGAGGACTTAAATCTCCAATGGGACACCGGGACACTTGCCTCCGGGTATCAACTAATGTCACTGGAGTGCCTCTGACAGGGAGGTCCTGGGTTCGGGTACCGACGGTGGCAGGAGTTTCCACACAAGCTACATAGCAAGGTCGATTTCAGCCACCGGAGGAGAATGCTGGCTGCCGGATGCTCTGATCGGCAGTTTTCCGACGTTTCTTCGTTTAATACCAGGCGAAGGAGGCAGGCCGGAGCAGTACCCTAACAAACAGACCACGTACCGAGCACCATCTCTCCTTCCTCTTCCTTGTGCTGTCCTCACCCTTCACACACACACTAACATGCACTACACTACCACATATCCCGGAAGAACGGACGGGAGCTCAGAGCTTGTCCCAGAGCCCCGCTGTGGGATGGTGCCTTGTTGGTGGGAGACACTTGGTTGGGAAAACGTCCGGAGTTGACGGGCCCGGAATCACTAACAATCAACCAATCATTCCAACGGGACCCGCCAGCTGAGGTGGCTCAGGGCATCAACACACGTTACAGCAATGCTTCTGACCGGGAGGTGCTAGACTTTGAGTCCAGACGGTGGCACGACTTTCGACACTGGCTAGACAACTGGGTTGAGATCTAACTTCGGGAGATGAATTCTAACGGCCGGCTACTCTGATCGGAAGTTTTCCGTGGATTCTCCGATCAGCTGTAGGAGAATGCCGGAGCCTAACGAACGGACCACAGGCGGCACGCGATCTTTTCTTCGTCAATCACGTCTCTTCCTCTCTTTTTACATTCTCACTCACACTTACTACCGCACATGTTGGGAACTGATATCTTGTGTCGATTTGCCGGTGCCCCTCTGGTTAACATACCTGGATGTGGAAATCGCCGTAAGACGACTTGTAGGTTGGCGCCGGATCTCACATTCTAGTAGGAGAAGGAACACCGCCACCTTCCGTGAAAAATGTTCACTACACTAGCGGGACTAAACACCGTAGTAGTTGACGCTCCAGGAAACACGAGATAATCAATCAATCAATCAATCCAATAAGACTCTATTCCTATACTTCGGATTTTCTTTCATGGCGCACAGGAGGGTGTCAATAAAATGGAATACCTCACAGTATTTAGCGTCATTCTCGGTTGTGCCGCTAAGAGTCGCATGGTCGCGACTGTGTCGAGCAGTGCTGGCGATCATGCGATTCCTGCCGGCACAACGGAGAACGACGTGAAATACCGTGAGATATTCCATTTTGATAACACACCCCCGTGCACCAAGAAAGAACTAGTGGTGCTACAGAATGGCACAGACTTGCCCGTATTAGTTCAGCGTTCACGTACAGCTCTGAATTTTCGAAAATTGTGAAATTTTTAATTTTTTCGGCGTCTTTCTCCAACTACAAAATTGAAGATAGAGATTTTTTCTTCAAATAAAATTTGCTATGCATATTAAGTTCTTTCATAAAGGTCATGTAAATGTTTTTCAAAATTTTAGTAGTTTTCGTGCAATATTGCGTGCAATATGTGCAACATTAAAAAATTACAAAAACAAGATTTTCTCAAAAACGGCTCCAAATGTTTTCTTTAAACTTTTGGTAAGGATAGTGGTAAATTTACTCTATCAGATCACATAAAGCCATATTGCTCTATCGGTTGTTTTTTATCAAAAATTACAAAAATGTAAATTATTTTAATGTCTCTGACGTCGTTAATATTTACATTATCGGCAATTTTTTTACATTATTATATTTACGAGTATATATGCTTTAAATAATGTCAAGTGAAGTTTCTCGAAAACACTACCGTTTTCTGTGAAAAGTAGCTCAAATTTCGGCATTTTCAGAAATGCTCAAACGCCATTTTCTCGTATATGGCTGCAAATTTTTTCTTCAAACGTTTGTAACGAATAGTTCTAATTACACTCTTTAGTATAGGGTAAAGTTTATTTGAGTTATTTTTTGTTTTTTCAAAAATTAGATAATTGTAATTTTTTTGAATGATCTCTCACATCTTTAATATGCACATTACCAGCAATTTGTAAAGATTATTATATTTGTGAGTGTAAGTGCTTCAAATAACTTCAAATAAAGTATTTTGAAAACTTAAACAATTTCTGTGAAAATGAGCTTCAAATTTCGCATTTTTAGTAGCGCTAAAACGCCATTTTCTCTTGAACGGCACATCTTTTTTAAAAGAAAATTGCCATTAAGGCTAGGGTTTATTGTTCTTTAATATTCTAAAATTAATGTTTCCGTTCTACCAATAGGAAACCGAAAAATTAAGAAAATTACAAAAAAATGTACTTTTGACGGTGAAAGATGACAGCTGGCAAGAAAGAGTTTGTGGCAGTTCTATATAGCTAGCGAAAACCCAAGAAAATAGAAAATTAATACGGGAAAGTCTGTGCCATTCTGTAGCACCACTAGTTTCGCGCAGCATTACATAACTTTCCCTATACTCCGTATATCATTCCGTGTACACGTACGTATACGGGAAAGTCAAAGCGAAGTATAGGTAAACTGAAGTCTCCATTGCTTTATACTTAATGAAATGCGTTCTTCAAAGGCAAATGAATTTGAATTTTTCGAAAATGTGAGTCGTTTTCACGTACCGAATTAAACGCGTAGCTATTAGCGATTAGTCAATTATTAAAAAATATTTTCTCAAAAATAGCTCCAATTTTTTCTTTATTTTTTACAGTCTCGTCCTTACGAAGGTACTTCTTACGAAGAGAAAGTAATTTAATCGTGCGCCGCCAAATTGCGATTTTTTTTTCAAATAGAGCAAAGTGGAAAATGGTCCAGATGACAACATTATTGACAGCAATTTTTACTTTCCCGAATATTATACGTACGTATAGATTAGGGAAAGTTATGCAATGATGCTCGAAAAAAACGGCGGATTTTAGGCAGAAAAACTCTTATTACGGTGCCCTGGTGACGAAAAAGTGGATAAATCCAGTTGCTAAAGTACGACAAAAAAAATCTCCTAAAATATGGTGCAGCCAGAATCCCTATTTTGTGGGTCCTTGATACCGAAAAAACAATTGAAAGCAAAACGTCTGTTCGTCTGTCTGTGGGTTGTCTGTCCGTCTGTGTGTGAACAACGCTAGCGACTAAACCGTTCACCCGATTTTCTCCAAAATTGATACTCCCTGATCGAACTGACTAATCTCGTGGCCCCTTGAATTTCAAACCGATATTTTAATTTTGGAGGGTACTTTATTGAAGCAGCTGAGACATTTTCAAAATTTTCGAAAAAATGGCGGCAACAATTTTGACTAAATTTTGATGTTGGATAGTCTGAAAGTCATTTAAGAAAATAGCGCAGGTCTCATGTAGGTTGAAAACGCTAGGCTTTTTTTTGAAAATTGAACAAATTCAAATTTTTATCGGCATCTTCCTACAACTACAATTATGAAGATACATTTTTTTCTTAATGAAATGTGTTCTTGAAAAACCGGTCTTTAAATAAGGTCATGTTCAATTTTCAAAAATATAAGTATTTTTTGGGAAAATTTATGTCAAACATAGACAATTTTTTATTTTCTTTAAACCATTTTTTCTTAACTACCGCATAACGTTTTTTATTAAATTGGGACCTGAAATAGCATAAAGGGTGCTTAAGAGAATGGGGCAGGTTTATGTTCATTGAAATGCCAGATTTTGCAAACATTTTTAAAGATTAAAAATCTTCGGCGTCTTTCTACAATTACAATTGTGAAAATAAGATTGTTTTTCTTAATAAACTACGCTCATCAAAAACGTCTTCAAATAAGGTCATGTTGATTTTTGAAAATATGAATAGTTTTTCTATAATTCCCTAACAATCATAATAGCCCGTTTGGAATTCACTGTGCTTCATTTTTGACGTCTTCTTATAACTACAATTGTGAAATTTTTTTTTTCAAGGATATTTATTGATCAAAACTACATCTTCAAATATAGTCATGCTTAATTTTTTGAAAATACGAGTAGTTTTTCTATAATTTCATGACAAACATAATAGCCCTCTGCAAATTTACTGCGGTTCAGACAGCTGTATGCGTCGTAAATTAGAATTTGCAATTTTGTATATTATTTCATTGTTCGTTTCTTACATTCGACCTTTTGTTATAAATTTACACGTTAATCTTTTGAAATTATTCATTTTCAAATATTTAAAATAAAAATTACTAGCTCTAAGAGAATATCGACAATGCAGGTAATGCAACTATGGAATTCCGTTTCGCTCTCGCGAATTTCTGTAAATCACGTGTAATAGTTGTGACATGATGTAGCTGTATGAAAAGAAGTTATAATTGTCGAAATGTTGATATTTGCATGAAAAGTTTTAGTTTTCGCAACAAATGCTGTATCATTTGTAGTGAGTAGAGTATTTTTGCACGGTTTTAGAATACTCTTCTGTAATCATGGCCCTATGAAATGCATTTCTATATTGTCCGGAGTATCACGCTTCTTTTTTCAATACAAGTTTACAACGCCACTGCAAAGGAAACAGTGAGAAACGGACATTTTTAAATGGTTAAATGGTTTAAATGGTTTTTAAATTTCTTCTTGGTTGAAACGGACGTTTTTAAATAACTAAGATGTTAGTAGCGCAGAAAGTGCAATATTCCAATTCTACGTATCTGTTTCTAATAACGCGGGAAAATTTGTGCTGTTGTAGCGCCGCTAGTTCCTAAATTAAATCAATTCTATAAAAAGATCGTTTAATACGATTATGTACCTTTTTTGACAAAATGAGTACTTTTCGCGTAAATATTTCATGAAGAAAGGTAACTTATATTTTACCCAAAAACCGCCTAAGAATTTTTGCTCTAAAGTTTTCCCGCGGAGAGAGGAAAAGGCGCTTAAGAAATGATGCATGTCATATTTTCACTTAACTCTGATTTTTGGAAAGTTTCAAAAATTACAATAATCCGATGAAGAATGTGACATTGGAGCACCACTAGTTTCTCTCCTTCTTCATTCTCCACGTTCGTCTTCTATTCCTGCTCCCTTCCCCCTTCTCTATCCAGCTTGCTGTTGGCTTAACAGGTAACTGCTTCCCGAAACAAAGGGCATTGCGTCATGGGGGATACCAACGTCTCATTGGACACGACAGCAGGTCTACTTATTTCGTTGCACCTGGAATCAAAATCAAGGTGGCAACAAATTCACCACCTTGTTTTCCTCAATTACGCGGACAAACAAATGTTTCCTGTGGTATTTTGCTGAGTAAGGCTTCGATTCCGTACAGCAGTTTCTTGACGACTTCTCTTCTAGTATAACATCAATAAATTATAACGAGCCGCAGAGCCGAGGTAATTTCCAAGTATTGGCAAAGAAAATATGTCTTTTTGTATACAAACGAAGAAAAACGCAATCGGGGTAGCGGAATAAAATATCTAAAATTGCCTCCGGAGACAAAAAACTTTTACTTTCCCGTATACGTACGTATATACGGAGTAATATACGTAGTTTAGGGAAAGTTATGTAATGCTGTGGAAAATTGATTTCGAGATTTTAACGGGGATACACGTTTTGGGGTCCCCTGATACCTAAAGAGGGATAGTTTGTTGTTTTTCAAAACGTCCGTCCGTCCGTCCGTCAGTCTGTGAACAACACTAGCGCTTAAACCATACGTGCGATTTCTTCCAAAATGGATATTCCCCGGTCAATGTGCGTCCACTCGAGGCGCCACTATTTTGAAAAACTTTCTTCAAAATTTGGGGTTACTTTACATGAAGCCCCTGGACTTTTTCAAACATTTCTCAAAAATAGCTCCAATTTTTTCTTTAAATTTCTTGCAAAATAGAGTAAAATACGCTTATAAAGGTGGTTCAGGTACGATTTTCAGTGTTAACTCTGAATTTTCAAAAATTACAAAAGTTTGCATTTTTTTCGCCATCTTTCCTTTTCGTCCACGAGATCGTCTCTCTTTTCAGCCACGAGATCAGTCAGATCGATTGGAGAATATCAATTTTGAAGAAAATCGGAAGAACGGTTTAGCCACTAGCATTGTTCACAGACGGACAGAAAGACGTTTGGCTTTCAATTGGGTATCAAGGACTCACAAAACATAAATTCTGGCTGCACCACTTGTTAGGGGATATTTTTCTTAATTTAGCAACTGTATTTATCCACTTTTTCGTTATCAGGGCCCGGCAATGAGATTTTTCTGCCGAAAATCCGTCGTTTTTTCGCGCAGCTTTACATAACCTTCTCTATACTACGTATTTACGTAGTATAGGGAATATATTACATATATACGGAGTATAGAAGTGCACCCACGGCCATCCCATCCGAGAGACTCTTTAAGTCCTCCACTTTATTTAGTTCATTTTTAGTGAAACTAAATTCTTCGTTTTTATATGCTCGTATTCTTTGTCTTCTAAGACTTCTGCGTCATCTTCCGCGGTTTCCTCTATGTCCTCCTCTATGTCTTCCTCTATGTTTTCCTCTAAGTCTACGACTTCTCTCCGTCTTCCTCTTTGTCTTTTCCTTCGTCTTTCCCTACGAATTTTTCTTCGTCTTTCTCAACGTCTCTCTCTACGTCTCTACGCCTTTCTATTCGTCTTTCTCTTCGTCTTTCTCTTCTTCTTTCTGAACGTCTCTCTAAGTCTCTTTACGTCTTTCTCTTCGTAGTTCTCTTCGTCGTTCTCTAAGTCTCTCTCTATATATCTCTCTACGTCTCTCTCTACGTCTTTCTCTTCGTCTTTCTCTTTGTATTTCTGTTTGTCTTTCTCTTCGTCTTTCTCTTTGTCATTCTCTTCGAAAAATACCTCTAGGTACTGGAGATTAATCAACCTCACCTACATAGACCTATTTAGGTTGCGTTGGTTTAATTCCCGGCATACTCACCAAGATCGCAGCGCCAAAACACGAAAAAACCAGGTTTTTGGAAATTTCTTAGAATCTTATGGCCGGATTTGGAAACAAATTATCAGGAGACCGAGATGCTTCGAATGTCTAGTATGTCTCAATTGGTACACGGGAAGTGGTCTAACCGTGAGTGACAGAACCGCACATCCGCACATCCGCACACTCGAGGCGTTACTCAAATACTAAACAGGGATGAGAAGAAAGCAGATTGTGAAGCGCCCAGGGACGTGCCCTGAAGGCGCCCGGATTCTCCACAGGCTGCGCCTCCGTCGTTCGCGCGTTTCCAAAGGACGTGCCGCGCGGCCCAGAGGCTCGAGAGGCCCGCGCGGCAGATGCGGGGGCGGGGCGGGGACGGGGCGGGGCGGGCGCCGTGGGAGAGGCGGCGACATCGATTCGCCCACCCCCTTCCCCTCCACCCCCGCCCGCACCGCCACGCGATCGATTCGCCGTCCGTCGCGCCGGCGCCGCGCCGCGCCGACGCTCAGTGGTTTCAGGTTGCGCCTGACGGCATTCACTGCCTATTCCTCTATCCGTTCGCAGGCTGTACGTTGTTACGTACTGCGGTGACATCCTGGCAGTTTGCGCTACACAACACACTTTTGCTGTTCAATTATTTTGAGCTTTATCTAATGTATATATTTTTCATTTCTGTGTTTTTTCCCGTAGGTTATTATAGACTAACAATTCTTTTGCGTTAACTGAAAATCAGGTAATATACACTGAAACGCGCGTTACTGCGTCCCTGGTGGACCCAAAGCTACCCAAGCACCGTAATATTAAAGCATTGGCAATAATAATAATAATAATAATAATAATAATAATAATAATAATAATAATCTCTGGGATTTGTTCCGTAAAATTTGTGTAAGAACTTGTCTAAACTCCCCGGTAATCCAAAAGACTGGGAAGTGCAAGAAATTGCTTTATTTGGAACAGCCAACATTTTGCGCGAAGTATTGTAGAGGCACTGACAGTCAACGGATCTGCTCCTTAGGTAGCTGGTTGCAACCTGGAGTAGATTTTATATTCAGCCGACTCATAACATCTTTAGTCGTGATGTAGTGGAAAAATAATAATAACAACAATAATAATAATAATAATAATAATAATAATAATAATAATAATAATAATAATGCCTTTATTGACATGGCGAGGCTCGGGCCATCAGACCCGCTCTTCCGCCTAACCACGTATCACATGTTTACAAATTAGTTAAAAGAATATAATCTACAAATAAAATCTACAAAGTAAAGTAGGATAGTTTATGAATGGTAAGTAGTTAGTCGAAAAGAAGTATCATTTAAAGCAATTTATGAACGGTTAAACAGATACAAAAATGTTACAGAATGAAATTGGAAAAAACAAAATTAAATTCAAAGACGGAAGTTCGAAACAAAATTTGAATTGGATAACATAATGTGCTCCACTTGTCTGCGCGCTACGCGGCAGCCTGGTATTCACCTCGAGCGACTGTAATCTATTAATACAGAAACACACCATTTCACCACCTAAGTGGCAATGACACTTAGCTGCCAGTGGAGGTTAGCGAGGCTGAGGAGGAAGCTCCATGATAATGACTATCTCGAAGAACTGGGAAAGGGACAAGGCCGTCATGCCGAAGAGCACTCGAATGACTTAAAATTCTTTTCTCACGTCGGTTATAATGGACCTCTTAAAACTAACATTAACTAACTTTCACCATACTATCAGAAGTTTACTAGGTCCTGTAATGCTAAAGTGTCGATGCGGAGTCGTTTAAGATTTAGGTGGGACTTAAAAGAATAGGATTAATCCATCTCTCTGACCCCAAACATGTTTTTAGACCTTTGGGAAGTTACTACTGGGGAAGACGCGAAAAATGTGTGGGAAATATAGGAGTAACATGAGGGGAAATAGGCGGGAAAACATGCAGGGAAACATGTGTGAAGAACATGCGAAGAACAGGCGGGAATGTGTTCTATTTTTAAGCTATATTCTACAAAATTAAACCTTTTTGAACCTTCAATTACGTTCTTGAATTCAGTTCCAACTACCCTCACCCCATAGTACGGATGGTCATAAACGAACAGAATCTCGAAATCTAAGCGAAATTAAATTGACTAGTTCATATTTAATTCAATTTAATCTCCATGGATCTAAATCTTTCTGTTAATAAATGATCGGCAATATTCAAACGTTTAAACTACTCACATTATCAGGCCTGTAATTCTAGTAAAGCTAGTTCAGGGATTGGCCCTTCGAAGTTATGTTATAGTATGAAGTTTTGAAGTATGAACTTTTAAATCATTGATTTATAGAGTGCTACAAGTTAGAAAAAATGTCATTCAAAATATTTTTTTTAATTGGACATCGATCAGATTGGCGGAATGGTGACAAACTCTGGTCATTACACTGTGGTATCGTACGAAGATATACAGCATTGACTAATTAACACAAAGTTAGTTTACGGCACTGAAATACGTGAAATATTTCTAACAATGCATCTAAACATCGTAACACTTTTTAGAAGTTCTAAGCATTAAAAATTGTAGGACTTCCAAAAAACCATATGAGGATTAGTTATCACTGTAAGAAGGACTATAGGTTAGACTGTAAGCCAGACATACAAAGTAAATAGTGAATTATTTTGTTGTGCATAACTGCAAGTAACATACGAGTCCGTAATATAATAGCACAATTGATAAGAGGGTAGTTTATTGCACTTCATCCAGCAAGTGCTACTGCTTTTTTTATTGCAGCGTAAGATATGATAACGGGAATGTCCATTGAACAAAATTAATCAATCCTGTGAGTCTATCGCATTTTCATCTCATTTCTGCCCGGAGGTGAAATGCCTGTCAGCCTCCTGTTGATGGATGTTGCTCGTGCAGAACAACCACCAACATGAAATGTATAACGTGTTAATTAGAATTATATTCCGCAGCTGATAAGTACGGGAGTAAACCATACTGTTAGATCAGATTTACAAACATTGCAATTAAACATTATAACAGAGCCAAATAAATTTCATTATGAGATACCAAACAATATCACCAATTCATAAACTAGACTAAATAGTGCTACACAACTAATAATGAAAGTGATAAGTGTAATATAATAATTATGTACACATGGTGGCTCAGAATAAATGTCACAAAACTTCTTCTGGAAGTAGAGGGATCAAAATTGATCACTTTCTGATAATGAACGTGTACTGGGAAATCGCGTATAACGCAGTTACGATAGTCTTGCTTGAACATGTAACATTTACCCCTGATATTTAGGCAACCCGAATGTACAGGTGTTCGGCAGATACATGAAATCTCCTTGGCTGCATCAGAACGTGACCGCCAGTCGATTATAATGAAGAGTGCGCAGTTGCCAATCGAAATATCGCATGAGTAGTATAAGATTTTTTTTCTATGCGGTTCACTTACTGAAAACTGATTTTCATTAAGGCATCAAACTGTTTCAAAAAAGTACCCGGTTTCGGTTAATCAAATCGTTCGGTTTACGTTTTGGTTTCAATTTCGGACATCAACACATTTCAGTTTCGACTCCGGTTTTGATTTTTAATGTGTTTCAAACTATTTTCCTGTAATTATAAATGATTGATTAATTTCTAAATGAATGAGAATGTTATAGTAATTTTATACTATACCAAAGATTTCGACGATTCCTTTCTCGTCCCATGGCAAAAAAAATTCATAATTAAAAATTAAAATAATAACCAAATGTCATGTCTGCTCTCTGAAAAACTGTATTCGTCGAGCCATTCCTGGATGTGTGAACTCAGCAGAAAACAAGTTATCCCAAATTTTGAAGATAGGTATTTCAAAACCCGAAACCGAAACCGGCTGTGGCTCCCAAAATCTATTTAATGAACTAATCCTGGTTTCGGATTCGCACTCACCATTAAAAAGGTTATCAACGCTTTCGGCTTGATGCAGTAACTTCCTCGAAATTATCGCCGTCCCCAAGCAGAACGCGGCGCTCGTCTCTGTCAGAGCGAAGGGGGGGGGCGGTGCCTGCGGTGGCCGAGTGACCCGCACTGCGCCTGCTCGGGTCACGCACGCGACGGCGGCGGCGGCGGCGGGGGCCGTGGGTCGAGCTCCGGATCGACCGCCTGCCCCGCAGCGCGACACGTGCCACCGCCCCACCCCGTGCCCGGGCACGTGGGCACTCCCCGCTCCCCGCCCAGGCCCTGCGCAGCCATTTCAGCCAGCTCACACGCCGACACTAGTGTGCGCAGCAATCTCGCCACCTCGATATCCCAAAACCCGATGTCTCGAATTAATCGATAACTCGAATTCTTTCGATAATTCGAGTTCTCGATAACTCAAGTCTTTATGTCAGCCGAATTCATCAATATTTGGAATCCCTCGGGAACTGGAATGCATTGACAACTCGGATTGCCGATAACACGATTTCTCCATAGTTCGAATTATCACAGATCTGAATTCTCCATTCTCGACGTTTAAAATTCCTCAATGGAATTCAACGAAATCTGTAATTCATCGTTTCTTCGAAATAATCAAATTTCAAATTTCTAGGACAAATCTCTACGAATTTTATCAACAGACATTCCCTTCACCCTCTCCTTATACACAATATTCTTGCAAAAACATTGATTTTTCGCTATTTTGAACAAACCGTATATCCTTTTAGATGCTTTCTTCTTTCCAGTGGCGATCGAAATATAGGAGTTGACAGAGCTATTTCCTCGCTTCATCGCTAGTGAAATGTGCCGAAAACTGTTTCGAATTCTTTGACGTTGTGTCCATCGAGGCAAGAAATTAACGAATGTGCGTCACTAGTGAAATTATCGAGCACCCGTTACAGCACGAAGCTTCCGCTCCTCTGAACTCTCAAAGCGCCAGCTCAGAGAGCAAGAAATATGAGACGTGCTTCCGACACACGGTCTGTGTATGCTATACCCATTGAGTTCTCGCGAGTGTTTGGTACTGCGAGGCAAGCAAATTGCTTTGCGGATGTGACGCGGGCCAAACTCGTTTTTGCGCTTAAGCAAGGGAAGTAAACTTATGCATTTGTGTTCTCTTTTTTCTGCGTAAATGATTAAAGACGTGGTTTGCCATTGCCTTTCAGTGAATGAGTAATGATTCAGATGGTAAATGTCGTGGGATGTAAAGCCAATGACATTACAACCTTTTGTGACGCCCACATACGATGGGAACTTCTAAGCTACTCCTAGCACTGCGCCACTGAAGTTGGCGCCTTGAGAAGTTCATCACTATTGAGCGCTGAATTAATAATACTCATTTAATTATTATCAATATTGAATAATTATATTCATAGTAGCAAACGCAGGGATGTTCCTTTAATATTGTTTTTTACCACATATCAAACTTCTACAAGGGTTGGATAAAAGTAATGAGAATTTGTTTTCTCTGAAATGACTTTATTGACAGAGATATTTACATTTACGCTCCATTAATATAATCGCCTCCTTTTTTAATAACCTTTTGCCAAGGCGTTGTATACCTTCTGCACGTCTTTTTCTGTTGACGTCCCATATTGATCGGCCTATAGCATGAATAATTTCTTCTCTGGTATTGTTGTACGGGTTCTTCGCAGTTGTTCTTTCATTTTTCTGAAAAGTTCGTAATCACAGGGACTCATATCAGGTGTGTATGGTGGATGTTCCAAAATCGTCCATTGCCAGCGTCGCAAGAGTTCTCCACCTGGAGTCGTCCTGTACAGGGGGTTATCCTTTACATCATCTCTGCCTAATCTGAACGCTTTAACCTTTCTCGTGACTGTGGAGTATGGCAACTCAGCATCACCACATGCTTCACGCAGTCCCTGAAATCAGTCTTGCTTACTCCGACCTCGTGCCACTTCAATTTGAGCCACGAACATTGCTCTACCTTTGTAAACATGACGTTAGGAAGTTCAATGATTTACGCACTGCAGTAGACTAACAGAGTACTGTTCCCACTTGCACAACACACTCGGCTAACCGTCCTTCCTTTTCTCACGAAGGATGGCAGCACGCCGACTCACTGGCTTTAAGTTACAGCAATATTCTCATTACTTTCATCCAGCCTATGTAATTGTCCATCTCAGTAAATCCAACTTCAAGTTGATGAAATATTTGACGTTTGTAACGTTTTCTTTTGTCCTAGTCTATTAGAGACATCACATCAAGAGTACCTGGATTTTACAACTGCACAAGATTTGAGTACCTCACAACTAATAAAACACAATGACGATGGACAATCAGACGTAGACAAATGTTGGTAACGGAGTAGGCAAGAACGTGACGCTCCTGGAGGAGTAGCGTTGAAAACTGTTGGCGAGGTATAGACTGCAACTGTAACCTTCTTCGGGGCAAATGCCAACTTTGCGTGCAGGCAATATTCCCTCTTTTTCTCTCAAAGACTTTCGAGCACCTAGTACAAAGTTAAGTGATTTTAAATAGTGATAAGATTAAGTGGAAAGTACGTAACAAATTAAATAGAGCTGAAATTTATCAAGCACATCCGTATGACAAAGTGAGAGAGAATTATTTTCATAATTTAAGGTGAATATTCTCAAGTATGAATATGAAATACAAAATAAATAATTAATACAATAAGAAAATAGGGGAAAAGGTCAAATTCGAATTGAATGATCGGGGAACGTTCCAAAGCTAAAAGTATCATTTTTATTGAAATTCAATACAACTTAAAATTGTTCAAAGCAATAGTTCGATTCCCGGCCGGGGTCGTTATTTGTTTAGCAATTTATATTATTACATTCATTTGTCGTACAGCATCAAGGTCTTAACATGAAAGATATTTACTCTGCGGAACATGTTTCCGACGTGAAGTGAAAGCCTGTCCATCAAGAAGGCAGGCTGATGGCAATCATGTTAAAAATATTTTTCTCTCTACCATCGCACATCTAAGATTGATTCCAAGCCCAGGACTCTTTACAATTGTCTCATATCAGGGGGTAATGACTTTTTTCCAGGCACAAAAGTTTGTCTTAATATTCCAATCTAGTTACATTTCCTTGACGTTTACCAACTTATTGAACTGCAACACATTCTTAAAGTTCTGTCTACATGGAAAAACGTAAGCAAAATGTGAACACCATTTCGAATGTAAAAAACTTTTTATGTCTTATTCAATTCTAGCCTATGAAAGATATCATAAAATATGTTGGTTGCCACGGTTCAAATGATCTGATAATTTCTTTTCAATAAATAACTACTCGAAATAAAAATTTTATTTGCACATTTCTACTTGAAATGCAATAACAATATGGAAGTAGAGCTGAGTCGAATTCTAAAATTTATCGAACTCGAACCTCCATAGGTTCTCCAATATTTCGAATACTTCACGTAGGATAATATGGATAACTCTCGATAAGATTTTGGAGGAACATCAGAAGTGATGGAATATTCGAAGGAAACTTTCGAACACTATGGTAATTTTAAGTCCAATGAAATAAGATAATACTTCCTATATTCTTAAAAGTGAAATTATCAACAAGAAAATAGTAACATTTTGATGAATGTTACACATAACATAGTAGCAAAAACAAAAGCCTTTTTAAAATGTAAGAATTAACGAATTCGAATCGCAAAGCAGCTAAAATTCAAAGACTTTCAGAGTTTCGAAATTATTTCAGAGTTTCAACTTTACGAGATTTTTAGGCTTTGTGGACTTAAAAATTCGAAGATTTTAGGATTCGAAAATCGGAGGATCCGAGAGCTGAAGCGTTGCGATGTCCTATGATTCGTGTCTCGTTGGCATCGACCTCACGGAAGGCGTCGCGCTACTCACAAGGGCCTGGGCTAGGCCGCAGCGCGCCTTCAGGGCCAGTGCTCGGAGAGAGGCATCGGAACGTCGAAAGAGCAACGCCCTCTTCCGCCGGAACAATGCAAATCCGAGGCGGCGCGGCGGCGGTGTAGGTGCGGGGCCGGGCGCGGGGGCCAGCCACGTGCGGAGGGGCGGCGGGCCGGCCGCCGCCGCCACCACCGCCACCGCCGCCGCCGCCGCCGGTCGATGCAGCGGCGCTTGGCGGCGGGGGCGGCGGAGGCGGCGGCGGGTCGGCGGCCTGGCGCGGTCACCGACCCCGCACACGTGTCCCGCTTGGCGGCGGCACGGCGGAGCCACGCGCTCCCACGTGCAGGTGGCCAGGCCGCTGGCGCGCGCTTGCAAATCATCTCCCCGCTCCGTCCCCGCCCCTGCCTCGCCCGGCCCACCCCCGCGATCCCTCCTCCCAGACCCCGCCTTCTTCCCCGGCCCTGTCCCCGCCCTCTCCCCTCGCACCTACTTCTGTTACTTGCGCGTTTCGGGCGGACCTCCCAAGCTTTTGGCTTCCATTCCTCATCTCCCCGCCCCGTCCCCGCCCCTGCCTCGCCCGTCACACCCCCGCGCTCTCTCCTTCCCGACCCCGCCTTCTTCCCCGCCCTCTCCCCGCGCACCTACTTCTTTTCTGCGTCGCTTTGCGCGTCCTGGGCGGATCTCCCAAGCTCTTGGCTTCCATTCCTCATCTCCCCGCCCGTCCTTGCCCGTCCTCGCCCCGTCCCTATCCTGTCCCGTCCCCACCCCGTCCCCGCTCCGTCCCCGCCTCATTCTGTCCCCGCCTCGTCCCGTCCCCGCTCCATCCCGTCCCCGCCCGTTCCCGCCCGCCCCCGCCCGTCCCCGCCCGTCCCCGCCCGTCCCCACCCGTCCTCGCCCCGTCCCGTCCCTGCCCCGTCCAGTCCCCGCCCCGTCTTGCCCCGCTCCGTTCCCGCCCTTGCCGTCCCGTCCCCGCCCATCCCCACCCGTCCTCGCCCCGTCCCGTCCCCACCCCGTCCAGCCCCCGCCCCGTCTTGCCCCGCTCCGTCCCCGCCCTTGCCGTCCCGTCCCCGCTCCGTCCCGTCCCCATCCCGTCCCCGCCCTCTCTCTTCGCACCTACTTCTGTTTCTGCATCGCTTTGCGTATCCTGAGCGGATCTCCCGAGCTCTTGGCTTCCATTCCCCGATTTCTGCCTCGCCTCCATCCTCATTTCTACCACGCCCTGCCTCCGCTCTGGCCCTCTCCCCGCTCCGTATCGTTTTGTTTCGACCTACTCCACCCCACCTCCCCCGCTCCTTCAACCACTGTGGCTTTCATGGTTCCGGCATCCACCTCCACTTTCTTTCCCGCTCCGCCTCCATCCCCATTCATACCCCGTCCCTCATCCGAACTCGCTCCGATCACCTCCCCCTATCGTCTCGTCTCGTCCCGTCCCATCCCTCCCCACTCACACCTCCACTGCGTTTTCCAGAGCATCCACTCCCACCTCCGCTTCCGCCATGCTTCCACTCCCAATCCTCCTCCTCCTGTCTCCACCCCGCCTCAGTCCTAGTCCCACATCGCTTCCACTCACCACAGCCATATCTCCCCGTCCCTCCACAACTATATCTGCCTCCGCCTCGCCCCATCCCACCCCGTTCCCTCGCCCCGCAACCCCTGCGCCTTCCCGGGCGCGGCTCCGTGACTCAGCCTCCCCGCGCACCCTCCGATGTTCGCGGTTCGGCTTGCTACGAGGGTTGGAAGCAGCCTTAGGAGGTGTACCATTCTGTATTTATAGTACACTAGCACGGTTCCGTCCAAGTTTCAACGCTAAATTACCACATCTCTGAAGTTAGCAGTATGTTTGCTTTTTAAAATATGTTAATACATGCCCTAAAATTGGAATTATTTATTTTAATAATATTCATTGAAATCGTAAGGAAGCGAAAATTGATTTGATCATGACATGCAAAGGGGTATTTTGCTCATGACTGTACTTATTGGAAATATTTTGCTCATGTATAAATTTTCCACTCTTCTTCTTGGAATACGCGATGATGTAGTTATGGCACAGTCATCGTTGAAATGTTTGTTTACAGTTATTTCCGCCACTGCATTCTTCTCCTCTACTCGACGTGGGAATCTTTCACGTTTCTTTCCCTCCGTCTCTGGTCTTCTGTACCCGCATTTCTTCCTCCTCCATTTTGCGATTGTTCCCGATCACCATCGTCGTCTCCGTGTCCGCCCTCCCTGTCGTCTTTTCGCCTTCGCCTCCGCTGGTCGGGTGAGCGAATCTGGCACGTGCCTGCCTCGAGCGCCTATTCCGGGCGCATCTTCAACTGTCCGCCTCTGACCAACCGTCGAAGAGGTTTGTTTACTATCACATTCACTAACATATTGTGCATAATTTATATTCACTTAATGAACATTACTTCCAATACAACATATCTTTTCAAAGTTTCGCGTCACTTGTAATGTAGAACAATCCATTATAATTAGGCAGTTATTATAAATTAAAAATTGTTAAAATGTGTTGAAATTTCAGGGAATGCAAATATGTCACTCCATTCCCTTTCTTGTTTATGAGTTTGAGGGGTTTTGTAGCAAGTAAGTTTCTTAAAGCACACTCATGTAATAATTCAACATGTTCAAAGAATTTCTAAATCAAAATGTATTTTAGTTTGTAATTCGCGCTGTGCATCTGAATAGATGGTACTTCCCAATGCTTCTGAGAGAATAACGACATCCAAGAGCCTTGAGGACGCGAGCAGCTCTCAACCGCGCCGGCAGACAGACCAACGCCAAGGGGAGGTCGAAGGGCAGAGCGAGGCCATGCGAGTGCAAGGGCAAGGGCGATTAAGACTACAGGCGCAGGCTAGGGCGAGGGCATAAACGAGGGACAGGTCGAGGTACGGACGCGGACAAGGGCGAAGACGTGGGCGAGGGCAAGAGCGAGTATGAGGGCGAAGGCGAGGGTGAAGGCGAGGACGATGGCGAGGGCGCAGGCGAAGGCGAAGGCGAGGGCGAAGGCGAGGGCGAAGGCGAGGGCGAAGGCGAAGGCTTGCGTTTGGGCAAGGGCGAAGGAGAAGGCGAAGGCGAGGGCGAAGGAGAAGGCGAAGGCGAGGGCGAAGGCGAGAGCGAGGGAGGAGTGTGTGGTGAGGAAAAGAGCAAGAGAAGGGCCTGAGTACAGACAAGGGCAAGGGCGAAAGTCGCAGCGCTTCGTCCCCGCGCCCAAAAGCAGGAGTGCGCGTGTGTTCTGCCTTCATAGCGCAGGCGTCTGCGATGCAATGGATGGGCGGGGCGCTTTTCATTTGAGAGGGGGGCGGGAGCCGGGAAGATAATCTGTATCGGCTGTCGCCCCACGGTGGCGCTGCACTCTCATTTCCTTCCCTCCCCGCGCCGCCCCGCCCCACCCCTCGCATGGCCTGGCTTCGCCATGCCTCGCCCCGCCCCGCCCCGCCCCGCCCCTCCCCGCCCCGCCCCGCCCCGCCCCGCCCCGTCCCGTGTCGCCTTGCCCTGCCAGCCTCGTCTCGCGCCGCGCCCATCCTCGTACCATCCGCCCTGTTGCGCCCCGCCCCCCCCCGTGCGAACTGCTCCACCCCGCCTTGTTATGCCACGAGTTTGATGCCACCAAGTAAAGTACGGAGTGACGTGATGTTGCGTGCAAGGCCCCGCGTGCCTCGCAAAGATAACAGGGTGGAAGTGCGTCACACTTACAAACACACCGGAATTAGGAATTATTTATATTGGATGTCTAGGGACACTTCGTCTCCCCATGATACTGTCCGATGGTTGATCAGCACAAGAGAAAATTAAAAGACATTTCTCGCAACGCTTAAACAAAAGACCTTTACTTAAATGATGAAAAAATTGTAAAAGTACAACAAAATACACGTAGTAGTACAGAGACCTCCGTCCAAGTGAACGGTACTTCGGAGAGTCCTCCAGGGCAGGTCCCGCAGGAGCGCTTTTATCGTAAACAGGATGTGAATTACGATACATTCGTGTGGGATGCACGTGCTTCCCTGGCATTGCTCGGTCGCCTGACCATCGAATGCTTTCCCTGAGCCTCTTTGTTCGGACGCCCTTAAGTCGTACATCAGAGCGTTAAGGGTCAGCACGTGCTCCCGGAGCCGTAATGCAAGGGACTCCGCTTTTGAGATATTTCCACGTGTCAAAGTGGACGAATTTACAGCCTGTGTATCACGAATCACATCCATCCTGAGTGCACCGTCACTGAATAAAACACTTTCCATTTTATTATTTCATGTGAAATTACAATCGTCACATTTATATTCTCACATAATAATTATACTGTAATAAAATACTTAAATATATTACTTTTATAATGATATTAAAACACTCACCTCGTCCCACCGCGCCTCGCCTCCCCGTGGCCAACTCCTCTTCACACAAATCGCCCTGCTGCGGCCCGCCCCGCCACCCCCCACCCCGCCTCACTCTCCGCCTAACTCCTCCCTTTCGCTCCCCGACTCACCTCCGCCTCGCTCTGCACCTCACTCTCCGCCTCGCTCGCCGCCTCGCTCTACGCCTCGCTCTGCGCCACGCTCTCAAACTCGCCTCCCCTCGCCTCCCCTCGCCGCCCCTCGCCTCGCTCTACGCCTCGCTCTGCGCCTCGCTCTGCGCCATGCTCTCAAACTCGCCTCCCCTCGCCTCTCCTCGCCTCGCTCTACGCCTCGCTCTGCGCCACGCTCTCAAACTCGCCTCCCCTCGCCTCGCTCTACGCCTCGCTCTACGCCTCGCTCTACGCCTCGCTCTGCGCCTCGCTCTGCGCCACGCTCTCAAACTCGCCTCCCCTCGCCTCGCTCTACGCCTCGCTCTACGCCTCGCTCTGCGCCTCGCTCTGCGCCTCGCTCTGCGCCACGCTCTCAAACTCGCCTCCCCTCGCCTCGCTCTACGCCTCGCTCTGCGCCTCGCTCTGCGCCTCGCTCTGCGCCTCGCTCTGCGCCTCGCTCTGCGCCTCGCTCTGCGCCACGCTCTCAAACTCGCCTCCCCTCGCCTCGCTCTACGCCTCGCTCTACGCCTCGCTCTGCGCCTCGCTCTGCGCCTCGCTCTGCGCCTCGCTCTGCGCCACGCTCTCAAACTCGCCTCCCCTCGCCTCACTCTACGCCTCGCTCTGCGCCTCGCTCTGCGCCTCGCTCTGCGCCACGCTCTCAAACTCGCCTCCCCTCGCCTCGCTCTGCGCCTCGCTCTGCGCCACGCTCTCCGTGGCGCTCTCCGCCCGACTCATCTCCGCCTCACTTTCCGCTTCGCCTTCCACCTCGCTCTCCGACGCGCTATCCGCCTCGCTCTCGCTCCCCGACTAGGTCTCTGCCTTGCCCTCCGAATAGGTCTCCGCCTCGCCCTCCGTCTCGATCTCCACCTCGCCTTCCGCCTCGTTCTCCGTCTCGCTCTGCGACGCGCTATCCGCCTCGCTCTCGCTCTCCGACTAGGTCTCTGCCTCGCTCTCCGACTAGGTATCCGCCTCGCCATCCGTCTCGGTCTCTGCCTGGGCTCACCGCCTTGCTCTTCGCCTCGCTCTCCCGCCTCGCCTTTCTCCTCGTGGCTCCTCCTCGTCCTCTACTGGTGGCAGTGGCACCGTAGCATGCCACGAGCTTCTCTGCGCAACTAGGGTTGGGAAAGGAAACTATTAGTAACCCTATCGTTTTGCATTAGGGATGGCGTTGTCTCTGGTGGCGGGGTGATGAACTGCGTGGAGGGGCGATTTCGTCGCGGCACTCGCGCTACGGACTGCTCTACAGTCTACACTTGCTGACCTAGCTGTTTTTTACTACAATCTGTACCTGAGCTAGCAATGTCAGTCCTTCGTTTCGAAGTCTCAGGCATACCGTACGTCAAGGGGCTTGCCAAGCGACCAGTCGTCTTTCTTGTTGTAACCTCTCTATTTTCATTTAGAAGCGCTTCTCCTCTAAAGGATTTCATCTTTCCATTCTTCGACACGTAATGCTTTCTTTACTATCACTGATATATACTTGCAGGAGTTGCTCGCTCCCTTGGAACGTCAATGAGTCAAAACCCATGACTAGAGATGGTAGATTTTAGCAATTGCTACAAATGCGAAATGCTACCAAACAGAAAAAAATAGTAAATGTATGTTTGACGGTCGGTGCAGTATATTGAAGGTTTTCAATTTGCGATAAAATGCGAAATCACATACAAAGTGCGGAATGGTTGTGAATCTGTGATATAATACCTAAATTGCATTTTACGATTTCTTCGTGTTCACCTCCTAACTAGAGATGTGACATCTACAAAACATCGATCGTAGAAAACATTTAATTTGAGAGTGGCTTTGTTTATTAATTTGTAATTAAGATTTAACTGACAAAAATAAAAAAAGTAATAAAGACAATTAAAAAATTTAGGGCTCAGGGTCATCTCGAAGGGCCTCAGCTTCTTCAGTTCGCTGTAAGTAGAAGGTCACGGGAAGAAGAGGAAGGCCCTACACCTGTGACGCACGCGTTACTTCTCAGGCTTTCTTCTTACGCTTTTATATTTGTTGAAGTTCACCAATGGAGAAATATTAAATTATTTTCCCTCGTTTCCTGATTTTTTATCAAAAAAATCTAAAAAACATCAAATAACGATATCTCAAAGACTGTCCCTTAATAATAATTTTCTTAATAAATGCTACAAAATGCTAAATCTTAATTTTTGTAATGCTATCAAATGCTACAACGGTTTTTTTAAAATTTGAATTTCTAAATTCTGTCATCACTACCCATGACTTCCATATGCGGAAGAGATGGTGTCACTGAATGGATCCCTGCGTGATGAGCTTTCGTTACTTTCTGGGTTTGACAGTCTAGCGTTTGCAGCTCTTGTTCCATCCAATATTATATCCCCACAGAGCATCTGATCATCGGCGTTGTCCAAGTTGATAACCTAGATAAGATTTTTACTTTCCCGTATACGTACGTATACACAGAGTGATATACGTAGTATAGGGAAAGTTATGTAATGCTGCGCGAAAAAATGGCCAATTTTCGGCGGAAAAAAATTAATTGCCGGGCCGTAAAAACGAATAAGTGGATAAAATCAGTTGCTAAATTAAGAAAAAAAATCCCCTAACACGTGGTGTAGCCAGAAACCCTGTTTTCTGGGTCCTTGATACCGAAAATCCAATTGAAAGGAAAACGTCCGTCTGTCCGTCCGTCTGTCTGTCCGTCTGTGAACACTGCTAGCGCCTAAACCATACGTACGATTTCTTCCAAAATGGATATTCCTCGGTCGATCTGATTCTAGTCAAAGCTTTGAGATTTTGAAAAAGATTCTTCAAAATTTGGGGGTACTTTATATGAAGCCCCCCGGGGAGGGGGCTAACATTTTCTCAAAAACGGCTATAAATTTTTTCTTTAAATTTCTTGTATGAATAGAGTAAAATACACTTTTTAACATGGCATAGGTCCGATTTTCACGTACAGCTCTGAATTTTCGAAAATTGTGAAAGTTTGACTTTTTTTCGGCGTCTTTCTCCAACTACAAAATTGAAGATACAGATTTTTTCTTTGAATAAAATTTGTTCTGCATAGTAAGTTCTTTCTTTAAGGTCATCTACATTTTTTTGAAAATGTTCGTATTTTTCGCGCAATATTGCGTGCAATATGTGCAATTTTAAAAAATTACAAAAACAAGATTTTCTCAAAAACGGCTCCAAATTTTTTCTTTAAACTTTTGGTAGGGATAGTGGTAAATGTACTCTATCAACGACATAAAAGCCATATTGGTCTATCGGTTAGTTTTTTTCAAAAATTACAAAAATGTAAATTTTTTTACTTGTCTCTCACGTCGTTAATATTTACATTATCGGCGATTTTTTACATTATTATATTTACGAGTACATGTGCTTTAAATAATGTCAAGTAAAGTTTCTCGAAAACACAACCGTTTTCTGTGAAAAGTAGCTCAAAATTTCGCATTTTCAGAAATGCTCAAACGCCATTTTCTCATATATGGCTGCAATTTTTTTCTTGAAACTTTTGTAACAGATAGTGCTAATTACAGTCTTTAGTATAGCGTAAAGTTTATTTTGAGTTTTTTTTTGTTTTTTCAAAAATTATATTAATGTAAATTTTTTGAAAGATCTCTCACATCTTTAATATGCACATTATCCGCAATTTGTAAAGGTTATTAAATTTGTGAGTGTAAGTGCTTCAAATAACTTCAAATAAAGTATTTTGAAAACTCAAAAATGTTCTGTGAAAATGAGCTTCAAATTTCGCATTTTTAGTAGCGCTAAAGCGCCATTTTCTCTTGAAGGGCACATAATTTTTAAAAGAAAATTGCCATTTACGGCTAGGTTTTTGTGTTCTTTAATATTCTAAAATTAATGTTTCCGTTCTACCAATAGGAAACCGAAAAATTAAGAAAATGACAAAAAAATGTACTTTTGGCGATGATAGATGGTAGCTGGCAAGAAAGAGTATGTGGTAATTCCCAATAGCTAGCGAAGACCCAAGAAAATTGAAAACTAATACGGGAAAGTCTGTGCCATTCTGTTTCTGCAAAAATTACAATGGGAGAACCGCCTGCACCTCAAGGGTAATTTGCCAAGACTCAGTGTATTGCTCGTTTCTTTGCGCAGCGAGCAAGACGAAGGCTCGGAAGGCCTTGGGCGGGCGGGGAGGCAAGGGGGGCTTGGGCGGGCAGGAAGCGGGAAGGCGAATAGGAGGACGGACGGGCAGGAGGGCGGGGGAGGCAAGGTGGGTGGATGTGCGGACAGGAGGGCGGGCAGAAGGGCGGGAGGGCGGGTAGCGGGCGGGCAGAAGGGCGGGAGGGCAGGCAGAGAGCGGGCAGAGGGTGGGCAGAAGGGTGGGAGGGCGAGCAGAAGGGCGAGAGGGCGGGCAGAAGGGCGGGAGGGCGACCAGTACGGGGGTGGGCGTTCAGGAGGGTGGGGAGGAGGGAAGTGGGTGGGCAGGAGGGCGGGCGAGCGAGCGGGTGAACGGGAGGGTGGGCGAGTGGGCGAGCGGGCGAGCGGACGGGCGGACGGGCGAGTAGGCAGGAGGGCGGGGCGAGCGGGCGGACGGGCGGGCGGGCGGGCGGGCGGGCGGGCGGGCGAGAGAGTGGGCGGGGCGGGCGAGAGAGTGGGCGGGCGGGCGGGCGCCGACGGCGACAAGGGCGATGCCCGGGGAGCACCTGGGCTGGGCTGGGCGGCGCGGCGCGGCGCGCAGTCGCGTCTCGCGCCCGCCAGCCGCCGCGTGGCGCAGCGGCCCTTTCCCTTTCCCTTTCGGCGCGGCGCGGCGCGGCAGGGCGCGGCGGGGCGGGGCGGGGCTCGGGGCGTCCTTGCGGCGCCCTCGGCGGGGCGAGGCGGGGCCGGGGGGAGCGCCGGGGTCGACGACCGGCCTGCATTCTGCGGGCGATGCTGGATCGATTGGCGACGCACGTGGCGGCAGCGGCCCCGCCCCGCTCCATCTGCCCCTCCCGCCCCGCCCCGCCCTGCCCCGCGCGGAAGCTGCGTCCGATGCTGCCGCTGGGCCTCCGCGAGACGAATGCGTCGCCGCTCGCAGCGGCGGCCGCCGAACGATTCACTGAGGGAAACGCTTGTTCGCAGCTTACAGATTTATGTACGCTGCTTGCGAGTCGCTAGTGCTCCAAGAGGATTTCACTTCCGGCTGAGATGGTTCAAAGCATCAACTGCAGTGCCTCTGAATGGAAGGTCGTAGGCTTCGAGTCCCGGCAGTGACAGGATTCGACACTAGCTACCTATTTAGGTCGAATCAGCCGTTGTCTGGAGGACACTTAGCAACCGACTTCTTTGATCGATAGTGGTTTCTCATAAGGCGAATGCTGGAGCAGTACCCTAACAAGCGGACCACAGACCGCGTGCGATCTTTCCTTCATCGTTCTGATCTTATCCTCACCCATTTCTCTCATACACTTACACGTATATGCACCACCACCGATGATAGGATGCTAGACGGGAGCTTATAAGCTTGTCCCTGTGGTGCGGTTCCCCTCGGTTGGGTGAATGTTTTCCTTTTTGCGTACAAACACGTTCAAGTATGTTAATGTTGTTAAAGTTACACCATACGTAGCTCCCTAAGCAGGTGGAGTTTGTAATTTACGAATCACCATCGTAGAGGCAGAAGGCAGCAGCCTCGCCTCCAACTTGGAAAACCGAGTGAACGTGGCTCTAAAAGTATTTTGACATACAAATGCGCGGAAAATTATGCGTTTGTACAAGCTCCAGGTTGTTTATGTAAATCGTGTAGAGCGAAGGCCGGTGCCGCGCCGAAAATTTGGAAATGCACGAGCAAAGCAACTTCACTTGGCTTCAAAATTATTTTGTTGAGCTGTATGTTACCACCAGGGGCGGGATTTCGGATCTTTTATTGGGGTGGGGGGCAAATTTGGGCGCTATTATAAATATCAAAATATTCGTTTACATGCTTTAAGTTAATTAATTGTGCTGCAATTATACACATTGCTTTTAATTTTATTAATTATTACTGAATGTTATTAATTATATTAGTTGCACACAGCGGTGAGATTCCGCATTGTTACTTGAACGGTCCGAACTGTTAATTCAACGATACATTTTTACTTTCCCGTATACGTACGTATACACGGAGTGATATACGTAGTATAGGGAAAGTTATGAATGCTGCGCGAAAAAATGGCCAATTTTCGGCGGAAAAAAATTAATTGCCGGGCCGTGAAAAGGAACTAGTGTTGCTACAGAATGGCACAGACTTTCCCGTATTAGTTTTCTATTTCCTTGGGTCGTCGCTAGCTATTCGGATTTGCCACATACTCTTTCTTGCCAGCTACCATCTATCACCGCCAAAAGTACATTTTTTTTGGATTTTCTTAATTTTTTCGGTTTCCTATTGGTAGAATGAAAATATTAATTTTAGAATATTAAAGAACACAAAAACCTAGTCATATATAGCAATTTTCTTTTAAAATTTATGTGCCGTTTAAGAGAAAATGGCGTTTTAGCGCTACTAAAATTGCGAAATTTGAAGCTCATTTTCGCAGACAATTTTTGAGTTTTCAAAATACTTTATTTGAAGTTATTTGAAGCACTTACACTCACAAATATAAAAATCTTTACAAATTGCTGGTAATGTGCATATTAAAGATGTGAGATCTTTCAAAAAAATTACAATTATGTAATTTTTGAAAAAACAAAAAAACTCAAAATAAACTTTACGCCATACTAAAGAGTGTAATTATCACTATCCAGTTACAAAAGTTTCAAGAAAAAATTTAGCAGCCATATATGAGAAAATGGCGTTTGAGCGTTTCTGAAAATGCGAAATTTTGAGCTACTTTCACAGAAAACGGTTGTTTTCGAGAAACTTTACTTAACATTATTTAAAGCACATGTACTCGTAAATATAATAATGTGAAAAAATCGCCGCTAGTGTAAATATTATCGACGTGAGAAACATGTGAAAAATTTACATTTTTGTAATTTTTGGAAAAACAAACCTATAAAGCAATATGGCTTTTATGTCATCTGATAGAGTATATTTACCACGATCCCTACCAAAAGTTAAAAGAAAAAAATTGGACCCGTTTTTGAGAAAATCTTGTTTTTGTAATTTTTTAAAAGTGCACATATTGCAGGCACGAAAGTAATTGCACGAAAACTACTAAAATTTTGAAAAAAATTTACATGACCTTTATGAAAGAACTCAATATGCAGAACAAATTTTATTTGAAGAAAAATCTCTATCTTCAATTTTATAGTTGGAGAAAGACGCCGAAAAGAATTCAAACTTTCACAATTTTCGAAAATTCAGATTTATTCGTGAGAATCGGACCTATGCCATGTTAATAAGTGTATTTTACTCTATTCATACAAGAAATTTAAAGAAAAAAATTGGAGCCCTTTTTGAGAAAATTTTGAAAATCCCCGGGGGGCTTCATATAAAGTACCTCCAAATTTTGATGAATCGTTTTCAAAATCTCAAAGCTTCGACTAGAATCAGATCGACCGGGGAATATCCATTTTGGAAGAAATCGGACGTATGGTTTAGGCGCTAGCAGTGTTCACAGACGGACAGACGGACGGAGTACAAAATTATTTATTGTGGTACAAAATTAGTAGACAAATAGAAGATAATAACTGGCTAGTTGGATTTGAATTTGTGACTAGTGTGGGTGGCTTGGCAGGCACTTTTGTTTCATGCCACACGTATTTTTTTTTTCTGTTTTTTCGAGTGCATTATCTCCGTTGGGGGACCAGATAAATTTTTGAAACAAATACTCCTGAAATGTCACTATAGTAGCAAACCGCTGTATACATTTCAACTTCGAAGTGTGACTCCAAGGGGATATAAAAAATTCGTCAATATGTGCAAAAAGTGTATCTTTAGCAATTGTTTTTAATCGTTTATAGGTGAGTACAAAATTGTTAATTGTGGTACAAAATTAGTACATAATTAGTAGACAACAATGGGTTAGGTGATTTTGAATTTCTGAAAAGTGGGGGTTGTAGGTTGACGTCAAGCTAGCACCCCCACTTTTGAATGTCGTTTTTTATTGGTTTATAGTTGAGTATAATTTTTTTTTATTTTTGTACAAAATTAGTACATAATTACTTCAAAATTATAGGCTAGTTAATTTTGAATTTCTGACAAGTGGGGGTTGCAGCTTGACGGAGGTCCGGCTGTTGCCGAGTCGGCAATGCCGACGGCCCTTTGCTCTCGACTCGTCTTTTTGATGAACCCTGATTTACAGTGTACTACAAAAGGCGTTTAATAAAAGTAAATATATTCCATTTTAATAAACGAAAATATATTAAGCGAGGGAACAAATGGCCATCTTACAAGACGCCGTACTATTCAGCCCATTCACTAAGTTCATGTGCACGAATAATGTTACAGGAAGTAAATCGATTCAAGCGAAAACAATGTTATCAGAATATTATCGGAAATATTATGTTGGTATTGTCTTGACCCAATTCACGTTTCTTTCGAAAGAGAAATACACAAAAATAACTGACTTCGACCCACTTCTAGACAAAAACTGTAATATACGCCGGTAGTTCTTAGCGATCTCGCACCGAAGGATCGCGGGTTCGACTCCCGCCTTGGGCATGGTTGCATTTCCATTCGTCCTTTCACACCCTATCATCACCATATCATTTCATCTTCACAGTTACCATAACGTCACAGTTAACAAATAACAAAAAACAGACATGCAATTCCATGAAATCCCGCGGTCTAGATATTAGAATTGAATAAAGATACATAATTATTAATGTCCAATTTTGTGTGACGGTACACTTAAACTTTACACATTAATATATTTTGACAAAACATGTGTAAAAATTTTGCTTTCACTATTTTGTTCTTGTTTCTGAATAAAATAATTACAGTGAATGTAGCAATTTTTCACATGTTAAGTATAAAATTGAATATTGAAATTAAATTATTTGAGGAAAGTGACGATCAAATAATTTTCTTTACAAATAATGATCAGTGTTAAGTATTAGAATTAAATGATTGAAGTATTTGAATTGTAATTAAAATTTACAGTTTTAATGACATACAAATTGCGTGCATTGAAGTACATAAATATTAGCTACGCAATGTTAAATCGACGAGATAAAGACATTCGACATTATGGAATATGGACAAAACTGTCAGTTTGCTGAACTTTACCATGCACGAACTTTAACGATTCATAGCAATAACAAACCTCTTTTAAATTATCGTAGTAAAAGTTGCTCTGTTGTCCAAAAAAGAACCCAAAAACTTTTTTGTTATAAAAACCTTTTTGTTATAATAATACAACCGACATTAGATTAAAACAACAGATTCCCATTTATAATAACAGAGAAGAGAAGGTTATTATCAGTGGCCTAGCGTGATCATTTTTCCTGGGTAGGCTGCAAAGCAGATTAACGTATTATTTGACACTCCTCTGTCGTCATTAACGAAGAGATGTTATTCTCTCGATTACCCAAGGGGATACTAGAATAACGTGAGTCAATGGCCACCGAAGTTTGCTAATTTGCTATAACTTCTAGGAGAACAAAGTTTCTATGAGATTGTCGTCTGGTAAAGTCACATTTCCTTCAGTAAACAATAACACTTGTATTATTCATCAGCTATTGATAAAATTCTAATTTGAACTAAACGCGATGAACAAACATTAATTTCTCACCTGTCTGATACAAGAGCTGAAATCTTCTTATTTTCTTGATCTGGCTCGTTTCACTATAATAAAAGCTCATGCGTTCGCCAGTACTGCAAGAACTCAACTGAGCTCTTATTCTTATGACGTCGCAGAGATGTCATCGTCACCTGTACCGAAAGCCCTCTGACTGAGGACTAGGTCAGTGGTCCGCGTTCACGTTGGACAAACATTTATTTCACAGCCCCCAAAAACAATTTAAAAATGAGAGAACCAAATGGGTGGACAACAGGCTTATTATAATTAACGACTGATTTATTTTGCTCTCTTTTGTCCCGGTCACTCACGGCTGTCGTTAAGAAATTTTTAATTTTCTTAATTATTAATAATAGAGTATTTATTTTGGTCTATAAGAAAAATCCTAATAATCAACTTTCCACGCCATTTACAAGACATTTCTCATCACAAGAGTGAATTAAACGAATTACGTGTGAATAGTACCGATTATAATGAATCGTACCGCAAGCCGCCCACTGTTTCCTGACATCTCTTTCAGCGCCTGTGAGGTTGGTCATTCCGATAAGCTGGGCTGATTTATGTGGTGTGTGTGTGTGTGTGTGTGTGTGTGTGTGTGTGTGTGTGTGTGTGTGTGTGTGTGTGTGTGTGTGGTGTGTGTGTGAGTGAGTGAGTGTCGTGGCGTGAGAAAGCCCGCCACTGACCCCACTGATCTACAGTGCCGAAAGGATGCGTTGAGGGCTCCGAAAGAACAGAGACTTCGTTCTCTCTTTCGCGTAAGTTCGAAACTGAGTAGGAAGTACAAGATGTCAAACCTACCATGATTTTACGCATGAAACTGTTTAATGTCTAAGTAAATATCATTTAAAAGTACAATATAATTGAAGGATGTTTTTTTTTAATACGGGATATTCACAGTAACGCTGAACATTATCCCGCGTGTTTTATAATATTGAACTAAAGTTTGCCAATTTATTTAAGCAATATGGTATTATCTTAGCTTAATAAAATTATTATTCCCTTAATTATTCTTAATATTCTTCTGAAAATACAGAAAAAAGTAAAACTTTTTTACATAAACTTGAATGCAATGTCTAAATATATTTTTTAAAATATGTCCCAACATTGGGGGGGCAGTTGCCCCCCCTTGCCCCCCCCCCGAATCCCGCCTCTGGTTACCACCGAACAAAATAGTAGGAATCTCCTCATTTCTGAAGAAAGAAAAAAAACTTCTACACTTTTGTAGAATTTTACAATGAGACGGATTTAAGGGAAATGCTTATTTTCGCTCTTTGTATGAACACACTCGAAAATAATTATGCACATATTCCACGACTTTGATATTTTGCTAGTTTATGATGTAATGCTTTATTCCGTGAGTACATGTTTTGAAAACGAGCAACCTTAGAAGCGAGTTTTCAAATTTGAAAATGCCAAAAAACGAAGTGTTCGAATGCAATAAACGAGTTCCATTAGTAAGAGAATCATTGTTATTTTTTTTTTCAAAATACATCGTGATGTCACGGATATTTGACATCCATGAGAAAAAACGGTATTCGGATATTTGGATTACCGCTACCGCACCACCGTTCTCTGGCTGCGATTGACTGAATGTGTGATAACGCAATTATTCGTGCCATAAACAGCAAACACTTTATAATCTATACCATGTCATTTTATGAACGATTTCTTGTAACGCGAGTGTAACCTTAATAAGTATTAAAACATTAGTATTTAATCACTTTTTATTTATAATTAACTTAAGAATTCAAAAATACATTAGTCACTATTAGTAATTTTGGTCAATTTTAAAATAAAAGAGAAAATTTTGTGACATTTTAAAGTCTCGTATCTCTCTTTCTATTTACTTGAGGAAAATAATTTATAAAGCAAATTGGTACAGAATTTTATGACCTTTAAAATTGCATATTACTATTTTTGCGCTTAGATCAATCATTAAAAAAAGTTATTACGCAAAAACCAAAAAAAAAATCCCGAAAAGTTTTTGTTTTTTTGTCTACCAAAGCTTTTCCCGAAGTATTTCGAGGCGGAGTTTTCTTACTAATAACAGTATAACCAAAATAAGAAATAAAATCTTCTTCCTCGCCTTTTGCAAGGCAAGACGATTTATCGACTGCACTATATGTCAAGGAACTATAGTACTTACTGTACTTAAAAGTGCCTGTGGGGGGAAAAAAGCCTTTTCGATGTAATTGAAATGGCGGACAATTACCTCAAAAACCTTCCCGGACAAAAATGTAAACTTAACATTAAATCTGTATTACAACACAAATATTCCAAATCACACTGACTGCTCTATCCATCCACAGATAAAGTGACAATAATGAATTCGCCGTCCTTTTTCCAAATATTAATACATGCACCGTATCACAAGTGTTGAAATAGTCAGGCATTAATCATAAACAATGTTTCTGAGAGAAAAAATTAATAGATGACTTATCATTTACTCATATATTTGCACTTTCCTTTTAAATTCGGAGTACTTATATAGGGGAGAATTAGGTTAACTGAACAAGTTAGGTTAAGTGGTCTATACTTTCAAATGTTGATAGGAAGTGTTTCCTGCCTTTTCTACTGGATGGCATTCGTAGGATACAGGACTGATAAACTACGCCACAATAATAAGTAGGGCCCGGATTTTAATGACCTAAAAATCAGCGAAATCTGCAAGCATTTATGGCGTAAAACCTATAAAGGGTGTCCAGAAGCTCTCGTTACAAAAAATATCCCAAATTCTGTGTTGCACGTCATGAAAAATGGCAGATCCAGTTTTTCAGAAAACAAATTGTCTTTGAGAAAATTGAGTTTAAAAATCACTTCCGGCCGCGAAATTCAAACCGGCCTCTACGACACTGCAGACGGCGGCGTCTCCTTCTGGGCGGAGCATTTCCTCGTTTCTCAGCGTAAACACTAAAACAGTCGAGTAATTTTCTCTAAGGAAAGCATTGCATGGCTTACACTAGAGTACGTTAATAGTATAAAATGTTTGTAGGTTCTGTAGGTGTGTATATAAAAATTTTAAATATACTTATTGAAAATTCAGTTTTGTTCAAAACGATAGCCAAGATACACGATGCAAGGTTCGGGCCTTCAGTCTAATCAGTGACCTGGCATGCCAACCCAGTTTCTCTCCTGTACACAAATTGCATTTGTGTAATTTTTGAGAAAACAAAAAAATATCCCAAAATGAACTTTATGTCATATTAAAGAGTGCAATTAGCATTATTTGTTCCAAAAGTTTGAAGAAAATAAATGGAGCCATTTATGAGAAAATGGCGTTTGAGCGTTTCTGAAAACGTGGAAGATTGAGCTACTTCTCACAGAAAACGGCTGAGTTCTCGAGAAACTTTACTTGACATTATTTAAAGCTCGTATACTCATTAATATAATAATGTTAACAAATCAATGCTAATGTAAATATTAACGATGTGAGAGAGAAGTAAAAAAATACATTTTTGCAATTTTTGAAAAAAATAAAAGAATAGAGCAATATGGCGTTTATGTCATCTCATAGAGTACGTTTAGTACTATCCCTACCAAATGTATAAAGAAAATCGTTTGAGCCATTTTTGAGAAAATCTTGGGTTGTAATTTTTTTAAATTGCACATATTGCACGCAATATTGTGCAAAAACTACTAAAATTTTCAAAAAAAAAGTACACGACCTTAATGAAAGAACTCACTTTGGAGAAGAAATTTTATTTGGAGGAAAAATCTCTATCTGCAATTTTATAGTTGGAGGAAGACGCCAATAAAAATTCAAACTTTTGCAATTTTCGAAAATTCAGAGATTTCAACCGACATGAGACCTCCGCCATTCTCTTAAATGACCTACAGACTATCCAACAACAAAATTTAGTCAAAATTTTTGGCGCCATTTTTTTAATTTTGAAAATGTCCCAGGGGGTTCATATAAAGTACCCTCCAAAATTAAAATATCGGTTTCGAATTGAAGGAGCCGCGAGATCATTCAGATCGATTGCGGAGTATCAATTTTGGAGAAAATCGGCTGAACGGTTCAGTCGCTAGCGTTGTTCACAGACGGACGGACGGACAGACATTTTGCTTTCAATTGGTTTTTAGGTATCAAGGACCGACAAAATAGGGATTCTGCCTACACCACGTGTTAGGAGATTTTTTTCTTAACTTAACAACTGGATTTATCCACATTTTCGTTACCAGGGCCATGTAATAAGATTTTTCTGCCGATAATCCGCCGTTTTTTTCGCGCAGCATTACATAACTTTCCCTATACTAAAAAATCAGCTATTAAAAAAGTCTGGTGCTGTTTATTGAAAAAATGAGTAATTGTCACGAAATTTGTGCTTGAAATTAATTTAATTTATTTTTAAAAAATTCTGACAAAAAAGTTAGATTTCTGTCCTCTAAATATGACAGTGGTAAATAATGGGTTAATTCTAAAAATAACATTGTTCGTGGTGGAAAAAACCGATGAAGTAATCAATTGAGTCATAAATTATATTTTATTAACATTTTAATGAAGAAAGCAAGACAGTTTTTATTCACTGAAAACAAAAGATGGCCTTTCTTCTCTTTCACTGTTATAAAACGTATTTGATAACATCCAATTATGAACACGTGCGCAAAAACTGTACTTTCATGAATCTGAATGAACGTAACCAATGTAATTGTGTTCTGCTCTTTATTTGAGTTTATCATTCGTTCTGGGTCAACACATTCTTTTGTACAGAGAAAATACTTGCTTAATGTTTGAATCTATGACAAGGCGACTCAGAGATGGAACAGTCGTAAACAGGCTTCATATTGTTTGAAACAAATACCTTACATGTAATTTTTCTCATTAAGGTTTTGCAAAATCTTGCAAAGCATGCAACAATAAAATAATATTCTGTTATACTTGATATTTTTATTATAACACTGATAGATGAAAATCAGGTCCTTAAGATCTAACTATTCTGATCTGATTCTTCTATGTTTTTGTGAAAAATAAGAAAAAGTGCTGTCATACACCCACACTTTGTTCTGGTAATCAGTGCCAAATCCAAACACTTCAAATTCGGTAACTTTTAATCATTTGAACATCAAATAATAACTAATAACTAATTTTAAACGAAGTGTATTTTCTTACTCTCTAAACCCTTGCGATTACGTCACACAAAAGACAAGTGATTTCGAATGAAGATTGCAGAAAGTATCAAACTTAAAATTGCTGGTTTTCAGAAACGCTAAAACGTCATTTTCACAATAGCTGCTCCTAACTTTTCAATGACAATTTGCTTAAAGGACCAGGTTATTATTTGATGATGATGATGATGATGATGATGAATATTCTTAAAGTCATATCTTAATTCTATTAGCGCTTGAACTAATTAGAATGCTTCTATTAGAACTTGAGAAAATGTGAAAAAATATATTTCAGGCCCGCCGACAAGTAGTAGCTGGGCAGTGGGCAAACCTGAATAGCCAGCCCACACTAAAGAGATTAGAAAACTTATTCAAGAATGTCTGTGTTATTCTGTAGCATCTTCTTCTTGTATCAGGTCTCCGGTACTCATAGTTTTGCCTTGTCTTCTTTTATTATAACAGCCCAATTTCGTCTGTCTTTTGATTTTCTTCTCTCTCTTTAAACACCTAGGTTTCTCAATGCATCCTCCACCTTATTATTCCATCTTTATCTAGGCCTACTTGTTTTTCTCCTACCAACCATGCCCTTTACGTACACCTTTCTAACAGCTCTCTCTTCATTCATCCGAATTAGGTGACTAAACTATTCCAGTCTTTTCACCCTAATACATGTAACTAATTTGGGTGTTTCAAAAGGTTCTTCCTATTCTTTGTTGGTTCGACGGCTCCAGATTTCGTTTTCTTTGATCGGACCAAATATAGTTCGTAAGATTTTTTTAAGAGGATTTTTTTTTTTTTTTTAGTGTCCAAGTTTTACTACGGTATGATGCTACTGGTTTAATGATGGCGTTATAAAATTTCAACTTACGAGTCTTTGAGATTCTTCGGGTTTTAAAGATTTGGAAGAGACTACGAAATCTAACATCTATTAAATGCCCCTCTTCTCTTTTTAATGTGTGCTCTATGATGTTGTTTTCCGTGATTAGGTAACCTAAGTATTCGATGGCATTCACCTATTCAATGTTTTTGTTACATAGCTTCATATGTTTTGGTTTACTAAAACTTTTCAAGTATATACGGAGTAATATACGTTGCAAAGGGAAAGCTTATGCTGCGGAAAATCGATTTCTAGCTTTCAACGGAAATAAACTATCCCTGACACCGAGTCCCCTGATACCGAAAAAGTGGTATTTAATAAATCGTCCGTCAGTCTGTGCGACTGTCCGTCCATCTATCCGTCTGTAAGCATCACTAGTGCCTAAACCATGCATAGGATTTTTTTTTTTCAAATTGGAGAAACCCCTGTCCATCTGACTCGAGTCGAAGCTTTGAGACTTTGAAAAACATTCTTTAAAATTAGGGGTACCATACATAAAACCCCTTGGACATTTTCAAACTTTTCTCAAAAACGGCTCCAATTTTTTTATTTAAATTTCTAGTAAAAATATAGTAAAATTAACTTATTAAGGTGAGTATGTCCGAATTTTACTGTTAAGTCTGAATTTTCGAAAACTGCAAAAGTTTGAATTTTCTTCGGCGTCTTTGTACAATTAGAATATTGAAGATAGAGATTTTTCCTTAAAATACAAATTGTTCTCCATAGTGAGTTCTTTCATTAAGGTCAGGTTAAATAAAGTTAAGTAAAGTTACTCGAGATCTCACCAGTTTTCTGTGAAAACTAGCTCAAAATTCCGCATTTTCAGACGTGTTCAAACGCCATTTTTTCAAAAATGGCTCCAAAGTTTTACTTCAAACTTTTCGTACGGGTAGAGGTTATTACACTGTTTAAGATGACACAGAATTAATTTTCCTGTATTCTCTTGGTTTTTTTATTACATAAAATTGTTTTTGAAAGATCTCTCACACCGTTAATATGCGCATTTCCAGCAATTTGTAGACGCTATTGTTTTTTGTGAGTTTATGTTCTTCAAATGACTTCTAATGAAGTTTTTCGAAAACTCAAATATTTTCTGTGGAAAAAAAAGACCTTCAAATTTTGAATTTACAGTAGTGCTTGAATGACATTTTCTTAAAAACGGCTACAAATTTATCAATGAAAATTGCCTTTTAGGAGGAGGTTTTATCGTTCTTTAATATTCTTAAAATAATATTTTCGTTCTACTATTGGGAAACAGACAAATTAAGAAAATGTCAAAAAATATAGTTTGGCCGGCCATAGATGGCAGCTGAAGAGTCCCAGCTGTCAAGTCCGAATTACTGGTCGAGACCAAAGGAAATATAAAACTAATACGGGAAAGTCCGTGCCATTCTGCAGCACCACTAGTTTTAGTATAGCAGAAATTATAAATATTTTAATATTACGTAACTATTTTAAATCATCCGAGAAAGTGTGTGATGTTGTAGCACCTCTATGTTGTTTTTGTTGTTTTTTTAGTGTTAAAGCCTCCCTCCGCGAAAGGGTTAATCTCCTTCAGAGGGTCCCAAATCGTCCTCTCCGGCGCTGATTCTGATCCCGTCGGGCGCGAGGCGCCCCGCAGCGGAGCGTCGCAGCGGATCATGCACCGGAAGTGGCCGGAAGCGGTTCCGCGCCGGAAGAGCCCGGCGCTGCCGCTCGCCGCTTCCGCCGCCGCCGCACACGCGTGCCATCGCCACACCCGCCACGCGACGCATCCTTCAGCGAAACGACCCGACGCGACGACGCGCGACAGGATTTTCGACACTCGCTACATGGTTAGGGCGAATTCAGCCGCTGTCTGGAGGAGAATTCTAGCGGTCGTCTGCTCTGATCGGCAGTTTTCCGTGGTTTCTCCGATCCACACCATGCGAATGCCGGAGAAGTACCCTAGCAAACGGGCTACGGACCGCGCGCGATTTTTCCTTCCCATCTTTCCTTCCTATTAAGCTCATTTCAGAAACAATTCACCAATAAATGTTTTTTCTCCTTTCAAGGATACAACGTATGTTACATAGACCATCTGGATGGTACAGCACATGGAGGAACAGCCATACTTGTTCGGGAAAAAAAATTAAACTTCACTTAAATTTTCCATTTAGCACAAAGCATTTGCAGGCAACATCCATTCAAGTAAGCAATGCATTCGGAACATTGAATATTGCCGCTATTTACTGCCCTCCGAAACATCAAATTCAGTATTCACAATTTGCAAGCATCTTCAGAACACTTGGACTAAGATTTATTTCTTGCGGTGACTACAATGCTATCCTTTGTGGAGCTCCAGACTAAAATCACCGAAAGGTAAATCTCTATATGAAACCATAATAACGAAAGATTATCCACATACTCTGCTGAACAACTCACTTATTGGCCGACTGTCATGAACAAAATTCCTGATGTATTAGATTTCTTTATTGCAAAGGGAGTAAGCCGAAGTTACATTCGCACCTGCTGGTCACAAGATCTGTCGTCTGATCATTCACCAGTTCTACTAGTCATCAGATCATTCATTATTGAATACAAGCAAATCTCAATCCACAACAAGAGAACAGACTGGAATACTTCTCAGAATGGCTAAGTACTGCTAATCCACCATTGAAAACTGCTTTCGAAATAAATGAAACTATAGAATATGTAACCAGTCAACTTCATGAAGCTGTATGGCATTCTATGCCAGAAATAAAGCAAAACAAAAAACTAATTAGCCCACAACTAATAAGAGAAAATGTGATAGCGAAACGTAAATTAAAGAAATAATGGCAAATAACTAGGGATCCAACAGCTAAAAGAAGACAAAATTCTGCTTCACAAAACCTCAAAAGATTACTTCAGGAACATCGCTTTACAAGACAAACTTATAAAATTGATTTGAAATTCAGAGTATTCTCTGTGGAAAACTTCCAAATACTTGAAAAGACCGATGCAACCTATTCCTCCCATCATAAAAACTGACAGTAAATGGGCTAAAACAGATGAAGAGAAAACGGAATTCTTCGCCTCTTTCTCTAACGTCGTTCAACCATTTCCTCCACACAAATCTGCAACAGAAGAGGAATAAATTCTTCTTAGATTCACCGTTGCAACTAGCTCCCCAAAGCAAACACTTAAGTGCTAGAGAAGATGAAGCAGTAATCAAGATCTTGCCAACTAAACAAGCTCCCGGATATGATATGACTTCAAAAACAATTCTACGCCATCTACCAAGAAAATTGATAGCCTGACTTACATCCATCTTCAATGCTATCCTTAGACTAGGTAACTTCCCCGAACAATGAAAAATAGCTCAAATAATAGTGATCCCTAAACCCGGCAAACCAATGCATGAAGTTGTATCATATAGACCTATTAGTCTATTGCCAATATTATCCAAAGTTTTCGAAAAACTGCTCCTGTCACGTTTGAATCCCCTTCTAAGAGAAAAGGAAATAATACTTCATCATCAGTTTGAATTCAGACAACAGCATTCGACTATAGAAAAAATTCATTGATTAGTAAACCATATTAGTGAATTGCTAGAAAATAAAGAATATTGCTCTGCTGTATTTCTTGACGTAAGCTACGCTTTCGAACCCAGGTCTGAAGTATAAAGTTAAGAAAAATCTACCGTATCCATACTATCATTTATTAAAATCGTATCTCACAGAGAGTAATTTAACGGTGAAACTTCAGAACTTATCCCTACAAATTCAGGAGTGACTCAAGGAAACGTGCAAAAGAATCTTTAAAAATTCTATTTGCATTTTACGCTACTTATTTGCAATATTTACTCACTATTGTACTTATTATCTAAACTTAAATACTAACACATATTTACAAAGTAAACTTACATTAGATTGTTATATCTAGATTGTTATATTTATCAAATACCGTATGTATAGTGCAGCTTGTTAACTCCTAATAATGTAATATTATAAAATAAATTTTTGCAATTTTTCCAAATGTTTTTTCGCAAACAAATTGCAAAATATAATATTGTTATTGTCCTATCCTACACCTTACACTTACACTACACTACAACACACGTCGGGAAAACAGTCGGGAGCTCACAGCTTGTCCTTTGTTTGGCGGTGCCCCGTTATGGGAAAATACTGCAAGATAACTTGCATTTCGCGCCGGATCTCGCCATCCAGCTAGGGAAGATCAATGCTACCACCAACGATAAAAACAAATACTACTTACGAGACTCATCATCTTGCAGTTGACGCGGCCGGAATCAACAATCAATCAGCAAGCGCCCTCTGTTACAGAGGTTAACTTAACCCTCGAAGTCCGGAGCGAAATTGCACCTTCGGAGTCCGAAGGGATCCTGATCTCTGAGTAGCAATTAATACATTACAAATTTGTTTTCCACCAGTATTTATTTTAAACACAGAAGTTTCTTGTAATGGTATATCAGTGCAAGAAAAATTGACGTTAACCAAAATCAATATGTTTGAAACCATCATAAATACAATTAGTAATGATTATTGATTTTTTAGTACAGCTAGCATTTCTAACATTGATATGACACCAACTTTTTGGAGTGTTTACTGCATATCCAATTTCCACATAACATGCATTTGAAGTCTGTTTTCCTGTCTGCTTTTCTCTTATATATGGTACACCTACCACGTTTTCTGACGCCTACTTCCTGATGCTGCTGTATTTCTTTTGTCCTAGATTTAATAATATTAG